>JAWPHD010001064.1:0-361710 GCA_037043455.1 Cyrtodaria siliqua
GGATGTCCCTATGAGTATGAACCGGGTGACTCCATTGGCTTTCGCTCCTGTCTAGAACTTGCGACATACTTTTCATTACTCTACTTGCCCAGATTACGGGTAACCCCTCCTGTTCTGTTACGCTGCTGCCAGAATACGGGCAGTACCATACCGTTCTTGACGTGCGCGGCCAGGATTCGGGATTTCGCCGGGCTAGGGTAGCGCAGGCACTGGTGTTTAGGGAATACGGAGGGACTGTGGGAGGGCGGGGGGTCGGTCGGGACGTTGTGGGGGCGGGGAGGGGGGGAGGTGGGAGGGGGGAGGGTATATGGGGGGAGGGGGGGTGGGGGGAGGGGGGGGCGGGGGGGGGGGGTTGCGGGGGTGGGTGGGGGTGTGGGGGGGGGGGGGGTGGTGTGGGGACTGGGTTAGGGTCGGGGTGGGGGGGTGGGGGGAGTGGGGGGGGTGGGGGTGAAGGGAGTAAATGGAGGGTGAGGCGGGGTGGGGGGGACGGCGGTCGGGGGGGTTTGTGTGGTCGGGGATGGTGGGGGAGTTGGGGAGGCGGGGGGCGTTGGGTTAGATAAGGTACTGGGTGGCGTGGGGAAGGGGGGGCGGGGGGCGGGGGGTGGGGGATGGGGGGACCGGGGAGGGATAGGGGGTGTAGAATGGAGAGGTTGGGGTGGGGGGAGGGACTGGGGGGGGAAGCTGAAGGGGAGTGGTGGGTGGAGGGGGAGGGGTGTTGGGTTGGGGGGGGTAGAGGGGGAGGTGGGTGGGGGGTGGGCGGTGTGGGGGGGGGGGGGGGGGGGGGTTGGGGGTGGATGGTTGGGGGTGGAGGGGGGGGGGGGGGTGTAGCGGGGAGGGAGGGGGGACGAGAAGGGGGGGGTGTGGAGGGGTGGGGGGGGGGGGGTGGTGGTTGGGGAGGGGGGTGGGGGGGGGGGGCTAGGGGTGGGGGGGGTGGGGGGGGGTGGGGGAGGTGGGGAGGGGGTGGGGGGGTGCGAATGGGTGGAATGGGCGGGGGGTGGGGGGGGGGGGTTAGGGTGAGCGTGGGGGGGGGGGGAGGGGTGGGGTTGGGGGGGGGAAGAGGGGATGCATTGGGGAGTGGGGGGGAGGGGGGGGTTTGGGGAGTGGGGGGGTGGGTGGAGTGTGTGTGAGGGGGGTGGGGGGTGGGTGGGGGGGTGGGTGGGATGAGGGAGGGCGGGTGGGGGAGGGGGGACGCGTGGGCGGGGGCGGGGGGGGGTTGGGGGGGGGGGGGAGGGGTTGTAGGGGAGGGGGGGGGGGTGGTTGGGATGGGGAGGAGGGGGGAGATGGGGGGAGTGGTGGGTGGGGGGAGTTGGGGGGGGGTGTGGGGGGGGGGGGGTGGGGGGTGGTGGGGGGGGAGAGTGGGGGGGGGGGGGCGGGGGGGGGTGGGGAGGGGGGATGTGGGGGGTGGTGGGAGGGGGGGGGGTAAGGTGGGGGGAGGGGGGGGGGGGTGTGGATTGGCGTGTAGGAAGGGGGAGGGGGGAATAGGGGAAGTGGTGGGGAGAGGGGGGGGAGGGGCTGGGGAGGGCAGTGGGGGAAGAGGTTGGGAGGGAGGAGGGTGCGGGGGGGGGGGCGAGGATGGTGTTGATGGGTGGGGGGGTGGGAGGGGGAGGGGCGGGGGAGGGGGGAGGGTGGGGGGTTGGGGGGGGGGGGGGGGGGGTGCGTGGGGGGGGGGGGCGGGGAGGTAGGGGGTGGGGGTGGGAGAGGGGGGGGGGGGGGAGTGGGGGGAGGGGCGGAGGGGTGATGTGGGGGGTGGGCGGAGGTGGGGGGAAGGGGGTGGGGGGCGTGGGGGGGTGGGGTAGGGGGGAGGTGGGGGGTGAGGGGTGAGAAGAGGGGTGGGGGGGTTGGAGAGGGGGGGGTGGGGGGAGGGGGGTGGGGGTATGGTGGGGGTAGGGGGGTTGGGGGGGTGGGGTTGGGGGGTGGGGGAGGGGGGTGGGATGTGGGGGAGGGTGGTGAGGGGGGAGGGTGGGGGAGAGGGATTGGGGGTGGGGGGGGGAGGGGGGGGGGGGGAAGGGTGGGGGAGGGGTCGGGTTTGGAGGGGTGGGGGGGGGTGCGGAGGGGGCGAGGGGTTGGGGTGGGCGGGTTTGGGGGGGGCTGGCTGGGGGGGGGGGGGTGTGTGAGGTTGTGAGGCGGGGTAGGTGGGGGTGGGTGGTTGGGTGGGGGGGAGGGGGGGGGGGGGGGGAGGGTGGGGTGGGTTGGGCCGAATGGGAGGGGTGGGGAGGGGTGGGAGAGAGGGGGTTAGAGGCGAGGAGGGTGGTGGGGCGTGTGGGGGTGGGGGAGGGGGCCAGTCTGCGTGTTGTGATGGGGGGCGAAAGGGGTGGAGGGAGGATGGAAGGGGGGGGAGGGAGCGGGTGGCGTGGGGGGGGGGGGGGGTGGGTGTGGGGTGAAGGGTGGGGTGGGGGGGGGGGTAGGGGGGCGGGTTGGGGGGTTGGCGGGGGGGCGTGGGGACGGGGGGGGGGAGAGGGGTTGGGGTGGGCGGGGTGGTGGGGGTAGAAGGTCGGGGGGGAGGAGGAGGGGGGGGTGGGGATGGGGGTGGGGAGTGGGGGGGGGGGGGGGGGGGGGGGGTGATGTGTGGGCGGGAGAGGAGGGACGGGTGGGTGTTGGGGGGGTTTGTGGCGAGTGGGGGGGTGGGGGGGCTGGCGAGGGGAGTGGAGGGGGGGGGCGGGGGATTTGGCGGGAGGGGTGGGGGGGAGGGAAAGGGGGGGGAGGGGGGGGTGGGATGGGGGGTCGGGGGGGCGTGGGTGGGGAGGGATGAGGGGGGGGGGGGGGAGGGGGGGGGGGGGGGGGCTGGTTGTGGGGGGGGGGTGGGGAGGGGGGGGGGGGTGGGAGGGGGGCGCGGGGGTGGTGGCGGGAGCGGTGTTGGGGGGGGGTTGGGTGGGGTAGGATTGGGGCGGGGGGTGGTGAGTAACGCGGGGGGGGTGGGTTTGGAGGGGTGAGGCATGTGGAGAGCGGGGCTGGGCAAGTGGGGAGAAATTAAGAGGGGGTGGTGGGAGGGGGAGGGGGGGGGTGGGGGAGGGAGGCGGGTGGGGGTGGGGGCGAGCGGGAGGTGGATAGGGGGCGGTGGGTGGGAGGGATGGTTGGATGGTAGGGGGGGGGGGGCGGAAGGTGGGGTAGGCTGAGCACCGGGGCGGGGCGGGATGGGTGGGAATGAGGCAGGCGCAGCTGGGTTGTGCAAGGGGCAGGGGGTAGGTGGGGGAAGGGGAGGCGGGGTGTGAAGGGGAGGGGGGTAGTGTTGGGTAGAGGGGGGGGGGGGGGGGGGTGAGAGATCCGGGGGGGGTGGATGGGTGGGGGGGGGGGGTGGGGGGGAGGGGGGGAGGAGGTGGGGGGGGGGGCGCGGTGGGTGGGTGCGGGACGACTCGTATGATGATTGAAGGGAGCCGGAAGGGGGAAGGTACCGGATGGAGCGAGGCTGTAGGGACCGGAGGGGCGGTCGGGGGGTGGAGTGGGTGGGGGGCTTGGGTTCGGGGGGGTGCGTTGGGGAGTTGGGGGGCTGTGGGGAGGAGCGAGGGGGGGGGTGAGGGGGTCGGCAGGGTGAGGGGGGGGAGTGGCGGGGTTTTGGGCGGAGATGGAGTGGGGAGTGGGAGGGAGTGGGGAGGGGTGTGGGGGGGGGGGGGGGGTGTGGGGGAGGGAGGGGGTAGGGGGGAGGGGAGGGGGGGGGTGGCTAGAGGGGGAGCTGGGGGGGGGGGGGGGAGAGAGGGTGTGGGGGGGGGGTGGGTGGGTGGAGGGGGGTGAGACTGGTTTGGGGGGGGATTGGTGGGAGTGGGTTGTGTGTGGTTGGGGGGGGGGGTGAAGAGCGTGGTGGGAGTGGATGAGGGGGGATGAGGGTGGGGAGGGGCAGGGAGGAGTGGGGGGGGGGGGGCGGGGGGGGGATGGGGACATTGGTGGGCGAGCGGTGGGGGAGGTGGGGGGGATGTGAGAGAGCTGGGTGGCGGCGGAGCGGGGGGTGGTGCAGGGGTGGGTGAGTGAGGTGGAAATGGGAGCGGGGGGTGAGGAGGGATGATGGGGAGGGGGGGTGAGGGGGTAGGGCGTGGAGTGGGGGGGGGGGCACGGCGGGGGGGTGGAGGATGGAGGGCGGGAAGGGGGGGTAGCGGCGAGTTGACGTGGAGGGTGGGGGGGGGGGGGGGGGGAGGGCGGTTGTGGGGGCGGATGGGGGGGTGCCAGGTGGTCGGGGGGGGGGGGGGTGGGCGGGGGGGGGCGCTGGCGAGGAGTGGCGTGTGGAGGGGAGGTGTTTGTGGGGGCACAAGGGAGGCGGGGGTGGGGGGGATGGGAGGGGGGGGGTTGCAAAGGGGGAGGGGGGGTGGGGTGGGCGAGGGTGGAGGGCGGAGTGGTGTGTCATAGGGGGGGGGGAGATTGGTGGGATAGGAGGGGTCGGGGGGGGGAGAGCAGTAGGGCTGGTTGGGATGGGAGGGGCTGTGTGAGTGCTGGCGGGTGGTTGGTGGGGTGTCAAGAGGGGAGTGATGGGCTCCGTTTATATTATTTCTTTTTTCTTCTTTTCTTCTATATTTTTTTTTTTTTTTTAATTTTTATTAATTTTTTTTTTTTCTTTTTATTCATATTTTATTCTTTATTCTTTTTATTTTTGCCTTTTTTAATTTTTTTTTTTATTTTTTTTTTCTTTTTTTTCTTATATATATTTCTTCCATATTCACATTTAATTTTATTAAATATTTTTTACATCTTTAATTTTTTTCATTTATTTTATAATTTAATTCAAATTATCTAGTTATTTTATACTTTTGTTAATTTGTTTTATTTTTTTATATAATTTTTTTACTTTTATTTTTATTTCTTTTTCTTTTTCTATTTTTACATTTATCTTTATTTATTTTACTCATTATATTTTATTGTATTTCTTTTTAATCCCTGCCAGGATCTGGGAGATGATACTCTTTCTGTACTGTTGGTTCGGGTTTTTTTTCAGAAACCAAAGCATCTGATCGCTTTTATATGTGATTTAATATATATATATTTCGAAACATTATATTGACTTGCACCTGATTCTTCTGTTTACAGTCCTGATGTTTTCAGTGATATGAACATATATGTTATCCAGTATTGATAAAACAGACATTTAAGCAAAAAACAAGTATATATGTTTTTTCCAAATGCATTTCGTCATTTGAGAATGCGAGCATAATAATAACAAAACACCTGTGCCTCGGAGAAAACGTTTAAAACTTAGCAATCTAATCCGATATCCAAATATGCGTACGGCAGTGTAAATATAGAAAACTTTGTCGATGTTCTTAACTGAATATCCAGTCAAATATATTAATTCGATCTACCGGACAACAGATGTAAGTCGTGGTGTAGAAGATAAACTAACCACTCTCGTCTCTGACGTGGATTTAGCACACCTTCAACTCGGCGCAGACTTCACATTTTTAGATAAATCTACATATAAATGCCTATATATCAGCGCCGAGATGAAGTACGAGGAAGCGAGAGTGATAACCGCTTAACGGGTAGCAAGTAAATGAGTTGTTTCAATTAAAGTAATCATAAACTAAAGGCAGTTGAAAAAAAATCACCCGTAAGCTGCATATTTTATTATCTATACTCCTCAAAATAATTTAAGGAATACAAAGAACAGTAATAATTGCTTGTTATTACATTTCTATGGGTGAAAGATTGGGATTTCTCAGTGAAAGAATATTCATAATCGCTAAATATTAATGACTTACTCCGAACGCAAAAATAACTAACTGTGGCGTTGAGTCATGACGTCAGTAACGTGCTGGTGACGTCGACGTCATCCGCCGATAACGCTAAACAAAGCGACTAATTCTGGTTAAAATCATAAATAATCTGATTAAAAAAATTAATGTAATAAATAGATTATTTAACTGTTGTGATCGATTATATGGAAATCCTTCACTCGATGGTAGGCGTGTGTTGTTTTTCACTCACTCGCTTACGCTCGTTAGTGAAAAGAACCACACGCCTATCATCTCGTGAAGGATTTCCTTATAATTGATCACAACAGTTAAATAATCTCTATATATCTTTAAAATGCTGCATTTCATATCCATATCAAAAGTTAACACAGTTGGGTCAATTGAATTGAATTGGATTTTAAGTCGCACCAACAGCTAAGGTGATATGGCGACTTTCCAGCTTCCATTGGTGGAGGAAGACCCCAGATGCACGGGCGTGCGACTGGGTAAAAAACATATTCAATAATGGCACAATATGACACAAATCAAAACGTGGTCCTTACATTATTTTGAGGAGTATAATTAATATTATGTATTATGTTATACATAAGGCGCGTTGAACATATCAGTTCTACATTTATAACGAATTATTTTTTAGCAAGTTATCAGAATTCAAATGCTGCAATACTGACGAGACTGTGAAAGAACAGATGCGGTATCAGGTTATTTGAGATTGTGCTTGTTGAAATAAAAAACAATTCTCGTGTCTTCGTGTTTCATGTTATTTTGATAGTTAAAACAATTAAATGCTATAAAATGTACGTAAAGGATAACGTGATACGTTATCTAATTTTCAGATGAACTAAATCAGGTAGTGAATTTATATAAATTTCTCATGAAAGCTTGTTCATTTATTAAACGACACGTTTATCACATTGTTTAAACTAACGGAAAGTGTGTTTTTGAGTGTCAGGTGTACGATTTGCATTAAATCGAGTTGATTTGTGTTTTACGGTGCACCAACACAAAAAAGGTTATATGGCGCTTACAGGAATGAGTTCACATTCCAGACACAGATTCCGTTTACATCGAGATAACAATAGGCAGAATGGGCCTATATAGAAGCTTCTCACCAGCAGACTGGTACATATGCTTTTATTACCTGATCTCCTATATAAATCCTATATCGTCATTTCTTGCTAATTCACTAAGGAAAATACTGTTCCCGGTGAAAACGAACTGTTACCGGGCTTTAGTTTCGACTGTTTCCCTCACGTGCTGGAATTTCGTTTGCGTGACGTCATGTTGCTTTTTTCACCATAGGTTCCCATTATAAAACAAATTTTCATTTTCACTGTTTCGTACAGTAACATTAATCAGGTAATAAAACAGTTATCACATGTGTGTTTGGGGAACAGTCAAAACTGTTTTCCCTTGGTGTCGGGGGATGTCAGTATGAACTGTTTCCCTCGGCCTATCGGCCTCGGGAAACAGTTCACACTGCCATCCCCTCCACCTCGGGAAAACAGATGTGACTGTTCCCCAAACACACATGTGATAACTGTATACTGTCGTCGCCGTCGTCGTGGTCCTTATCAGCACCAACAGAGTCAGCATCAGCATCTAGAAGGGAAATAGTCATTATAAAGAAATAATTATCTGTACTTATACAGGACGTAAACGTTGTTGCGTTAACCCTTTCACCACTTAGTTTCGATCGCTATCACTGTTATTATATGAATCCAGGCGTTATTGTTTTAATTAACCGGACAGGTGCCCGAAATGAATAGACTGATAGTAATCTATAATAGAGACAATTGGCTTAGAGGGATGTAGACGCTTAATTAAAATGTCTCCTGTCAAAGCCATGTTAAATTTGCACCACTGCATAAACTATCACCCGGGTACTAGCATTCTCACGCGTTGCATAGCGTAGGCTAGGGGAAGGTATGGGAATAGTCTAAGGTATTTAATCCCTATGCACATATTACCAGTGCGGTACAATCCTCGTGGTAGCCAACCGTACGCGCTTATGTGGACCTTTTTGCGCGTGAATGAATGCGGGGGCCTTAGGTTAGATACAAACTACTTTTGTTTTCAAACGGTTAGGGTAGTGATTTTACTCACAACCATTTGGTCAGGGTGGTAGCCACTGGGCTATGGCACCACCGCCTAGTGAAGCGTATATTTAAGAAATAGAACACTGTTTATTGTGATTGTCATGTAGTATACAGAACTATGAATCTAGATCTATGTACTCTTCAAATTCAAATAGAAACAAATAAAATATAGTTCGAATCATGGACAAAATTAGCATAGCTCCAAAACAGAACTGTATATGTGAACTGTACGGTGGACTGTGCTATTAGTGTGTTACCATGTGCCAAATTTGCTATAACTGTTACGGTTTCTTCTACTAGTGTTGTTGTTAACGTCTGTTTTTATTGTAGCCAGGTACATATTCTGCTATAAATGTTATTGTCGCCATGCAGGTGTCCCATACTGCCAGGTTACCATTCTGACTTTAAAAAGCACACGTTTTAACGATTTACGCCACACCACCATGCATTAAATGACACATTCTGTGCTTGCCTTTAACACCAGGTTTTAATTGGAATTAAGCTATTCTGAATACTATTCGGGTCAAGTTCACTGAAACACAATACACTGAATAAAGGTCAATCTCATTCAGTCTTTGACTCAGTTACATAGTAAACCGTGTCGCAGTAGTAAAGAATGAAATTCCTGCTATTGTAGATATGCGTGAATAAAACTAACGCGATATAAAGGGCTATTCAACTTCGGACAATTGCAACAGTTTGTGTATTATACTGTTTGGTATACTTTCAAAGCGGACGTTTGAATAGACCGACGGATAAGTCTTTTAAAATATGGTCATTCAGGGTCAAACGACTGTAAACTGAACCAAAGTAAACAAAGCTGACCTCGTTATAGCGCAGCAATATGGCCTTATGAATCAAAAAGAACAATCGGTTTGAATTACCTAAAATACGCGTAATTGTCTGCATGCTGATTATCTGTAACAGCCGACAATAGTTTCATGCATAAACGATGACAGATTATGAATATAACATTCCATCGAGTTTTATGGCAATTTAGATTTTGTTCTGTTCAAAGAAAATGCACGGATTGATTTGTCGGTTATAAACTTTGTTTGACAACCACTTTTCCACGGCACATTCGCTTATTTCCAATAAAGCATTAATTAAGGAACAAAGGCGGATACCGCCTAAAGACAATAGCAGCCAATTAGTCACAATATGTAACCATTACGTTATTGGCGGCACAGCAGCACGTCTGGGTGCAGCCTTGGTTATCCATGACGCATGCGCACTAAGATAAGCGGAAATGGAAATATGTTGCTACTGTAATTAATTTTTACATGACATAATTTGTTATTAGGTCTGTAGTTTTTGTACTACATATACTAGTACATATTAGATCAGATGCACTATCTTTATGGAATCAGTTCATTACGCTAATGACAACATCAGCATGCACAACATGTGTATCATATATTATTTTATACTTTCAGATGAAATTGATGTCTAGAAAATACGGTACAAGGAAACTTGGCGTGGTAAGTTGTGTCCGACTGTCCGTCTATCTAAGACTTGTATACAAATAGGACTTTCTAACACTCCATAATATAACTTTTCAACTTTCAATTTATTTACATAAACGTTGGTCAAGGTAATGACAACAACGAGTTACACGGGCACCAAGCTTGAAAATAGCTCATCCGAAAATAGATCGAGTAAATGGGCTATGCAGTAATGTTGGAATTTGGTTCAAAAGTACCCAAATGAAATTTCGTTACAAGAAATAAATGTTTTAAAAATATATTTGAAATATAAACTGCGGTCGTTAGGAGTCGTTTAGTATACAGGTATAAACTAGGGCCCGTTTTCATAAAGCAACTTAAATGGAAAATAATACTTAATTCAAAATTTAAGATTTTTTACATATTTCTAAACTCCTTATTAATCTCTCAGGGACACTACAACCCATCTATCTTAAGATAAATATTTAACTGTAGATTTTATTTACCCATAGCCTTATTAGCACTATTAAGAAAACGTCTTAAATCGATATAGAAGGTGTTTAAAAAATTGATAAAATTTGACTTAAGTTACGATACTGCTAAGAAGCTTTATGAATACGGACCCAACTTCAACTTCAACTTCAACTTCAACTTCAACTCCAACTTCAACTTCAACTTCAACTTCAACTTCAACTTCAACTTCAACTCCAACTTCAACTTCAACTTCTTTATTTCACTTAGGTTCACATATATGAACAGCATAAGCAACATGTTACAAAATACATTTACATATGAATGGCGACAAGTCATCACATTGGAAAAACAAAAACATGTATACATCAGAAAACGACTATATATATATATACAAACTATCTAGCAATGAAGTGGGTAGATGTCTATTCAATGTATAAGGACCCTGGCCTATATTTTAAAGTCAGACACATGTGTCTGCTCCATTGGCACGTTTTGTGAAACATCTTATTTATTGCTATATCGTGAGTAAAAAAAAACAAAAACATTTTCTTTCAACGATCTAATACATATATTGTTCTAAACTATTCACACCCTTCATTGTTTGCTTCAAAAACGTTCAAGGTAAAGGTATTTCTGATTTTGAAGTTTTTCATAAAGCAGGAACCATGATATTTTTTAAAAACTATATAAGTATGAAAACTGGGATTGTCACCAGCATACGTTAGTATTAATAATACCATACTCCACAGGATTTCCCCCCTTCTGAGCTGTACAACTGTTTGACTGACGACACAAGTATTAAAAACGCAAACAATAATAAGCAGGATTAAGCTCATTTTCTTATACCAGAAACTTGATTCGCCTGAATCTAACCTCAGTAATTGCCGATCAAGACCTTTATTTCTGGTGTCTCAATTACCGACAACGATTTGAATCAATAAAGACAATGAAAAGATGGTAAAACAATGATTAGTTTGTGGCTCATTAGCGCTCCATCGGGGTAATTATGCTGTTGTGCGGCTATGTTCGGTGTCGATGGGACTCGATGTCAATGAAACTGACATGATTGGATCAGTTCGTGCAAAGTGGATTACAGACGACAAGCTTCGAGATAATTGTCGTAGAGTTGCAGAATAAAAAGGAGAATTAAATGAAGTTTGCCGACACAATTGTCATGGAGACGTGTACTACTGGAGACTCTGATTGTTGTTTCGACCACTTATGTTTAGGGCAATATATCTATATATCTGCCCGCCCGCTACTATGGTCCATTGGGCATGTACTAGGGCAACCTGACAAAGCCCCACTCTGCCAGTTGCGTTAGTCAAAACACACACTATTATTAACGCTCAAGGTTAAAGTTACGTTTTATTTCTCCAAATTTCGTCCAATATATTGCTTCGCATCCCACTATACCATTGACCTTGACCTTTACCTTATACATAAAAGTACATAGTCGAAGCTTTGGTTTAGATTGTACTTAAACTCATTATTTTTGAAAAGTTTAAAATTTACTGCTTTGATATGTAAAGTAAGTATTTAATGGGGTAAAAACTACCTATCAAATCCAGCCCCACAACACCATTGACCTTGGCCGTATACCCTCAACCACCTTATCCTCCACTACCTCACCATCCACCACCTCACCATACACAACCTCACCTTCCAGGCCCTCACCCTCCACCACCTCACCATCCACCACCTCACCATACATAGCCTCACCCTCCACCACCTCACTATCCACTACCTCACAATCTACCACCTCACCCTCTGCCACATCACCCTACACCACCTCATCTTCCAGACCCTCACCCTCCACCACCTCACCATACACCACCTCAAGCACCACCACCTCAGCCTCCACTACTTCACCATCCACCAACTCACCATGCGCCACCTCACCATCCACCACCTCACTCCACTACCTCACACTCCACCACCTCATCCTCCACCACCTCACCCGCTTACCACCAACCTTTCACCACCTCGTCCTCCACCAGCTTGCCCTCCACAAGCTCACCATCCATCACCTCGCCCTCCACCATCTCGAAGTCCATCTCCTCACCTCCACCACCTCACCCCAGTCACCAACCCTTCAACACCACGCCCTCCAACATCTCACCCTCCACCACCTCATTTTCTACCATCTTACCCTTTACAACCTCACCCATCACATCACCGTCCACCACATCACCGGCCACCAAATCACCCTCCAACACTTACCCTTCAACACCTTACCCTCCATCACTTCAACCTCCACCACCTCCAAGTCCACATTATCACCCTCCACCACCTCATCCTCCACCACCTCACCCTACATCACTTCTAAGTCCACATTATCACCCTCCACCAACTCACCCTCTACCACCTCATCCTCCGACACCTTACTCTCCACCACCAACTCTCAACGAACCCTCCATCACCTCACCCTCCACCACCTCACACTCCAACAACACACCCTCCACCACCTCACATTCCACCAACACACCATCCACCACCTCACCCTCCACCATCTCACACTCTAACAACTCACCCTCCACCACCTTACATTCCACCAACTCACACTCCACCACCGAACTCTCCACCACCTCACCCTCAACCTCCTCACCCTCCACCACCGCACCCTCCACCACCGCACATTCACCACCTCACCCTCAACCACTTCACCTTCCACCAGCAATTCACCCTCCACCACCTCACACTCCACCACCGCACCTCCACCTCCTCAACCTCCACCACCTCACACTCCACAACCTCACCAACCACCACCTTACACTCCACCACCTCACCATCCACCACCTTACCCTCCACCAACTCACACACCCACCGCCTTACCCTCCACCACTTATCCTGCACCATCTCACCGTCCACTACCTCACCCTCCACCACCTCACCCTCCACCACATATCCTCCACCACCTCACCCTCCACAAACTCACACTCTACCACCTCGCACTCCAACACCTCACCATCCAACACTTATCCTGCACCACCTCATTCTCACCACCTCATCCTCCTCCACCTAACCCTCAACCACCTCAAACTCCCCCAACTCACCCTACACCACATAACCCTCCACCACCTCAACCTCCCCCAACTCACCCTACACCACATAACCCTCCACCACCTCAACCTCCACTACATACACTTGGCATTGTGAATGAACAGGCAACAGGCGGGCGATACTGTTTGTGACGGCTTTTCTGTTGCTAATTTGAATATGTATACAATGTTTGTTACTAACAACACATCAATTATACAATTATTTCAATATTATGTCAGATAGTATGATAGATAGATAGTTTATTTCAAAATCAAATAGGCACTAAGGCCCTTGTGGTACAAATACAGACATGAAAATAACATGACAGACAATGTAACAAAGTAGTACAAAATGCATAGTATATATTAGTATACATATATAGTATGTATTAACATGGCAATGACCGTTAAAGTAATAGACTATGTTGTCTTCATTGATCCTGTTGTTTTTAAAAAGATTCAGTACCGCCATTCAGAATTCAGACAAAAATGCGAACTTGAAAAACACACTTAAGTAATAGTATAGCCGGACTGTTAACCCACCACCACTGCATGATATGTATCCGTCAGAGATATTATCTAACACAAAAAGATGCCAGTTTGGCTGAAGACTGAAATACAGACGTATACAATCACGCTTTGTGAATGTGTGACCTGCATGCCGCAAACATGTTTCAAATTTCTGACTTCAGTCTTTGTCTTAATTAAACCAGCACGCATTGTTTCGTCATTAGGGAATACGTAGTCTACCGTGGGACGTTTTCGTTTTGAAATCAGGAATTATGATTTAAAGAATATGGGAAATGATGATATATGATACTAAAATACATTAAAACGTTAAGTGTGATGTAAATAGAGCCTTTGATAGATTACACATACATACACACATACACATGAAATTATAAATATAACCTCATTGACTATTTCCTAGGCATTGGCAGTTTCGTTGTTTTGTTTTAAGTCTTGCAGTAGAAGAATAACTTCTCCCAGTGTTAACAAACTCGGAACATATTATTTATCTACTACATTTGAATCTTAATGACAAAAATACAATCAGCGTAAAAGGAACCCCCGGACGACATATATTTGGAACTCCTCGGACTGATTCGAAGATGTCGTCAATTATCAAGGATATCCGATTGCATGTTTACCTAGGTTACGTTATCGTCGTCAGCTAACATACCATCCCCTCCACCGACTCCGAAACGCCTAAAACCATCTGCAATGTTCTGTAATGTTCTGCCTTCAAACAAGCCCGGGAAGGGGTCCGACAACTAGTAAGTCCGTGTAGGCGCCGTATTTTGTTAGTCTATATCATCTGCGACGCTTGCTTGTTTTCAAGACAAACGTCTAGAACAGTCCTCCTGAACAAAGTTTGAATTTTGCCGATACACTAGTAAAGTTTCTAATTGGCTGAGACAGGAACACCTGCTATCCAAGATATACAGAAAGGCAGAAAGATTACATTTATATATAAACAAAGAAAGAAACTTCATCATTATATTCATGAACTAAATGCGGATGGTCAGAAATAATTAATAAAAAAATAATAATAACGGTCACGCGGTTCCAGTTTCAAATATGTTTCTGCACAACTGGTCAAGACGTTTGTATCTACAATCAAGCGTCAAAGATGATCAAGAAAACGTATTTTGTATGACAGACGCTTGGTATATTCGTATTGTCTCGGTCAATTCGACTGCCAAGCTTATGTTTTCGACTGTGTGACTACTTTAAACGTTAACAGTTTCCCAGTGTCGGCCGTTGTATAAACACGTCATTTGGTTTTGTTTCTTTCTAAAGACTCTAAAATACTGGCGGAAACCGTCTAAAACATATAAAGGTGTATAGTTGTATACCGCTGTAGTCGAGGGGTTATAGACGCTGAGTTGAAAAAATTCTCGCCTCTCACCGGAGCGAGTTCGAATTCCACCGGGAGCTCGACTTGTGAGAAATTGTCGATTCTTACGGATGGCGGGAGGTATACGTTTTACCTAGGAATAAGTGGGTGGCCTCCACCACACACAAAAAAGTCGACCGTCATACATACATCATACAGCCTGGAATGTGATTTAAAAAAACACTTTAACAACCAAACAAACAAACAAACAAATATGTAAATTTGTCTATGTTTATTACCAGACTTATTTACATTTGAAATACAGTGAAAACACATCCGTTTAAGGATATTTTTGATAGTGCTGGTTACATAACATTTGAATTCGTCTTTCATTTTTATCCTTTTTTTTTAATCGACAAAAATTCCGATAATCGTTCCGAATACCAAGTTTTCCTTTCTGCCTGTTTGACGAACACTAAACTTATGTTCGTTGTGTTCCCATCTTAGCGCCTACTAGATCCTCCATATTAAATTTCAGCTAAAACTCGAACCCATATCTTGATCGCTGTTGATTATTCGTGACTATGATTTATACGCTTCTTTTGTTTATATTCGTCCACTGAAAAACACAGATAGCACCTCAAATGACCCGAAAACTGTGTCCTACATTGATTTTTTTTATAATTTGTGCGCCAAAAAGAACTTATTACGTTGTTTATTATATCTATAATATGTTGTGTTTTGTGTTCGATTAACCTTTAAAAACGGTATTTTGACTTTAATGGAAATACTTCAACACCTAAGATAACATCTGACGTCAAAAGATATGCCAGTATATCTACATGTTGTGCTTATCGTTATTTGCGAAGATTGTGAACTGTATACTAGCGATAAATAACTTAAGAGACATCATTAGTTGAGAAAGAGCGCTACTCCGCATGTTTCAAATAGTCCTTCAAAGTTTCTGACACTTGTCATAGGAAGTACATGTGCACGTGCACGAGTATTGCCTATACTATTCATAATTAAAAAATGCAGAGTCCTTTTTTTAATGTTAAAACTTGTTACCCGACCCATTTGTCATATATATGTGTGACTATTTTCCGTTAAGATATTGGCAAAGAAGTATGTTTAAAGTTTGAAAACGTTAGCTACGACTCCAGCCTTGCCTATTGTCGAGTCCCATCAGCATAGTTTCAGAGACAACCTGCTTCACGGGTCTTATTGCAGTTTGTTGTCATTACATTCGACTCAAGCTGTGGATGTGCTCTATAATATCCTAACGACCAGCGTCTTTGTTACTTTCTTTCCAGTTCTCTTAAAATATTACACAATCTTTTGAGTTTTTAACGAAAGTCTTAAAGGGGTTGATGCATTATTTTCAAACACAGTTTATCTTAAAGGGCTCTGAAAAACTTGAAAAAAGCTGAAGGAATTATCAAAATGCCATGAAAAATAAAGGAGATATGAATTATTGAAAATTTGCAAAGAACATAAATGGAGGCGGCCCTCTTTGAACGATGACGTCATCGCGCCGTTTTACCATATATGGCATATCGATAAAATGTATTTTAAAGCAAAGAAAATCACTGCAAATGAAAAATAATACTAAAATGTATACATTTTACATCTTTATATTTATTTTTTAATTAATTTGCAGTGGTTTTCTTTGCTTTAAAATACATTTTGTCAATATGCCATATATGGTAAAACGGCGCGATGACGTCATCGTTCAAAGATGGCCGCCTCCATTTATGTTCTTTGCACATTTTCAATAGGTCATATCTCCTTTATTTTTCGTAGCATTTTGATAATTCTTTCAGCTTTTTTCAAGTTTTTCAGAGCCCTTTAAAATAAACTGTGTTTGGAAATAGTGCATCAACCCCTTTAATATCTGTTCCTACTTTTGTCATGCCAGCATTTTAATAAAATAGGCCTGAGTAGAAGTGGAACGTGATATTTTAGACTGAACATTCACAATTTGTAACAACTATTCTGAAACCACAATAATTAACCGCTTAATTACGTCGGTTTACATTGTATTTATCGACCCATGATGCAACATAATACAGAGGCCATCGACCAGAATCCACGGCCATCAACAACAGATTGCAGCTGAGACTATAACTGACATTTTATACAAATAAATACAAATATACGTTCTATATATAAACGGTTGTAGCTGTTTTATGGGAAAGATTACGCATTAAATATAAAAGGACAGCATGCATAGCAGTTTGAAGTCATTTCTAGAATACACAGCGCATTGTTTACCATATTTTCTTTAAAGAAACTAACCCGCCAAATAACGGCAAAGTTGCACTACAAAACCGTTTATCAAAACTCTATCCAGGTGTTCAGGTCATATAGTAATGTATATTTGCCGATTCAAAGTATCCGTGTATTCAGGTGTTCTTAAAATACCCGTTATTGAATATACGTAAAATTAATTATGATTTGGTAACGCTTAATTTGACGATACAGTTTTGGGGTTTGGCCTGGCTGGTTAATGCCGTTTATATTGTGCCTACGGAACTTGGATTCTCAAAATATGCCAGTTATATATATACCTCATCATCAGTAGAAACGGTGTACATCTGTTGTAAAATTTGCCGATTGGTGACAAGATAGGGACTTTAAATTATATCAGTATTCTTGGTGTGTGAGGTTAGTGTTTGAGGTGTGTGTGTTGGGTCGTGCCAGTAAACATGTTTTAAACCTCACACTGGACCATCAATGCTATATATGGACACTGTCAAAAGATCCAGAAACCTTTCCGGCAGATTGTTTCGGAAGGGGTTGGCAATAATGAATATGATAAAAAAATACGTAACTTGTAAATCTAATTATTTTTATACCGTTACCAAAACGTTTAATGCATAACTTATGTGGTATATTTATCTCTTTGTGTATATTTTATAATCAATATGTAAATATAAAGACAAGCACATTCGCTGAATGTCAAGAATTAAAGAAATGGCAGGAATGACCTCGTTGTACAGGCTGTCCATTATTGATAGACCAATGTCCACTTGCTGGACTGTTGATGACACGTGTTCATTTGTCAACATTGACTTGTATAGGCCACCATTGATCCAGCCTCTGTTAGCACTGCAGACTCAATAAATCTTGGACAAGAACCAAGCTAAATGGATTAATTCTTCATGACAATCATTGTGTCCGTCCACACATAGATATATATTAGTGCTGTACATCGATCAATCCGGCAACGGAAGCGATGATTGTGTTAGAAGACGACGAAACTATACATGTTTGCGATTCTCGTCTGCACGGACATGCAAAAAATCTGTTGCCAGTAATATCCAGCGTCGTAGTCTTTGTAGTTGTGGTCGTCTGCATGGATGTACAACAGAGCTGTTGCCAGACACATCCGGCGTTGTAGTCTTTGTAGCTGTGGTCGTCTGCACGGATGTACAACAGAGCTGTTGCCAGGTATATCCTTCGTCATGGTCTTTGTAGTTGTGGTCGTCTGCACGGAAGTACAACAGAGATGTTGCCAGGTACATCCGGCGACTTGGTCTTTGTAGTAGTGGTCGTCTGCATGGATGTACACCAGAGATGTTACCAGGTACATCCGGCGACGTGGTATTTGTAGTTGTGGTCGTCTGCATGGATGTACACCAGAGATGTTACCAGGTACATCCGGCGACGTGGTATTTGTAGTTGTGGTCGTCTGCATGGATGTACAACAGAGCTGTTGCCAGGTACATCCGGCGACATGGTCTTTGTAGTTGTGGTCGTCTGCATGGATGTACAACAGTGCTGTTGCCAGGTACATCCGGCGACATGGTCTTTGTAGTTGTGGTCGTCTGCATGGATGTACAACTGCGCTGTTGCCAGGCTCATCAGGAGTCATGGTCTTTGTAGTTGTGGTCGTCTGCATGGATGTACACCAGAGATGTTACCAGGTACATCCGGCGACGTGGTATTTGTAGTTGTGGTCGTCTGCATGGATGTACACCAGAGATGTTACCAGGTACATCCGGCGACGTGGTTTTTGTAGTTGTGGTCGTCTGCATGGATGTACAACAGAGCTGTTGCCAGGTACATCCGGCGACATGGTCTTTGTAGTTGTGGTCGTCTGCATGGATGTACAACTGTGCTGTTGCCAGGCACATCAAGCGTCATGGTATTTGTAGTTGTGGTCGTCTGCATGGATGTACAACTGTGCTGTTGCCAGGTACATCCGGCGACATGGTCTTTGTAGTTGTGGTCGTCTGCATGGATGTACAACTGTGCTGTTGCCAGGTACATCCGGCGACATGGTCTTTGTAGTTGTGGTCGTCTGCATGGATGTACAACTGTGCTGTTGCCAGGTACATCCGGCGACGTGGTCTTTGTAGTTGTGGTCGTCTGCATGGATGTACAACAGTGCTGTTGCCAGGTACATCCGGCGACATGGTCTTTGTAGTTGTGGTCGTCTGCATGGATGTACAACAGTGCTGTTGCCAGGTACATCCGGCGACGTGGTCTTTGTAGTTGTGGTCGTCTGCATTGATGTACAACAGAGCGGTTGCCAGATATATCCGGCGTCGTAGTCTTTGTAGTTGTGGTCGTCTGCATGGATGTACAACAGAGATGTTGCCAGATACATCCGACGTCGTAGTCTTTGTAGTTGTGGTCGTCTGCATGGATGTACAACAGTGCTGTTGCCAGGTACATCCGGCGACGTGGTATTTATAGTTGTGGTCGTCCGCATGGATGTACAACAGAGCTGTTGCCAGATACATCCGGCGTCGTAGTCGTTATAGAGGTGGTCGTCGGCACGGATGTACAACAGAGCTGTTGCCAGGTACAACCGGCGTCATCGTCTTTGTAGTTGTGGTCGTCTGCAGGGATGTACAACAGAGACGGATGTAAAACAGAGCTGTTGCCAGGTACTTCAGGCGACCTTGTCGTTGTAGTAGTGGTGGTCGTCTGCATGGATGTACAACAGGGCTGTTGCCAGATACATCTGGCGTCGTAGTCTTTATAGAGGTGGTCGTCTGCACGGATGTACAACAGAGCTGTTGCCAGGTACAAACGGCGTCATCGTCTTTGTAGTTGTGGTCGTCTGCACGGATGTACAACAGAGACGGATGTACAACAGAGCTGTTGCCAGGTACTTCAGGCGACCTTGTCGTTGTAGTAGTGGTGATCGTCTGCATGGATGTACAACAGAGCTGTTGCCAGATACATCTGGCGTCGTAGTCTTTATAGAGGTGGTCGTCTGCACGGATGTACAACAGAGCTGTTTCCCTGTACATCAGGCGACGTTGTCGTTGTAGTAGTGGTGGTCGTCTGCATGGATTTACAACAGAGCTGTTGCCAGATACGTCTGACGTGGTAGTCTTTATAGAGGTGGTCGTCTGCACGGATGTACAACACAGCTGTTGCCAGGTACATCCGGCGACGTGGTCTTTGTAGTTGTGGTCGTCCACATGGATGTACACCAGAGCTGTTGCCAGCTACATCTGGCGTCGTAGTCTTTGTAGTAGTGGTCGTCTGCATGGATGTACAACAGAGCTGTTGCCAGATACATCTGGCGTCGTGGTCTTTGTAATAGTGGTCGTCTCATGGATGTACACCAGAGCTGTTGCCAGATACATCTGGCGTCATGATCTTTGTAGAAGTTGTCGTCTGCATGAATGTACACCAGAGCTGATACCAGGTACATCGGTCGTCGTGATATTTGTAGTAGTAGTGGTCGTCTGCATGGATGTATAACAGAGCTGTTGCCAGATACATCTGGCGTCGTAGTATTTGTAGTTGTAGTCGTCTACATGGATGTACAACAGAGCTATTGCCAGATACATCCGGCGCTTTGGTCTTTATATCCGGCGTCATGGTCTATGAAGTAATGGGCGTCTGCATGGACGCGCAATATTGGGATTGGCATGTACATCCGGCGTCGTATTAATTGTACTTATTTGCGCTTCTTTTTGTTTTCTTCTTTTTTCTTTTTTTTGTTATAAATACAACATCGTTAACCTGTTCGATATTCAGATGTACAATTACCAGCCCTGTACAATGAACTCGACATTAGGTCATCAAACAATTACCTACCCGATTTTCATTTTCCGTTTAACTGAAGCAAACCATTGTATGTTGCTCCATCTCTAAGAGTTATTTTATTGCTGTAGGTTTTTAAACATGCTTCCGAGATACAGTTAACTGTAATATTTTTTTTTTATACGAACTGTTAATTAATAACGGTAACATATTTAATACAACTGGACTGGAAGTAGGCCACCATGACCAACTGCATAGCCTACATTGTACACTCAACTTTCTCTGGTTAAGTTTTGCCTGAATCCATTATTAAAAGGTTATTTGCTTTTAAGGGGGAAAAAGCAAATCGTTTCGATTACTTGCATTACGGAAGGCGGTGACGGCGCCAATACTAATATTTGCCTTTAGCCCTGATTCTCAGAAACACAATCATGGGATGCAAATCTTGGGTCGTTGTTAAAGATTGGGAACATTGTAAAAAAACATCTTAGAAGATTTTATCAAAAGAGGTACGACACTATCATACTGCAACCCACTGCATTGTTATTGCTTGACCCATTTACAGTTTACCACTTTGCTTTCCTCATGACATGATCTGATTGTAGACCATTTGATGGCCAAATCCTTAAAATAAAGGTATCGTTCAATATTTGTCTTCAGTCTTGTCTTATCGTGCCCTTAACGTTTAGTTCTCTTGTTGCTCTGACTTCTGCCTAGTCATTGAGCACATTTTGGCTTTCTAGGCGTTTGTTCTTTTATATTCATATGTACATGATCATCTTCGTGTTTACTTATATCGCCCATTAATGCTGCCTAGTTTGTCAGAGGATATAACCTGGATGGAATGTATCGTTTAAGGTTAGAGCGAGGTTTGATGCACCCACCACTGGCCTGGTTAAAACCCTCAGGAGGCCTTATTGACACCCACCGTTTCAAGGCGGTACCGATTACCCATGTTGTCAACCGTTGTATGTCTGGGGTGTCGCATACCTTGCTTCTATCAATTTTGTTCTTGCAATTTGTGTTGGTGTTAACGCTTAACCCGCTAAGCACGACTATAAAAGCCTTTACGTTCCATTGTAAACCCAGATCAGAGTTTACCATGTCCGGCTGCTGATCAGTCATTTCCCCCAAAACACCCCCTTGTCACATAAATGGAATGGACTTAATTCAAAGAAAGAACAGTCCATTATAATATATGTAGCGGTTGAAGGATAAATGTTTTGTTTTTTTGTTGACTGCATTCTATGAATGCTACATGTCAAAGTCGACAAGTGTATCTACTAGTATTTTATTGATATTGGTATCTTATTTTGAAAGTTTCACATTCGGCTAATGCAATTTGTATTTATAAAAACTTAAGTTATATTTTAAAATAATTAAACGTTGTCTAGTAACACTATGCCGTCCACTTCATGCGTGATGACGTGGGCTGTCATTATGAAACATCGTACACAGTGCGACTCAATATACGAATGAATAAAACTAAGCAGGCATATTATTCGTGACTTTTAACTTCATTACTTCTAACTTCATGACTTCTAACTTCATCACTTCTAACTTCATCCCTTCTAACTTCATCACTTCTAACTTCATCACTATTAACTTCATCACATCTAACTTCACGACTTTATGACTTCTAACTTCATCCCTTCTAACTTCATCCCTTCTAACTTCATCCCTTCTAACTTTATGACTTCTCTTCACCATTTCTAACTTCATCACTTCTAACTTCATCACTTCTCTTCTAACTTCATCACTTCTAACTTCATCACGTCTAACTTCTAACTTCATCACTTCTAACTTCTTCACTTCTAACTTCACCACTTCTAACATCATCACTTCTAACTTCACCACTTCTAACTTCATGACTTCTAACTTCACGACTTTATGACTTCTAACTTCATCATTTCTAACTGTATCACTTCTAACTTCATCACTTCTAACTTCACCACTTCTAACATCATCACTTCTAACTTCATCACTTCTAAATTCACGACTTCTAACTTCATGACTTCTAACTTCACGACTTATTAACTTCTTTCTTCACGACTTATAACTTCACAACTTATTAACTTCTAACTTAATCTCTTCTAACTTCATGACATCTAACTTCACCATTTCTAACTTCTCCACTTATTAACTTCTAACTTCAAGACATCATTACTTGAAAGTCATGAAGTTAAATGTAATGATCGTGGAAGTCATGAAGTTAGAAGTCATGAAGTTGGAAGTCGTGAAGTTAGAAGTAATGAAGTTATAATTAATTAATCAAAATGTCATGAAGTTAGAAGTAATGAAGTTTAAAGCCATTAAGTCGGGAAATAAGAAGTGATGAAGTAAAAAGTAAATAAGTCAAAAGTCCCTCCAGGGCTTCCATAGACAGGCGAGGTTCATTCACACACAGATTTGAATAAACCAAAAACATAAACCCAAATAATCTTGGTCATATTTGAGCAATAGCTGCGTCTACTGCAGCTTTTTGTACCGTGTCTGGTAACTTATTAGACGAAATGGAATGCATTTGTCAAAGCAAATGGCCTGAATTATGACATGTCAAAACTGACAATGGATGATATTTAGGAGGACGTGCTACACGATTGGAACATTCATCAAAATATCGTCGCTTGGGATACTTAGATGTATTGGTGTTGGTCGAGGAATTTAGAAATAGCATAACCTTGTCTTTGATTGTCTTGCCATGTGCTTGTTTACAATGATACTTTCCACGTATACAATACTGCCAATACCAGTGTCTGAAAGGGTTGAATACAGTAAATCATAACTTATAAAACTGTAAATTGTATTTGCTTAGTTATACAAAGATAATATAAGCCATGCATCTCCGTGTTTCCTGCCAGCCATGCATCTGTGTGTTTCTTGCCAGCCAGGCATCTCTGTGTTTCCTGCCAGCCATGCATCTCTGTGTTTCCAATGCATTTCTGTGCTTCCTGCCAGTCACGCATCTCTGTGTTTCCTACCAGCCATGCATTTCGGTGTTTCCTGCCAGCCATGCATCTCTGTGTTTCCTGCCAGCCATGCATTTCGGTGTTTCCTGCTAGCCATGCCTCTCTGTGTTTCCTGCCAGCCACGCAACTCTGTGTTTCCTGCCAGTCATGGATCTCTGTGTTTCCTACCAGCCATGCATCTATGTGTTTCCTGCCAGCCATGCATTTCGGTGTTTCCTTCCAGCCATGCATTTCGGTTTTTCCTGTCAGCCATTCATCTGTGTGTTTCCTGCCAGCCATATATCTCTGTATTTCCTGCCAGCCATGCATCTCTGTGTTTCCTACCAGCCATATATCTCTGTGTTTCCTGCCAGCCACGCATCTCTGTGTTTCCTGCCAGCGATGCATTTCGGTGTTTCGTGCCACCCATGCATCTCTGTGTTTCCTGCCAGCCACGCATCTCTGTGTTTCCTGCCAGTCATGGATCTCTGTGTTTCCTACCAGCCATGCATCTCTGTGTTTCCTGCCAGCCATGTATCTCTGTGTTTCCTGCCAGCCATGCATTTCGGTGCTTCCTGCCAGCCATGCATCTCTGTGTTTCCTGCCAGCCCTGCATCTCTGTGTTTCCTACCAGTCATATATCTCTGTGTTTCCTGCCAGCCACGCATCTCTGTGTTTCCTGCCAGCCATGCATTTCGGTGTTTCGTGCCACCCATGCATTTCTGTGTTTCCTGCCACCATACATTTCGGTGTTTATGTTTGATTTTTGTCTCTTTATATACGTGCAGTATAACAGTCAGTGTGCTCTTCAAAGAAGCATGTTTTTTCTGTTTTTTCAAACGTTAACACCCATGCATGTACATTGTCTACCTAACACATTGTGCAACCGTTATAACTCGATGATTCCTAGAGCATCTAATTATAGAGGGAAGGTGGCAATGTCTCATTTATCAGCAGGGTGTAATTGTCGCCGTCATCATCATTATATAACACCCTTCTTACCCTCTTGACCCTGGCCATGTAACATCATAATACTGCCCTTCAGCATGAGAGGTGACCCTTCATTCTTCCTTGTAAGACCGTTGTAACTTTTTAACCCAACAGCACACCTTCTTTCGTTTCGTATTACTGAATAAATTGGCTAATTCGATTTCAACATAAAAAGAAAAAAGTGAAATTCTCCTGGTGATACACCTGTGACAATTTTAATGATTACCCTGAAAGCGGGTCATTATGGAACGGCGAGTTTTATACCGGGTACCTGTGAACTTCAGACAATGGTCGAAATCCTGACTGTAACTTGACCCTTGGTCAGATGAAAGTGGTCATTGTTGTTGACCATCCAACCGGGGCCGAAGTGCTTAAATTGAAATGAAATTCAGCAGGAAATTTCCGTGTCATCGAGCCTTTAAATTGGGAAACTGGACTGTTGCTCTACAAGCGTTAATGTAGCGAATAGGGGATAGGTTCTTCAGCATAGTCATTGGGGGAGGTGGCTGCAGTCATAGTTATGTAGGGTTATTATAAATGCAACATGTTAAAGACCCAGCAGCTAGACACATGGGTTGGGCTCTGGAAATGCTATAAAGAAATGCATTATATTTAGGATATTTTGAAGGGTACCCAGCAACAACCGTGTATCATAATTAATAAATAAATAATCAAGCGCGTTGCTAGACCAGTTTTCGTCAAACGCATGGCTGATCGAAATACTAACAAATCATTAAAATTGCCTTGAAATGCATTATGCATTTTTTTCTTTTCAGAATGTTCGTACGCAGGTGCGTATCTGCGTATAGGCAGCTACGCGCCATTTATAAATAGTATTGGCATTTGACGTTTATCAAACGGCAACACACATTTATGGGTACTGCTGTTATGAACTTGCTGTTATATGTGTTTCAATAGCGAAATATGAAGATGGGTTGTTGCTCCAAACTTTCAGATTGACCGCAATCGACCTATGTGCAAATAGGATTTCTTTCTTTGGTGGTAATTCTACGGATATTTTGTACTGGTGACATGTTCTCTGCTAGTGGTAGTGCTCGAATCCCTTTTCCGTCGTATTGACTTCCTCTATGACTGTGCCATGACTGCGGCAGTAACACTGACCTCCTCTATGACTGTGACATGACTGCGGCAGTAACATTGACCTCCTCTTTGACTGTGGCATGACTGCGGCAGTAACATTGACCTCCTCTATGACTGTGGCATGACTGCGGCAGTAACATTGACCTCCTCTATGACTGTGGCATGACTGCGGCAGTAACACTGTCCTCCTCTATGACTGTGGCATGACTGCGGCAGTAACATTGACCTCCTCTATGACTGTGGCATGACTGCGGCAGTAACATTGACCTCCTCTATGACTGTGGCATGACTGCGGCAGTAACATTGACCTCCTCTATGACTGTGACACGACTGCGGCAGTAACACTGTCCTCCTCTATGACTGTGGCACGACTGCGGCAGTAACATTGACCTCCTCTATGACTGTGGCAAGACTGCGGCAGTAACACTGTCCTCCTCTATGACTGTGGCACGACTGCGGCAGTAACATTGACCTCCTCTATGACTGTGGCACGACTGCGGCAGTAACACTGTCCTCCTCTATGACTGTGGCATGACTGCGGCAGTAACATTGACCTCCTCTATGACTGTGGCATGACTGCGGCAGTAACACTGTCCTCCTCTATGACTGTGGCATGACTGCGGCAGTAACATTGTCCTCCTCTATGACTGTGGCATGACTGCGGCAGTAACATTGTCCTCCTCTATGACTGTGACATGACTGCGGCAGTAACACTGACCTCCTCTTTGACTGTGGCATGACTGCGGCAGTAACATTGACCTCCTCTATGACTGTGGCATGACTGCGGCAGTAACACTGTCCTCCTCTATGACTGTGGCATGACTGCGGCAGTAACATTGACCTCCTCTATGACTGTGGCATGACTGCGGCAGTAACATTGACCTCCTCTATGACTGTGGCATGACTGCGGCAGTAACACTGTCCTCCTCTTTGACTGTGGCATGACTGCGGCAGTAACATTGACCTCCTCTATGACTGTGGCATGACTGCGGCAGTAACACTGTCCTCCTCTATGACTGTGGCATGACTGCGGCAGTAACATTGACCTCCTCTATGACTGTGGCATGACTGCGGCAGTAACACTGTTCTCCTCTATGACTGTGGCATGACTGCGGCAGTAACACTGTTCTCCTCTATGACTGTGGCATGACTGCGGCAGTAACATTGACCTCCTCTATGACTGTGGCATGACTGCGGCAGTAACACTGACCTCCTCTATGACTGTGACATGACTGCGGCAGTAACATTGACCTCCTCTATGACTGTGGCATGACTGCGGCAGTAACACTGACCTCCTCTATGACTGTGACATGACTGCGGCAGTAACATTGACCTCCTCTATGACTGTGGCATGACTGCGGCAGTAACACTGACCTCCTCTATGACTGTGACATGACTGCGGCAGTAACATTGACCTCCTCTATGACTGTGGCATGACTGCGGCAGTAACACTGTCCTCCTCTATGACTGTGGCATGACTTCGGCAGTAACACTGTCCTCCTCTATGACTGTGACATGACTGCGGCAGTAACATTGACCTCCTCTATGACTGTGGCATGACTTCGGCAGTAACACTGTCCTCCTCTTTGACTGTGGCATGACTGCGGCAGTAACATTGACCTCCTCTATGACTGTGGCATGACTGCGGCAGTAACACTGTCCTCCTCTATGACTGTGGCATGACTGCGGCAGTAACATTGACCTCCTCTATGACTGTGACATGACTGCGGCAGTAACACTGTCCTCCTCTATGACTGTGGCATGACTGCGGCAGTAACACTGACCTCCTCTTTGACTGTGACATGACTGCGGCAGTAACATTGACCTCCTCTATGACTGTGGCATGACTGCGGCAGTAACACTGTCCTCCTCTATGACTGTGGCATGACTTCGGCAGTAACACTGTCCTCCTCTATGACTGTGACATGACTGCGGCAGTAACATTGACCTCCTCTATGACTGTGGCATGACTTCGGCAGTAACACTGTCCTCCTCTTTGACTGTGGCATGACTGCGGCAGTAACATTGACCTCCTCTATGACTGTGGCATGACTGCGGCAGTAACACTGTCCTCCTCTATGACTGTGGCATGACTGCGGCAGTAACATTGACCTCCTCTATGACTGTGACATGACTGCGGCAGTAACACTGTCCTCCTCTATGACTGTGGCATGACTGCGGCAGTAACACTGACCTCCTCTTTGACTGTGGCATGACTGCGGCAGTAACATTGACCTCCTCTATGACTGTGCCATGACTGCGGCAGTAACACTGTCCTCCTCTATGACTGTGGCATGACTGCGGCAGTAACATTGACCTCCTCTATGACTGTGACATGACTGCGGCAGTAACACTGTCCTCCTCTATGACTGTGGCATGACTGCGGCAGTAACATTGACCTCCTCTTTGACTGTGGCATGACTGCGGCAGTAACATTGACCTCCTCTTTGACTGTGGCATGACTGCGGCAGTAACATTGACCTCCTCTATGACTGTGACATGACTGCGGCAGTAACACTGACCTCCTCTTTGACTGTGGCATGACTGCGGCAGTAACATTGACCTCCTCTTTGACTGTGGCATGACTGCGGCAGTAACATTGACCTCCTCTATGACTGTGGCATGACTGCGGCAATAACACTGACCTCCTCTATGACTGTGACATGACTGCGGCAGTAACATTGACCTCCTCTATGACTGTGGCATGACTGCGGCAGTAACACTGTCCTTCTCTATGACTGTGGCATGACTGCGGCAGTAACACTGTCCTAGCATTACAGGTGTTATTAAATAGCATGACACATTGTCACGTGACGTCCTGCACTGGCGATCCTTTCAACAATCATTTATCGCCACTCACTTTTAAGTTCGTTTTAATATCCTTATTACCCTCCCCAAGTCTCTAATCCAAAATAAAACACGACATCTGCGTAAGAACTAATATTATAAAAATGACCTAAACAAAGATATATGGCTTTTTTATAGCATCTAAACTGCAACATCATATTTTTTCCATAGTATTTCGCTCAAGGGATGTTATATTTAAATGCATGCTTTGTCAAACTAGTGTTTAAATTTAAATGTTGGTGGGCATACTTCTAAAGGAAAGCTATTATTACGCAAACGTTCCGGAACGCGTTTCAAAGTCGCCTTGTTATTTATATGGTTTGTAACTGCACGCGTGGCTAGGTAAAAGGAG
Organism: Cyrtodaria siliqua; assembly: GCA_037043455.1. Classification (NCBI taxonomy): domain Eukaryota; kingdom Metazoa; phylum Mollusca; class Bivalvia; order Adapedonta; family Hiatellidae; genus Cyrtodaria; species Cyrtodaria siliqua. Next base: position 28,822 of record JAWPHD010001064.1, read on the forward strand.
AAGCTAACTATACGTACACTGTTTTATAGCAAAAACCTGAGCAGTTTTGAACGGTGTTTATGTCATTTTAGCACATGTTAGGCCATATATTACGGTCGTAGAGGTCCTTTGTGGTAAAGGCAGACTACCAGACTTTTTTCCTAGGTATTAACAGTACTGTATACCTCCACCCATCTGTAAGAATTGACACAAGTCGAGCTCCCAGTGGAATTCGAACCCCCCACGTCTTTACTACCCCCGCCACGGAGGCGCTGAAACATGTTTGTGAATAAAGTAATTGTCTTCTACATGGAGGATCTGATAAGTTTGTGCTGCATTAAATAAGTAAATCATATAATGAAGAAAAAAACACGTGCACAAAGCTTGAAAATATCTCATCCGAAAAGAAATCGAACACAAGCGTTCAGCAGTTATGCTGGAATACGGTTCAGATGTACCCATAATTGAATTGAATTGAACGTCTTTATTTATCGAGGGTGACCCAATTAGTTGATACTAATCTTCCTTGGAGCCCTCTATAACAAAAAATACAACAAAATACAAGAAAGGCAAGATAAATAAGATATATGTAAACATAATAACATTGTTGGTGGTGGTAGTTTGAACGATATTTACACAGTAATGGGATGAGATGATATCTATATTGAGTTTAATGTTATTTTTCCTTTATCCATTTTATGTAGTTGTTTGTAAAACTTGTCATTGTTGCACACTTTTGAATGTGCTTTGGAATATTATTCCATAAAATGGTCCCGGAGTAAGACATGCTGGTTCCCGATTAGGCTTAGGAATACTAAAAAATACGAAATATTACAAGAAAATGAAAAATAAAAAGTATATTTAACATATAATATGGAGGCGTTACGAGCTCCGTTTAGTATATAAAATATACCTACAGCAACATTGTCTGCAAGTAACAACCGCATTTGTCCAGTCTTTCTTCAACATAAAAAATAAAACTGTCTCTTAAATGCGTTTAGAATGTTGACCTACCTTTGAAAATATAAAATTCTACATTCCCCGCATTATATTTACCACTAAAATACCCATATTTTTTTTAAATACCCGCGATAACCTCGACCCTACCTGCGACCATGGTCGGGTTAATGGTTATACGAGTCTAGGGTTTGCGGTGAAAGTAGTAATTACGTAGACTTCAAAATGACAGAAATGGCAGGGGGTAGAGTGATAGATCAGTTTGGGGTAGGTAGGTATAGATTCAGTCTTGATATTACGAGTCTGATCGGTCAGATAGTACACAGCAGTGTGAAGGATCGGTCACCACGAACTGTGCGATATTGTTGGCATAAAAAATCAACTGTATTCGTAACGGTAGTATGCCTGGATTCCCTGACACTGTACATTCGTCTGTCCACTTCCTCCTGAAAATAAACATGTAAATTGTTTCATTTAGTTCATAATTGCAATTGTTTTTTAATTACAAACTTTATTACCATTGCAGCATTATCAGCGTTATGTATGTATATGAACAGAACAGAACAGAACAGAACATATCTTTCTCTATTTATGACTGAAACCAATGTTTCTGGTCATCTATATACATATTACACGGGTCTACATTCTAAAGCAAAAGTAGTGGATAATTTCATGTTATCACTCTTAGCCACGCTGTCCATTGGTGGCAGAAACCCGGAGTAGAACAGCGTCTTATAAACAGGGTTAATTGGCGGGTCAATTCTCGTCAGATCTCGTCCGATTCCGTGACTTCACAACATATTGTCAAACACTTGAAATAGAAACGTTTTAGAGTCATTTATTGTTTTATCAGCGAGGCGTCTTTGACAAATTTCTCGCAAGCTGGCTACCAACATTCTTAATTGGAAAATAAATACAAGTAAAACAGTGTAGTGCCATCTAGACGTCTACGAGAGGGGATCCTCGGAGTGAAAACACGTTTTGCTTTTAAATCAGACAAGAAAAAACAATTTGAATATCGCCTCAGGACTGAATCATCAATTAATCGGAGAATTTCTCGCAATAGAGTACTATAATGTGGGACAATTCAATATAATTTCAGAGTTATCAAATCAGGGGTTCTTCGTGAACGGGTCATTAGGGCAATCTCGTTAACGACGAGATGGAGCGGTAACGAGGTTTTGATTTTGTAGTGTCTTTCAGCATGGTTCTTGTTTAATAGCCGTAGCTCAAAGACAGAAGAGAAAAATCATCAAATCTATTATATCTACACACACTTCATACGATACACAGACAATATATCGAGGGTTCAGTGCAAAACTATTGTATCTCCTTCTTTATTAATATGTAGTTACAATAGTTTTGCCCTGACGCCTCGATATACTATACACAGACACTATATACGGAACACACACAGACACTATATACGATACACATACACTATATGGTACACATATACTAAATACGACACATACACTATATGGTACACAGACATTGTATGATACACAGACACTATATGATAAAAATACACTATACCATACACATACACTATATACGGTACACATACACTATATACAGTACAAATACACTACATACGCTACACATACACTATACACGGTACACATACATTATATACGGTACACATCACTATACACGATACACATACACTATATACGATACACATACACTATATACGGTACACATACACTCTATACGGTACACATACACTATATACGATACACATACACTATATACGGTACACATACACTACATACGGTACACATACACTAGCATACACTATATACGGAACACATACACTATATACGGTACACATACACTATATGGTACACAGACACTATACGATGCACAGACACTATATACGATACACACTATAGTGTCCGCATAAAAACCCAAGTACTTTGTTACGATACGAAGGCACTATATACGATACAGAGACACTATATGGTACACAGACACCGTATGATACACAGACACTATACGATACACATACACTATACGATACACATACACTATACGATGCACGGACACTATACGATACACAGACACCGTATGATACACAGACACTATACGATACACAGACACTATACGATGCACAGACACTATATGGTACACATCCACTATACGATACACATACACTATATGGTACACAAACACTATACTATACACAGACACTATACGATACACAGACACTATACGATACACAGACACTATACGATACACAGACACCGTATGATACACAGACACTATACGATGCACATACACTATACGATACACGGACACTATATACGATACACATACACTATATGGTACACATACTATAAACATACATTATATACGGCACACAAGCATTATATGGTACACAAACATTATATACGATGCACAGACAATATATGGTACACATACAACGTATGATACACAGACACTTTATGCGATGTATGGTACATATACACTATATACGGTACTCACACCCTATATACGGTACACATACACTATATACGATACATATATTTTATATACGGTACACATACAATATATACAGTACACATACACTATATACGATACACATACACTATGTGATACACATACACGGAACACATACACTATATACGGTACACATATACTATATACGATACACATACACTGTATGATATACATACACTATGTGATACACGTACACACTATACGGTACACATACACTATGTGATACACATACACTATATACGATACACATACACTATATACGATACACATACACTATATACGGTACACATACGCTATATACGATACACATACACTATTTGATACACATACACTATATACGATACACATACACTATATACGATACACAGACACTATATACGGTACACATACACTATATACGATACACATACACTATTTGATACACATACACTATATACGGTACACAGACATTATATACAATACACATACACTATGTGATACACATACACTATATGATACACATACACTATATACGATACACACACACTATGTGATACACATACACTCTATACGATACACAAACACTATAACGGTACACATACACTATATACGATACACATACACTATATACGATACACATACATTAGGTGATACACATACACTATATACGATACACATACACTATATACGATACACAGACACTATACGATGCACAGACACTATATGGTACACATCCACTATACGATACACATACACTATATGGTACACAAACACTATACTATACACAGACACTATACGATACACAGACACTATACGATACACAGACACTATACGATACACAGACACCGTATGATACACAGACACTATACGATGCACAGACACTATACGATACACGGACACTATATACGATACACATACACTATATGGTACACATACTATAAACATACATTATATACGGCACACAAGCATTATATGGTACACAAACATTATATACGATGCACAGACAATATATGGTACACATACAACGTATGATACACAGACACTTTATGCGATGTATGGTACATATACACTATATACGGTACTCACACCCTATATACGGTACACATACACTATATACGATACATATATTTTATATACGGTACACATACAATATATACAGTACACATACACTATATACGATACACATACACTATGTGATACACATACACGGAACACATACACTATATACGGTACACATATACTATATACGATACACATACACTGTATGATATACATACACTATGTGATACACGTACACACTATACGGTACACATACACTATGTGATACACATACACTATATACGATACACATACACTATATACGATACACATACACTATATACCGTACACATACACTATATACGATACACATACACTATTTGATACACATATACTATATACGATACACATACACTATATACGATACACAGACACTATATACGGTACACATACACTATATACAATACACATACACTATATACGATACACATACACTATTTGATACACATACACTATATACGGTACACAGACATTATATACAATACACATACACTATGTGATACACATACACTATATGATACACATACACTATATACGATACACATACACTATGTGATACACATACACTCTATACGATACACAAACACTATAACGGTACACATACACTATAAACGATACACATACACTATATACGATACACATACATTAGGTGATACACATACACTATATACGATACACATACACTATATACGATACACAGACACATATACGGTACACAGACACTATATACGATACAAATATACTGTATACGGTACACATACACTATATACGGTACACATACACTAAATATGATACACATACACTATGTGATACACATACACTATATACGATACACAGACACTATATACGATACAATACACTATATACGGTACACATACACTATACACGGTACACATACACTATACACGATACACAGACACTATACACGGTACACATACATTATTTACGATACACATACCCTATATACGATACACATACACATATACGGTACACATACACTATATACGATACAAATATACTGTATACGGTACACATACACTATATACGGTACACATACACTAAATATGATACACATACACTATGTGATACACATATACGATACACAGACACTATATACGATATAATACACTATATACGGTACACAGACACTATACACGGTACACATACACTATACACGATACACATACACTATACACGGTACACATACATTATATACGATACACATACCCTATATACGATACACAGACCCTATATACGGTACACAGACACTCTATGATACACATACATTATATGATACACAGACACTAGATGATACACATACACTATATATGGTACATATACACTATATATGGTTCACATACACTATATATGGTACACATACACTATATACGATACATTTTCACTATATACGGTACACATACAGTATATATGGTACACAAACACTATATATGGTACACATACACTATATATGGTACACATACACTATACGATACACATATACTATAAACGATACATACACTATATACGGTACACATACACTGTATACGGTACACATACTATATACGATACATACACTATATACGGTACACATACACTGTATATGGTACACACACGCTATATACGGTACACATACACTATATATGGTACACATACATTATATACAGTACACATATACTATACGCGGTACACATACACGATACACGTACACTATATATGGTAACATACACTATATACGATACATACATTATATACGGTACACATATACTATATATGGTACACATACATTATATACGGTACACATATACTATACGCGGTACACATACACTATATATGGTAACATACACTATATACGAAACATACATTGTATACGGTACACATACACTATATACGGTACACATATACTATTTACGGTAACATACACTATATACGGTACACATACACTATTTACGGTAACATACACTATATACGGTACACATACACTATTTACGGTAACATACGCTATATACGGTACACATATACTATTTACGGTAACATACACTATATACGGTACACATACACTATTTACGGTAACATACACTATATACGGTACACATACACTATTTACGGTAACATACACTATATACGGTACACATACACTATTTACGGTAACATACACTATATACGGTACACATACACTATTTACGGTAACATACACTATATACGGTACACATACACAATATACGATACATACACTATATACGATACATACACTATATAATACACATACTCTATATACGATACATACACAATATACGATACATACACTATATACGATACATACACTATATAATACACATACTCTATATACGATACATACACTATATACGATACATACACAATATACGATACATACACTATATACGATACATACACTATATACGATACATACACAATATACGATACATACACTATATACGATACATACACTATATACGATACATACACTATATAATACACATACTCTATATACGATACATACACAATATACGATACATACACTATATAATACACATACTCTATATACGATACATACACTATATACGATACATACACTATATACGATACATACACAATATACGATACATACACTATATACGATACATACACTATATACGATACATACACTATATACGATACATACACAATATACGATACCTACACTATATAATACACATAAACTATATACGATACATACACTATATACGATACATACACTATATAATACACATACACTATATACGATACATACACAATATACGATACACTATATAATACACACTCTGTCATATATGTACTGGTTTAGCTTTACCTTTGATCAGATTATTGTTATTAGTCACATAGGTGGTCGAGAGGGTAAAGATCCCTGATTTTGAAACGTTCTCGTCTCTCACTGATGCGGGTTCGACTCCCACTGAGATCTAGACTCGTAAGTAAGAAATATTCGATTAATACGGATGGGAGGTATACAGTACTTGGTCTAACCAGTAATAAGTGAGGGGCCAGCCAAAACAAAATCGACTGTCATACATAGTCTAAAATGTGATAGAAAGTTACCTTTAACACGCTCCCCCACCCCACAAGAAAATTAAATAATAATGGCATAAAATGTTATTCATCAATAGTAAATCATTTGATCTATAATTGAAATGAAATACTTTGTTAAATCTCACAGATGCTCATACTGTCAGTCAGAAACATCCCGTTTGAAACAGGTGTCCGCATAAAAACCCAAGTGCGACATATTGACTATAAAGATGAAATGACACTGATCTAAAGCTATCGAAAAACGTATCTACATCATCATAATTATACCCTCCATTAGATTCAATATATAGCTTAAAAACGCTTAACAATTGATTTTAAACTATTTTCAATACCCAATTCCTTTTATGTGAAATTTCCACAGTGTTATAAAGATATGGATTGCGATACACTCGTCTTTAAACGTGATATTTGCTTTTTTTGGTCAAAATGAAAAGCATTAAAACTGCGTGCCCCATCATCTAGGTGGACCGTGCCATTCAGTATTCATCATATGCTCGTGCTACATGCCGAAACACAGGTTAACAGATGACGAAGGTTGTTTACAGGATCTATAGTCTCGGAAAAAAAAAAGTACCCCCTTTTTTTGCTGGTATTCCCGTAGGTCAGTTTTGAGGGCGTAGGACAGCTTGAACAGCGCTTTAATTAAACAATGTTTGATTGATATAAGCATACTTCTCACAGTACTAAATATTTCTTTTAATAATTTCAATTTTTTCCAAGCAATATTCTTTTATGGATGCTATGGAAACCTTAAAGCGAGGTAATTTGATGATTTTTGATAATCAAAAGCTGCTACCTACAAAATCTGTATTGTGTTTTCTGTTGTTTTTTTTCGAAAGCAACGTATAGAGAATATCATCTTGGACACATTGAGCTAGTGTTTGTAGATTTTATGTGATTTTATCAAAACTGCATGGTTTAAGAAAAAGGGGGATAATCCCTTGTGTATTGAACTTTTTAAAAAATAAAATTTGTTTGAACTATTGATGGTGGTCGATCTAATTATTATATATGCATCATTCTTGTTTTGCTGTCTATATAATAAGGGAAAGAAAAAGGGGTACATTTTATTTTTGCTCAGTACAGACTTTGGATTTACTTGTGGTTGTTTGAAAGAGTCTTTTCTAAGTTTTATTTATGTGGCATTTTATCTGTTTGTGTAACGTTATAGAGTATTTGGGTATTTAAATACGTACTATTCAAATAGGATTTCAAAAGCTTCCTCGTTAAGTTTTCTTTTTTCCGACTACACAAACGGGGTACAAATGCTACAGTGGATCCTACATTTAAAGAATGCAAGCTTTAAAAAATGAATACGTTAATCGTAACTAAGTAAATAAATCTGGGAGATTTGAATGAAACTTAGGAAAGAATGCACGTATAATACTTCATCATTATTCGTTTCATCTATGTACCGACATGTTATTATTATTTATTTATTTTAGTTTAAACTTGTTTTTCCTTGAGCATTCAATTGTTTTAACATTCAGGTTTGTCATTTTAGTTATATATTTGCAGCATCGCCAAGCTATCTTTACTCTAGTCGTTTTCATATTTTGTCTTCCCCGTTTGTCTTCTTTTACGAATCACTGGCTCCCGGATTTACACGTTTGTAACCTTTTTCATTTTCTTCTACATTCAGATGGGAATTATTTTAATTTTAGAAAATACCTATAAAGTTTCTGGGAAAAAAACAGGTTAAATGTAAATGGCAAAAAATCGACGACAACGACTAGAAAACTGACGAAAACCAGTAAATCAACACCGCAATACATGGTTACTTTCTGAACGATCGGAAGCCATGTTTTATGTATTTTCTCTCTCATATGTTGTCTATATAATAAGGGAAATAAAAAGGGGTACTTTTTATTTTTGCTTAGTATAGATTTTGGATTTACTTGTGATTGTTTTTTCTTGAATGAAACATCGCACATAGTTTGTTTATCTGTATTCTACAGACAGGCACACACTTGTTTGAGATATAGAGATTATTTAACTGCTGGGATCGATTATAGGGAAATCCTTCACAAGTGGTAGACGTGTGGTTCTTTTCACTAACGAGCGCACGCGCGTGAGTGAAAAAACAAAGCACGTCTACCATTAAGTGAAGGATTACCCAATAATCGATCCCAGCAGTTAAATAATCTATTTATTACATTTTAAATTACGTTTTTCAAACAAATATTCGCTTTATTGAACGTTATCGGCGGATGACGTCGACGTCAGCAACACTTTATTGACGTCACGCTTCAACGTCGCAGCGTTAGTAATTTTTACTATGTCACCACAATGATCGTCCCCAACCCCCACCTTAATGACTTACTATGACACCACAATGATCTTCCTTCTCCAGCCCCTCCAAAAGGTCTTACTATGCCACCACAAAGAAAGTGCCGCCCCCCCCACCCCCCCCCCCACCCCCAACCCCACTCCTTAATGACTGATTATGCCACCACAATGATCGTCACCTACCCGCTCCTCAATGCCCTACTAAGCCACCACAATAATCGTCGCCACCCCCTCCATAATGACTTACTATGACACAAAACTGATCGTCCCACACCCGTTCTTAATGTCTTACATTATAAATAGTGTGTTCTGAGTTAGCAACGTTAGTTATTATTGTGTTCTGAGTTAGTTATTAATATTTAGCGAATATGAATATTCTTGCACTGAGAAATCCCGATCTTTCACGCATAGAAATGTAATAAAAGATACTATATGGTCTATTATATTTATGATTTAATTATTATATTTTATTATATGCATTTGCAATATTAATAGGACACTAAATTACACGCTCCGCTGCGTTGTGCTTATTTGTCACGTTTAACATAACAAAGTGCATGAAATAAAAAAATAGTTGCGCATGTAAAGATACATATTTTGTTTCATGTTTAAAATAAAGAGTTTGTGAAACTAGATACATGCATAATATATAAACAAAAACAAAGAGGAAAGGTTTTTGTTTGATTGTTTGAGTGGTGTTTAACGTCATTTTCTAGCACATTTTAGGCTATATATGACGTTTTTGTGTTTAGTGGTGGAGGCAGACCACCCACCTATTCCTGGGTAGAACTAGTACTGTATACCTTCGGCATCCGTAATAATAAAGCCTATATAAAAGAGGCATATAGTACATACACGTTTATGTAGGGGGACTTATTTTGTACCATCCTTCAGTATGATCTAATTCTAAGTGTGTCTTGCTTGCGGTGCTTCCCCGGTTTGAGCCAAGCGTGTTCCGTTATATCTGTTCACGAGTCTACTAGTAAACGGCGCAATATTTTGTGGCAATACAGATAGATGCCCTAGTTTTGTTTTGCGTCATTTTTAGCACATGTTAGGCCATATATATATGAAGGTCCATTTTTTGTGTGTGGTAGTGGCAGATCATTTATTTTTCCAGGGTAAAACTGTATACATCCCGCTATCCGTAAGAATCGACACTTTCTCATTTGACAAGTTGAGATCCAAATGAGATTCGAAACTACAGCGGTGAGAATGAGAACGTTTTAACTAATTTATTGTTTGAGTAAAAATGTGCATTAAAAACATACCATATCCGATGTATTTGTTTTATTTCTCGGCACAAGTAAGGTATTTTATTTAGTCATGTAGAAACCCTTTTTTCCGTTCAGAAAAACAAATGCCGGACAACGTTTGGCTCAGCAAGCGCCTCGAACAATAAGCCTCATAGCCCAGTTTCAGTAAATCGGATGTAGTAGTTCTGCTTGCAGTTTTATTTTCTGTTATTGTTGAATTTAAAAAAAGAAAAAGAAAAACATAAAGAAAAAAGAATTCAGGCAAGACTGTACACGGTTTGCAAGTACACTGGAAATGGTTTATATGTGTTTGTTTTTTTGAGCCACGGTTTGATTTGACTTAGAAGGATGGCCATCTGCGGATGAGCAGCAAGCGTGGCTAAATCTCTCAGAGTCCTTCCAAATTCCCACAAACACCTTTAATATTCTCTTCTTTTTTTCAATTACCTCAGGAATTCCCACCCGATATGGCATACCGCTTATGTCCCTAAAAATCGATAATCTATTAACAAACATGGCGACTTGCATTGTGGAAAAGTAAAGACGGTTATTCAACATTTGAATGAGGTTGGAATTAGGTTCTTTGTTCGCCTGCTTTTCTAGCGGATTAGGGGGCTTTTCGACCTCTTATGGGGATTAAGTTCAATTTACGTACTGCTAAAATGAAAATATACTAGCTCTGGATGAAAATGGCAGTTTTATTAGATGCGAGAAATTGAATATCTACTAAATGGAAATTTAAAGCATCTTTAAATAATGATTTATTCCTAAAAGTTTAATTTCATTTCCGATTGATGCTCTTTGAAAATAAATATATGTATAAATTACTAAGTACCCTCCATTAAGAGTCGGGGTACATTATTATATTTCTCGAAGCGTATACTAAATTACGGCAAAGGTAGCAATTTATTTCATTTATGACGTTTTAATTAACAACGTTTTAATTTATGATAAAATTAGGATTCTTAAAATTATGTATGCCGACATTTCACGAAGGATATTTAGTACTGACATGTTAATATATAGTGCTATTTGTTTGTTTTGAATTTAGCACAGTAAGCGATACTAATTTTAGCACGTACTTTTATTTGAAAAAGATAATTCGATTTGTTTGATATTTTGTTATCTGAAATAGGGATATAAAGAACAAAACGGTAGAAGCTGTCTCATTAACATTGTTGTGTAAATATTGTGCTTATATACTGTGGCAAAAACAAGCATGTACACAATTAGATAATCGAGATAATGGTGTAATTTATGGAAAATATAGTAAGATTGATTACGTTATATAGCAGGCGTACTGATGCATATCTACATGATTGTATTTATAACAAGATGTCTCATACGTATGTATGTTACGGTCAATAGTTGCTGATCACACATTCTATTTCTTAGCGCTTCCGAGGTAGGGATAGTAACGACGATTCGTCTAAAACTTTCTCGCCCCTCACCGCTACGGGTTGGAATCCCACTGGGAGCTTGTCTTGTCAATAGAGAATTGTTACGGACTCTTACGGTGGTCTGCCTCTACCACAAAAAAGTCGACTGTCATATATAGCCTATCATGTGCTAAAGAAGACGTAAAACGTCATTCAAACATTGTTTAAAATAGTGAAAATGAACCTTAAATTATAATATTTTAAAACATATTTTGTATGCTAGATCTACGTACTTTGTATAAAAAGAGAGTGAATATTTACACCATGTTTGTGTTGGGATGGGAAGCAATTCAGATTATAATTGAACTGAATTGATTCGAAGACTGCATTGACTGTGGGTTGCTCTGATAGTTAAACTAGAAATGCTACGTACTTTTCAGTTTGGTATTGTTTTTGTGGGTTTTACTTACTATATATAAGAACGTATTTGTCATATTACTATTATTCTATAAGCGAATAATCGAATTTCTATTACTGACTGGCCCCGTGTGCTTCCTGTGTAATAATAGGGCCATTGCTTATCCAGATAGAGGGGTACACTCCCTCGAATTACTGACTGGCCTCGTGTGCTTCCCGTGTAAGAATAGGGTCATTGCTTATTCAGACAGAGGGCTACACTCCCTCGAATTTATGTTCATTTTTGTCATTTTGGTTATGTTCGTTTTGGTTATGTTCATTTTGGTTAGGTTCATTTTGGTTAGGTTCATTTTGGTTGGGTTCATTTACAGTCTTCGTCGTCATTCTTGTATTGTTGCTACTTCATCGTCATTCCTGTATTGTTGCTATTTCATCGTCATTCCTGTATTGTTGCTATCGTCATTCCTGTATTGTTGCTATCGTCATTCCTGTATTGTTGCTATTTCATCGTCATTCCTGTATTGTTGCTACTTGAGTGTTGGAAGAAATCAATGAATGTGGCTCCTTCGAAAAATGGAGTGTTTACAGCAAAATTTGCAGCAACTCTGCTGTTCTATAGGTGAGAAGGTTCTATGCCCATATTCTCTATCACGATGTAAAGGAAGGATGGACCTGGAATGTCCATTCCTGTTAACCTTTTTGTGTTGGTAAACCCCAATTCAGCCTATCTGACTGTATATCAAACTCCGACAATCCGATATTTTTTGCATTTCTAAGTCACCAATAGACTTGTTCCGTTTTAGCTTATTAAAACAAAATTTATATTCTTCAGGAATTTCAGAGAGACAAGCTCGGCAGATCTGCACTTCGAAGTTCGTCAATAATTCATCAGACGGTTGTCATCTCCCCACTGATATCTTCCATATTTATGGTAATTGATACATTAATTAATAACCATATTTTGCTGCTGGGCTGATGTTCGCGTACCACCAACAATGTTTGATGTCATGCGCATTTTACTTCATCTATCACGCGGACACGATATTTAGCACGAAATCACGATGAAATTACGCCGTCGGCGAGAATTCAGGTTTGTCATTTTAGTTATATATTTGCAGCATCGCCGAGCCATCTTTACTCTAGTCGTTTTCATATTTTGTCTTCCCCGTTTGTCTTCTTTTACGAATCACTGGCTCCCGGATTTACACATTTGTAACCTTTTTCATTTCGTTCTACAATTAGATTGGAATTATTTTAATTTTAGAACGCACACCTATAAAGTTTCAGGGAAAAAAACAGGTTAAATGTAAATGGCAAAAAAACGATGACAACGACTAGAAAACCGACGAAAACCAGCAAATCAACACCGCAATACATGGTTACTTTCTGAACGATCAGAAGCCATGTTTTATGTATTTTCTCTCTCATATGTCGTATCAGCGCCAGAATATATACATAGTGTGCGAGCAATAGTGAACTTGGTATGTCGATACTGGCACGAGTCAAGTATGTTATTATACCAGTATACACTTTGAACAGCTGATGTTAATCAGGTCGCATCTGATTTGATATGACACTTTATTGTTTTAAGATATCTTAAAGGTGTGGTAATAAGGGTTAACACTCTGATTTACTTAACTTCTAAGACAAAACTATTTCTATTGACACATTTAGACTATGAAGCACGTTGTTACAACGTTAACGGTAACACGTCCGCTAAAGGTAACGACCTACGTCAAAAAAATAACTTCCCCCAAAGTATTTCTCATCTATTCCGTCTGTTCCGTTAGAAGTAACACACCTAACGTTAAATGTAACAGCTTCCACTAAAGGTAACACCTGCCACTACAGTAACACTTAGATTTTTCGTTGAAATTAACTACCCTAACGTTAAAGGAAACACCTTCCACAAAAGGTAACATTCACCTATTCCGTTAAAGGTAACAGCTATTACAAATTAAAACTGTAGAATTTCAAAACTACCTTTAACGTTGACAGAAAATATATGAAACAATAATACAACGGTGTTAACTTAAACGTTAGGATTGTTACTGATAACGGAGGAGAGGGTTGTGACCTTTACCGGAGGATGTTACCTTGCAATTGTTACATTTGACGGAGATTGTTACCTTTACACAAGTCCGTTCTTGAGGTCTTACATGTTATGATGAGACGTTAATAAATTCATAATACGCATAGAAGAGTATGGTGTCATTCGTCTGAAATGACCTGATTTCAAATGCCTGATATAAGTTCTATAACACGTTTATTTTTACCAAGTCATGCCCGTTAATCATTACATCTATGATACTAATATTAGATAGTCTTGCAGAGTCGAGATTTGTCAGTTAAATTTGTATTTGTCGGTACCCAGATTCCACTTGGAATTTCTCACTACAGAACCAAATAACGGTTCATATCAGTTTTAAAATCTGAATAGATTTCAAATGCAGGAAACAGAAGTGCGTGTGTCGCGATGGCTTAGAGTTTCTAACAATTAAGAAACGGTTTATCTTCGCAGATATCTACGGGAAAAACATTTTTATTCTCGATTAACAGAACAACGCTTTTGTTGGAACATTCAAATTAGATTTACGTGCCAGAAAGCAGTTTCTTGTGGCGATTGTGGGACGATTTCGCTGCTAAATCAACGGCGGAATGATAGTGGTGTGACGGTGAGCGTAATAAACACTGGTCCGTGAAATTTACATGAATTCAATCTCTTTTAAGTGGCAACTTTCTCAGAAAAAGCATGTAAATTCAAAACAAAATAGACATATTTTATTTCTGTTAATGAGAAACGACAAGTTGGTAGTATCTTCCTGACGAAAAGGAAATATGGGCTTTTATTTAGATTATTTACATCAAAGTTAAATTAAAACAGTTGTAAACAACGAGAAGCAAATCTAAATAACGACAACAAAACACGTGACATCTACATGATCGTCCATCTTCGGAAAATGTTGTTTTTTTCTCGAAAGTTGATGAGGTGTTATATTTCATATACTGCAACACTGGCATCTGCAGTATGTTTGGTGTAGTGGTACAGCATCCGTCTCGCATGCTGGAGGTCATTGGTTTGATCCACGACCTGGTCACATCAGCTACATAACTGGTCGGTCTGGTGTCAGTATAAAGTAACTGAGTTGGATAGCATGTCACGTGCCTACAACGTGGCATTCAAGTGTGGCTGCATCTCGCATACGTGGTCGGGACGATAAAGACGCTGCCTTTGAAACCATCTCGCCTCTCACCGCTGCGGGTTCGAATCCCACTGGGAGCTCGACTTGTTAGTACTAAAGTGTTGATTTTTACGGATTGTGTAGGTATACAGACATGGTACTACGCAGGAAAGGTGAGGGTTTGCCTTTACCGTGAAAACATTGACTGGCATATATATGTGTGTGGCTGCTCTACTTTAAAGTCGTGAGATGACTGAAAGATTGTAAAATCGATTGTTTAACATACATACATACATACTTAATATACTGATGTTGCACGTTGACACGTTTACAGGTGTATGTATTGCTATATTCTCTTTAAGTATGATATCGTCTCCCTATGTATATTTATCAGATGTTTAAGACAATTTAACCTGAGAAAGAACCCATATTTCACACAGAATACAATGATCTTTTGTATATGTCGAACAAATATACCTTCCCGGGCACACGTTTCAACATGGCCAACAATGGTCCGATTTCTCTGCTAATTGATATTGGATATACAAGATCAAGTCACTATCACAGATTCACAAGCTGTTGTTCGCGGGAACAGGTTTATTTAATTGATCATTTTTTTCATAACTTAAATGTCTTGATACGTCTCATCCGTACATCCGTTGAACGATAAATAATCGCATCCCGGTGTCCACTGACATATAGTGAACTGGATGTTGGCGAACATGTTTTTAGTGCACCTTTACCTCTTAGTGTTACTTTTTCAACCAACAGCTGTTTCAGATTTTCAAATACTAAGCCGGATAGAGTCTATGAAGAGAAATCTTCACCATTAAGAAAACCCGGTCGGTCGCTACGCTCCCTCTCTTTTCGGTTTCTTAATGATAAATATTTCTCTTCATAGCCTCTTTCCTATACATATCCACATCCGTGATATCATCTCGCTAATCACGAGGTACAACGCCGATATCACTAATGTACAGATATAGCAATGATATGCCTCAACAGGAGACATATACAAGTATATGCAGTGCAGCTGCAGTGCAGCTGAGATCACTAAACTCAAGCATATGCTATCAGGATCTAATACTTATTCTGCTGCTGCTGCTGCTGCTGCTGCTGCTGCTGCTGCTATTGCTGCTGCTACTGCCAGTGTTACTGCTACTACTGCTTATAATAATAATAACTGCACGTGGACAGCACAGAAGTAAAATTAGTTACCCTGCCAGGTCGGTCCACGTGATAACATATGACTTCAGACCTTTGCCCATTTTGCTTCAATTTTACAGTTAGAGCACACACATTCTACTAATGTACTAATCTCTCCACTAGAATAAAGACCAACTGAAAGTGACTGTTTGAATAAAGAGCAAAAAATGCTGCATTTAAAAGACAATCCCTGTTCCGGACCATTCAGACTGCGGTCATATGTTTTGTTTGTACTGCTGGTAAGACAAAAATCAAAGTGCTTAACTGTGTTGTTTAAGAGTGGACATATGTATGGTATTCACAATATTCCAACAAGTATACTTTCTATGCATGCAGCAACACGAACTGTGTAAACATGCAGTCGTGGACAACTTTACGCATACTGTAATGAATTTGATTCAAAGGAAAACACGTGTTTTTAACTCAGTCCGTGCATTATTTTTAAATCGATAAAACAAAAATGAGACAACATTTTTATTTCAATGATATAGATCTGATATAGTTATGATCTGCCCAAGTTCAACATCTGTTTATATCCCATTTGAATAAAAAATCAATTATCTCCGACATAAAACAAGTTTTATACCGATTCTAGATCTATAAAAATTGGAAGACATTACCACCCGCTTCAAACGTCTGTTCAAAGTTGCTGGTCTGAGACAGACATGCGTAAAGACTGCATCATACTCGGGTTAATTTCTCAGTATCGCGTCATCAAATTCACGTCGTCAAATTCAAAGTTAGTGGCTCGGTAATTCCAGATGTCTGACGGATGATTCCCTCCGCCATTCTTGTCTTTCATGGGAAGCGGTGGAACTACTAAGGAAATATATCATTCAACAACGTATTGACCTAGATTCTTCTTCTTCGTTCCATGCATAACATGGTCGGCCAAATGCAGCAGTCATCCAAGTTGAATACGCACATCTAAAGTTACAAAGAGCGAAGCCTCTCATGGTTGCATTCAATGGTACTATTTTCAATGATCAAACACAGTGTATGGCACGTGAAAGCGTTTATTTTAAGTCTTGAGTGTCCGTGTTGAATGCACGTGGAATACATGTTGCTATAAATGGCGCGTATCAGAAGTGCCACGTATGCACGTATTACAAGTAACATCTGGTTAACATTTTAACACTCTAAAGCCACAGATCTTTTCCGGGGGTCACCATTTGTCCAGGAGTGTACTATACAAAGTCGCATATGATTGTGACGGTTTCACATTGTATGTTCTGGTTTATGAAACTCCCGTCTATGGGACGGTAAGTCTCCGGACGGGTGTTCGCATACAAGTACACATTTTTAGTAACCGTATGATTAACATTGAGGAAAATTGTATTTGGAATACAGCAACCATTTTTGAAGTAATAACCCGTTAAAATAAGGTTACCTTCTGTTTTCATCTGTTGGCCCAGTGTTTGATTCAGTAATCGTTGTTGGACAACATTTTCTTGAACAGTATAACTTAAATACGGCATGGCATTCAAATATATTTGGTAAACAGCTTGTTATTTACAAGACCTCGAAAGAGTTTAAGCTTAATGCCATTTTTGACAAGAGTTATTTCCCCTTTACAATTCTTATTTTTCAATTCTTGCAGGAAAACCGTGATACCTATTTGACATGTAAACGCCTCACAGGCCATTTAATTATCTGTTTTTCAAAATTTACATTATATAATACAATGTTTTATTATATATTTTACAGTGAAATAGTGGATTGTACGATTACTGATTAAAATAAAACCTTATATTTTCATTGTTTATATTTCACTAGTGAAATACCGAAAATGACGTAACGCCGCTGTTGACGTTGTTGATATTACTTACGTCATTGTTTTGGCGCATTATGTTCTTTCTGCATAAATTTCAAGGTTGTGAGTCTATAATAAATAGAATATTTGTTGGTTTGTCATGCATATAGGATTTATTTTCATTTCAAGGTTGTGAGTCTATAATAAATAGAATATGTGTTGGTTTGTCATGAATATAGGATTTATTTTCATCTCGAAGTGAGAAAACTCAAATATTTTCACTGGTGCTAAAGCACTGGTGAAAATATAAGATTTTTCACTTCTCGGTGAAAATAAATCCTACATTTACTCCAAACCAACAAATATCCTCAATATCTTCTCATCCACTGTATCATCTCTATCTAGCAGCAGCTCTTTAACTTAAATAAAGTGTTGAGGAGCCGTTAAACAACAATTAAGAAGTTGTAGCATTTCGCTCGTAAAGGGAATCACGGGGCAGAGCTAACAGTTATAACATCGATCAAAAAGGCGTGCTTGCCAAATAGCCAAACAGCAGTTATAGAAAACGAAAGAAAAAAAATATAGCATTAACCTTCTCTGAATTATTTGAACTTATTATTCGTCCGTGGGGATGCGTGGGTTCACCAGACAGTTTAGCCTAGTTTCGATGTCTATCGTCCAAGTTGCTTGAACTACACTTCCCAAGGGTTCGACCATTATATAGATGAAAGATCTCTTTCTCACTTCAGTACTAGCTCTCCGTTTAATAACAATTTTTATCACATAACATGCGGTGTGGGAGTGTAATAACACCATTCTTACACTGGTGGTATAACATAACGTTAATGACGTCATGGACGTTACGTTAATGTACGTTTTCTGACGTAATGTGACGTTATAAGTTATGTGATAAATAGTATCATCTCATTTCTCATTTATTATTGAATTTATTAAACTCGTTAGCAAAAATGATATAATGCTCGGCAAGAGCCTCACATTATAGCCTCACATTATACCATTTTTGAAGAGCCTCACATTATATCATTTTCCCAACTCATTTAATAAATTCAATAATGAATGAGACTCATGTAAGATCCTCTATGAATACGTTACCTTTTGTCCCATGATAATCGGACTTACTGACTAATTGTATTTGCCAAAAAACACGCCATTTGCAACACAAATTACATAATGCGTATGTGTGAGACATCGCAAATACAATAGGGATGGGTACTGACTTGGAATGGTTGGTATACTTGTATAAAAAAGCGTCAAAGTTTTCTCACATATTGGCCTTATCTTTCCCAGTAGAACCTTGCAAACACGTTTGGATATGGTTGTAGTCAAAAGTCAAATTCGGACTAACCAAGATTGCGGATTTTATGAATTTCTCGTTGACAGTTTTCTGCCGAGATATTCGCACCCAGGTCAAAACTTGAACATTATTTTGTTTATAAAAACCTTTTCAAGCGTAAAATAAATTTCGGAATACGATATTTAAACGTGATAGCAATGAAGTTCAAGGGATATATCATTAATTTCGGGATATATCATTCATTTTCAGAGCAAATGAGATCGTTTGTCTTATACGCTTGAGAAATTTTAATATGATTGCACATTCAAGACAGCTTTTGGGCGTTTTTGTCTATCTAAATGAGCTCATATAAATTCAAAAGACAAGATTCGACGCATATTTAATTTAAAATGCAAACATCATCTGATAGCGACTTAAATTATATGGAAGGCAGTATAAGGTATTAATAATATTCTAAAGCTAGTATGGCATTTTAATTATTCATTTGGAACTGCAGCCCATGTCCCCATTTCCGAGTTTCTGTACAGCTAACTTAAAAAATAACGACGCAAAATAAAGATCAGGAAGTCTAGAAGTTTTGCGCCCACGCAGCCACGTGTGTGTTTTAGTTAATGGATGGGCTGCATAGCGTACATTGTTATTAATTTCTGAGAATTCGATTGTTATCTATACTAAAACAATATTTTTATGTGTTCAGTTTATGGTTACAAGGGCACATAAACAGTTTACAAATTGTTTTGCGTCTGACATAGATCGTCTCTATTAGCAAAGGGAACGGGCTCTATTCTCTCTAAACACTCTATTTCTCTCTCTCTCTCTCTCTCTCTCTCTCTCTCTCTCTCTCTCTCTCTCTCTCTTCTCTCTTAGAAAGAGAGAGAGAGAGAGACGCACACAAAACAAGAGAGAGAGAGACAGAGAGACAGAGAGGGACAGACAGAGGGACAGACATAGAGACAGACAGAGAGACAGACAGAGAGAAGTCACAGACAGATAGACAGACAGACAGACAGACAGACAGAGAGAATATTAGATTATTTTCTTTAGTACAGTGGGAAAATTATCATTTTACAGTACCACAAAAAGACATATTAGAATTGTTTATGCAAAATGATGGTAATTCTGGTTTGATAATTGATGAAATAGTTTTGATACTTCTTTTATTTGCTGATGATATGGCCGTCGTTGGGAGGTCGATAGAGGAGTTACAAAATAGCTTAAACCTTTTGTATACGTACTGTAACACTTGGGGCCTGGAGGTTAATACCGAAAAAAACAAAAAATATGGTGTTTAGAAATAGAGGTCCAATACATAACGATGAGAAATGGAAGAATAACGGGGATTTAATAGATGTGGTGGACGACTTCAATTATTTGGATACAATTTTTAATTACACAGGGTCCTTTTTAAAAAATCAAGAGCATATTATTGGGAAGTCATTAAAAGCTCTAAATGCTTTATTATATAATTGTAAGAAAATAAAGTTAAAACCTAACATTTTATGTCAATTGTTCGATTCTTTTGTTGGATCTATTTTAGGATATAGTTCGGAGATATGGGGTTTTAATAACTTTAAGGAAATTGAAAGAATACATTTAATTTTTTTGAAGAGAATTCAAATACTAGCTCTAGTAGTGTATATGGAGAAATGGGTAGATACCCTCTTTATATAACGCGATATGTGCGTATAATAAAGTATTGGTGTAAAGTTGCAATTGGGTTGCAAGTGTTAAAAATCGTTTACATAGTCATGGACTTGGATATGCTTTTTATAATGCAATCCAGTTAAATGTAAAATCATTTCTAAATGTTTTTAAACAAAGAGTTATTGACAATTTTATTCAACAGTGGCATGTATCAATCGATAATAGTCCAGGTTTAGACTCATATAAATGTTTCAAGAATAATTTTGAGTACGAAACTTATTTAGATATGTTGCCTTGCTCATTGAGATGTATTTTTTCTAAAATTAGGTTGTCATCTCATCCTCTTAGGATTCAGACGGGCAGATTTGCTCCAAACAGGTTATCACGAAATGAAAGAATTTGTTTTTATTGTGATTCTGGGGATATAGAAGACGAGTATCATTTCATATGTATTTGTAGACGTTTCAATGACTTAAGAAAAAAATACATTAAGAAATATTATTTTATTAGACCTTCAATGTTTAAATTCATTGAGCTTATGCAATCAAATAAAATCAGATGGTAGTCGACAATCACATAGTTGATACAATTATGTTGACTATAAATGATATATAAGCTTGTATTTAGCCCTACCAACGATAAGGATTGCTGGATATAATCGACCACCAGGATTTAAATTAGTACTTTACGATGTAAATATATAATACAAATAAATAAAACAAAACAATATCCATTTAACCACCTAGAACTACAACTGGGCTATTACTAGTATATGAACAGGTGTTACTTGTCTGACACGACATATGTACTATGGTATATAGGTTTCTCCACGACCTAGATCCACGACATGGATCCTTTGTTATATAGGTGCGTCCACGACCTAGATCCTGTGTTATATAGATGTGTCCACGGAATGGAGCCTGTGTTATATAGGTTTGTCCACGACCTAGATCCTGTGTTATATAGATGTGTCCACGGCATGGAGCCTGTGTTATATAGGTTTGTCCACGACCTAGATCCTGTGTTATATAGATGTGTCCACGGAATGGAGCCTGTGTTATATATATATATTTGTCATACTGCAAAGAAAATTCTCAGGATTTCATTGGCCAATGCGCCGTAGACATGAGCCCATGTCTACGTCTCGAGACGTGAACATAATACACAAAAACAAAATGGTGACGATAACGTTGCCGATTCGTTTTGGAAACCGCCGATTGTTTCCTTCCTATCGCTTTTTCTGCGCTTTCCACTATGTGTACAAGTCTGAAATAATCGTAAGTGTATTTTTTTTGGCAATTTTACAGATAATAAAACATTAACATAGTGACAAAATACGTTTATTTTATTAAAAAATCCGCTAAATTTAACGACGTTAGAGCGATGACGTCACGAAAGTAAACAACGTCTAGTATGAGGCACGTTACCGAAAAATTGGCGCAATAAAAATGAAATCGTGTGTTTGGCTTTTTCTTTCTTAAATAAATGGTTACAACTTTGAAGTATGACAAATTCGTTATTAGGATTCTTGACAGGGAACATGGGCTCACATTCCCTAACGGCTCGGGTGAATATAATTTCCAGGCAGGGAATGTGAGCCCATGTCCCCTGTCAAGAATCCTAATAACTAATAGTGTCCACGACCTAAATCCTGTGGTATATATATGTTTCCACGACCTAGATCCTGTGTTACATAGATGTGTCCACGACATGGAGCCTGTGTTATATAGGTTTATCCACGACCTAGATCCTATGTTATATAGATGTGTCCACGGCATGGAGCCTGTGTTATATAGGTTTATCCACGACCTAGGTCCTGTGTTATATAGATGTGTCCACGACCTGGATCCTGTGTTATATAGGTTTGTCCACGACCCATATTCTGTGTTATATAGATGTGTCCAGACATGGAACCTGTGTTATATAGGTTTGTCCACGACCTAGATCCTGTGTTATATAGATGTGTCCACGACATGAAGCCTGTGTTATATAGGTTTGTCCACGACCTAGATCCTGTGTTCTTATGATGTGTCCACGGCATGGAGACTGTATTATATAGGTTTGTACACTAGATCCTGTGTTATATAGATGTGTCCACGACATGGAGCCTTTGTTATATAGGTTTGTTCACGACATATATCCTGTTGTATATAGATGTGTCCACGACATTGCGCCTGTGTTATATAGGTTTGTCCACGACCTAGGTCCTGTGTTATATAGATGTGTCCACGGCATAGAGCCTGTGTTATATAGGTTTGTCCACGACCTAGATCCTGTGTTATATAGATGTGTCCACCACATGGATCCTGTGTTATATAGATGTGTCCACGACCTAGATGTTGTGTTATATAGGTGTGTCCACGACATGGATCCTGTGTTATATAGATGTGTCCACGACCTAGATCCTGTGTTATATAGGTTTGTCTACGACCTAGATTATGTGTTATTTAAATGTGTCAACGATCTAGATCCTGTGATATATAGGTGTGTCCACGACCTAGATCCTGTGTTGTATAGGTTTGTCCACGACCTATATCCTGTTTTATATAGATGTGTCCACGACATGTATCCTGTGTTATATAGGTTTGTCCACGACCTAGATCATGTGTTATATAGATGTGTCCACGACATGGATCCTGTGTTATATAGATTTGTCCACGACCTAGATCCTGTGTTATATAGGTGTGCCCACGAAATGGATCCTGTGGTAAATAGATGTGTCCATGAAAAGGATCCTGTGTTATATAGGTTTGTCCACGACCTAGATCCTGTGGTATATAGGTTTGTCCACGACCTAGATCCTGTGTTATATAGATGTGTCCACGACATGTATCCTATGTTATATAGGTTTGTCCACGACCTAGCGTATGTGTTATATAGATGTGTCAACGACCTAGATCCTGTGATATATAGATGTGTCCACGACATGGATCCTGTGTTATATAGATATGTCCATGCCCTAGATCCTGTGGTATATAGATGTGTCCACGAAATGGATCCTGTTTTATATAGGTTTGTCCACGACCTAGATCCTGTGTTATATAGGTGTGTCCACGACCTAGATCCTGTGGTATATAGATGTGTACACGACCTAGATCCTGTTTTATGTAGGTGTGTCCACGACATGGATCCTGTGTTATATAGATATGTCCACGACGTAGATCCTGTGTTATATAGGTTTGTCCACGACCTAGATCCTGTGGTATGTAGGTGTGTCCACGACCTATTGTTCGGGCGCTTGTTTCAGCCAAAGGCTTTTCAGCAATAGCTTGAGCAATTTTAAAAATATCACATGCATTTTATTATCATTGGCATTGGCATTTTAGTGGTAATATAAAAATACCTTAATTTTGAAAATCGGTTGAGAAATAAATATTTTACAGCCGAACTCCTTTTTGATGAGCTTTTCCCCATGTTAACTCCTTGTTGCAGGGACAGAAGAAAATTACGAAATCTCAAATAACTTCAATTAGCCTCAATAGTTTGCTATAAAAGTTACAGGATGTCTTAATTTGATTTGTCCAACACATTAAAACCATTTTTGGATAAAAATTCTAAAACCAAATATTTTTCTAATATTTGATGTTGCAGAAATGTCCTATCAAAAACAACTTTCGCATGTGAATTTTTTATTTCTCAACCGATTTTGAAAAGTAAGCTTTTTTATTTACCACTAAAAATGCCTGTTTCACTGATATACAACTTATTTAGTTTAAAATTGAATTTTGTCTGAAAAGTTTGGAAAACCTTTGGCTGAAACAAGCGCACCAGACAATAGATGGCTTTACTTAAGCCCGAGACCACGAACTAGATCCTATGTGTGCAAGAAGGACTGAGAGTCCAAAGAATGGGATAACGATTTTTGTTTGTTAATTATCCGACACAACCTTGCAGTACAGGTGGATGAAAGACGCTGGTAATAAAAACGTGCATTGTATTGCTAACTTACAAAACATCCTTTACGTTGATCACAAAATAACCATAAATTAACTTATAAATATGTAAGAATGTACGTATGTGTAAATAAATTTAAACGCGTGATTTCATTTTCTCATGTTTTAACAGGTGTTTAAATTTGATCCAAAACACTTAATATATCAACCCGTACAGGCAGTATCATTGTAACTTAAATGATCGGAACGCAATGGTTGGTTGGTTGGATGGTGTTTTAAGTAATTTTCATCATATTGACAGTCGATTTTTAGTGCTGAAAGCATACCACCTACTCTTTCCTGGGTAGAAACGGTACTGTATACCTCCCTCCATTACCTACAACTGAGATTCGAATCCGCAGCGGCGAGTACTGTATACCTCCCTCCATTACCTACAACTGAGATTCGAATCCGCAGCGGCGAGATGCGAGAAGGTTTAAAGCGCAGCGTCGTTACCATCCCGTCCACGGAGGATCGGAATTCAAGATGACGACCTTTCTTGGAACTGACTTACAAACAAAATATTTGCGTACGACTTAAGACTTATCTGAAGTACGACTTACGACTTATCTGAAGTCCGACTTGTCGAGTATTCATGATAATGCCCATGTAGTATAATGTCAATACATCCTTCACATCTCACGGCACGAAGGAAGTTGCCAGTTTGAGTCTGGCCGGGGCAACTCGACATAGGGCTGACACTTTCTGATTCCACTGACACGATGGACGGAATCATATCCGTGACATTGAGACTGTTATCGTGAAAACTCGGCCAATCCCGACATTCTTTGAGCTCATGCCTTCTGTGTATATCGGCGTATCGGTATATTAAAAATCTTGACATCTGTTAGCCGGAAGCCAACGGTACAGAAAATAGTGCGCTGTTGCTATATAAACAATATGGCCGTTAGCCACACTTATTGATGTATACTGTGTTGCATGTTTGTTATTTAAAATACAGATGAAGGTTTTATCACTGCTTGCATGTGCATAAACTATATATGGAGACATCGGCTAAATGGCATTGCAAAACTTTGATGATAACTTTGATTTTCAATGCAAATTTGTTTTGGCGGGAATCTAAGGCGCGTCATGCTAGGATGACGTAATCAATATGTTACATTGGAGTTGTGCTTCAAAGAAGTGCACGAGATGTTGCAAATTATTGAAACTGGAATTCTGCATTTTTGCTTTTAAAGTACCTTTGAACAATGTTATTGATGCATTCCAACATAAGACTGACCCGAGTACACAATATGCATCAGACTGACTCATGTATACAATATGCATCAGACTGACCCGAATAAAACAATATGCATCAGACTGACCCGAATAAACAATATGCATCAGAGTGACCCCAGTATACAATATGCATCAGACTGACCCCAGTATACAATATACATCAGACTGACCCCAGTATACAATATGCATCAGATTGACCCCAGTATACAATATGCATCAGACTGACCACATTATACAATATACATCAGACTGACCCCAGTAAACAATATGCATCAGACTGACCCGAATAAACAATATGCATCAGACTGAGCCCAGTATACAATATGCATCAGACTGACCCCAGTATACAATATGCATCAGACTGACCCCAAAACACAATATACATCAGACTGACCCCAGTATACAATATACATCTGACTGACCCCAGTATACAATATGCACCAGACTGACCCCAGTATACAATATACATCAGACTGACCCCAGTATACAATATACATCAGACTGACCCCCGTATACAATATGCATCAGACTGACCCCAGTATACAATATGCATCAGACTGACCCCAGTATACAATCTACATCAGACTGACCCCAGTATACAATATACATCCGACTGAGCCCAGTATACAACATACATCAGACTGACCCCAGTATACAATATGCATCGGACTGACCCGAATATACAATATGAATGCTATCGCTGATGGAGACCTTATTGCATTAGTAGTTATAGTAATAGTTATTTCGTAATTATTAATATAAATTTGAAATAAAAACAAAACGAACAAGTTATATAGCAACGTCTTACATGCGGATGGCTACGATTTTCGAGCCATAAACAGGTGATTTTCAGTCGGGTAATTGCCTTCAGTAAATGGGATAGAAAGTTGCCCGAGGCGATACAAAGAAATGTACCCCGGATTAGACATTCCGATGCATACACTCTTGTGAAATACAACAATTTTAAAACAAATTGGGTATTACAGGTCAGTGCATACAAACCCCAAGCTTGTTTTTATTTTAAGTTCTGAAAATATGTTTAATGGTGAATAATTTGATAATGACGTGTATTCCAGGGACAAATTGGAAACAGCTGTAAAAAATCGTATATATTTAAACACAAGTTAAGATAATCGCAAATTAACCTAATATAATAATTATATATAATAGACATACAACAGAACACGGTAGCAAGATATGATCTGACAGCTGACCAATTATATAACTTAACGGTATATTGTCACAGTTTATAATGCAAAGAAAAATGTCCATACTATAGAATATAAAACCGATTATGTTCTCTTTTATTATTTTTTTATTTTTTTATTTTTTTATTAATAATAATATTCATAATAATAATAATAATAGTAATAGTAATAGTAATAGTAATAGTAATAGTAATAGTAATAGTAGTATTATTAGTAGTAGTAGTAGTAGCAGTAGCAGTAGCAGTAGCAGTAGCAGTAGCAGTAGCAGCAGCAGTAGCAGTAGCAGTAGAAGTAGCAGCAGCAACAGCAGTAGTATTATGCGTTTCTGTGGTTTTGTTTTCGATATTTTTTAATAAAATTATTAAATTGTATTACATTTATCTCCGGTATCAAAAACGGATCCTTGCATCTTTACCTCAATTACAACCAGGGTGCGCCGAATTTCGATGAGGACTCTGCTGTAATAAATAAACTCCCAAACTATACATAATTAGAATTTCATTATTATATACAACGAAAACACTTTATAGAACTGACAACATCCAAATAAAATTATTTTACACACCGTATATATATTTTTAAATTGTAAAAACTTCACCACGAACACCAGATTTACGTGCTGTATCATTTGAAAATGATTTATTTTTCAAGATTTCTCTCATTTAACATGAATTGACTGAATGGAGTCGCATAGAGCATAATACAACTATCATCTGGGAATAAATATTTAACTTTGCATTCAAACTTACTCAGTGAATCAGGCCTATTGTAGGCTCCATTCTTCATTTAACGACTGTAAACCATGCTCCGCTACACTGTTATACAGTATCATCGGTGTACAAAATGGCGAATACAATACAAATTTCATCAAGATGTTCAGATTATAGTTGTAATAGCAATAAATTAGATTATTGTGTGTATTCTTTACGCTGCGGTAGATGTTATATCCGTGTTGACAGCCATTGTGATTATGAATTTCATAAATTCGTGATTGGATTATTTGTGAACTTCAAGCAACACTTAAACATGCCGTTATACTTATTTATTATATACCTATCAGTTATACTTATTTATTATATACCTATCAGTTATACTTATTTATTAACCTATCAGTTATACTTATTTATTAACCTATCAGTTATATATCATTTTTCAGTATCGTCACTGATGTCACGATATCACTTTGCCGGAACTACATTTTTTACCATTTTTGTATTTAATGGTAATGTAGATTGCTATTGCTTTTAAGTATATATCTTACATATCCTTAAAAAATCACTCTTAGGTATATAATAAATAGAATAATCAACAGTCTCGGTGTGATACAAAAAATATGTCACTCGAATACGTTGTCATCGGGTTTTTAACCGAATCACAACGTGTTCTTGTGACATATTGTTCGTATCAAACTGCTACTCTATATAACATATAGTATGGGGGAATTGGCGAGGTACCTCTAGTTATACTAATCACGATTTGTATGCATGCTATGATACACGTCGAACCAGTAATTTACTAAATTATTAACCAGTTTTCTGTTAAAAGTACGAATAAAAAATAATAATATATTCATAACGTGAACTTTATTATTTATCGGATGCATATTTACTTTGATAAATGTGTTTACACAAACAAATCAAGCTGTGCAGCCTTTAACTTATCTGCCTTGCTAACGCATATATAGTTTGAGGTCCACGGGTCCTTCTGGTATATAATGGTGTAATCACACCAACGTATTTTTAAGTTACCACACACATGTGTTAGTAAGCTAGCGCACCATTGTCTTCAGAAGTAAGAACACCAATGTCTTCAGAAGTAAGCCCATCAATGTCTTCAGAAGTAAGTCCACCAAAAACTTCAGAAGTAAGCACATCAATGTCTTCAGAAGTAAGTCCACCAAAAACTTCAGAAGTAAGCACATCAATGTCTTCAGAAGTAAGTCCACCAATGTCTTCAGAAGTAAACCCACCAATGTCTTCAGAAGTAAGTCCACCAAAAACTTCAGAAGTAAGCACACGAATGTCTTCAGAAGTAAGCCCACCAATGTCTTCAGAAGTAAGTCCACCAAAAACTTCAGAAGTAAGCACATCAATGTCTTCAGAAGTAAGTCCACCAAAAACTTCAGAAGTAAGCACATCAATGTCTTCAGAAGTAAGTCCAC
The DNA here is from genome assembly GCA_037043455.1 of Cyrtodaria siliqua. Classification (NCBI taxonomy): domain Eukaryota; kingdom Metazoa; phylum Mollusca; class Bivalvia; order Adapedonta; family Hiatellidae; genus Cyrtodaria; species Cyrtodaria siliqua. The sequence continues at coordinate 59,405 of JAWPHD010001064.1, forward strand.
CAATGTCTTCAGAAGTAAACCCACCAATGTCTTCAGAAGTAAGTCCACCAAAAACTTCAGAAGTAAGCACACCAATGTCTTCAGAAGTAAGCACACCAATGTCTCAGAAGTAAGTTCACTAAAAACTTCAGAAGTAAGCACACCAATGTCTTCAGAAGTAAGCCCACCAATGTCTTCAGAAGTAAGTCTACCAATGTCTTCAGAAGTAAGTCCACCAAAAACGTCAGAAGTAGGCACACCAGTGTCTTCAGAAGTAAGCCACCAATGTCTCAGAAGTAAGTCCACCAATGTCTTCAGAAGTAAACCCACCAATGTCTTCAGAAGTAAGTCCACCAATGTCTTCAGAAGTAAACCCACCAATGTCTTCAGAAGTAAGTCCACCAATGTCTTCAGAAGTAAACCCACCAACGTATGTCTTCAGAAGTAAGTCCACCAATGTCTTCAGAAGTAAGCACACCAATGTCTTCACAAGTAAGCACATCAATGTCTTCCGAAGTAAGCACATCAATGTCTTCAAAAGTAAGCCCACCAATGTCTTCAGAAGTAAACCCACCAATGTCTTCAGAAGTAAGTCCACCACAAACTTCAGACGTCAACCCACCAATGTTTTCAGAAGTAAGCAAACCAATGTCTTTAGAAGTAAGCACACCAATGTCTTCAGACGTAAGTCCACCAAAAACTTCAGAAGTAAGCACACCAATGTCTTCAGAAGTAAACCCACCAATGTCTTTAGAAGTAAAACCACCAATGTTTTCAGAAGTTAGCACACCAATGTCTTCAGAAGTAAGCCCACCAATGTATTTAGAAGTAAGCCCACTAATGTCTTTAGAAGTAAAACCATCAATGTCTTCAGAAGTAAGCCCACGAATGTCTTCAGAAGTTAGCCCACCAATGTCTTCAGATGTAAGCCCACCAATGTCTTCAGGAGTAAACCCACCAATGTCTTTAGAAGTAAGCCCACCATTGCCTTCAGAAGTAAACCCACCAATGTCTTCAGAAGTTAGCCCACCAATGTCTTCAGAAGTAAGCCCACCAATGTCTTCAGAAGCAAACGCACCTATGTCTTGAGAATTAAGCCCACCAATGTCTTCAGAAGAAAGCCCACCAACGACTTTAGAAGTAAGCCCACCAATGTCTTCAGAAGTAAGCCCAACAATGTCTTCAGAAAAAAGCCCAATAATGTCTTCAGAAGTAAACCCACCAATGTCTTCAGAAGTAAGCCCTTCAATGGCTTCAGAAGTAAGCCCACCAATTTCTTCAGAAGTAAGCCCACCAATGTCTTTAGAAGCTATCCCACCAATGTCTGCAGAAGTAAGCCCACCAATGTCTTCAAAATCTAACCCACCAATGTCTTCAGAAGAAAGCCCACCAATGTTTTCAAAATCTAACCCACCAATGTCTTCAGAGGTAAGCCCACCAATGTCTTCATAAGTTAGCCCACCAATGTCTTCAGAATTTAGCCCACCAATGCCTTCAGAAGAAAGCCCACCAAAGACTTAAGAAGTAAGTCCACCAGTGTCTTCAGAAGTAAGCCCACCAATGTCCAATGTCTTCAGAAGTAAACCCACCAATGTCTTCAGAAGTAAGCCCACCAATGTCTTCAGAAGTAAGGCCTCCAATGTCTTCATATGTAAACCCACCAATGTCTTCAGAAGCTAACCCACCAATGTCTTCAGAATTAAGCCCACGAATGTCTTCAGAAGAAAGCCCACCAACGACTTTAGAAGTAAGCCTACCAATGTCTTCAGAAGTAAGCCCACCAATGTCTTCAGAAAAAAGCCACATAATGCCTTCAGAAGTAAGCACACCAATGTCTTCTGAAGTAAGCACACCAATGTCTTCAGAAGTAAACCCACCAATGTCTTCAGAAGTAAGTCCACCAAAAACTTCAGAAGTAAGCACACCAATGTCTTCAAAAGTAAGCCCACCAATGTCTTCAGAAGTAAACCCACCAATGTCTTCAGAAGTAAGTCCACCACAAACTTCAGACGTAAACCCACCCATGTTTTCAGAAGTAAGCAAACCAATGTCTTCAGAAGTAAACCCACCAATGTCTTTAGAAGTAAAACCACCAATGTTTTCAGAAGTAAGCACACCAATGTCTTCAGAAGTAAGCCCACCAATGTCTTTAGAAGTAAAACCACCAATGTTTTCAGAAGTAAGCACATCAATGTCTTCAGAAGTAAGCCCACCAATGTCTTTAGAAGTAATCCCACCAATGTCTTAAGAAGTAAGCCCACCAGTGTCTTCAGAAGTAAGCCCACCAATGTCTTTAGAAGTAAAACCATCAATGTCTTCAGAAGTAAGCCCACGAATGTCTTCAGAAGTTAGCCCACCAATGTCTTCAGAAGTAAGCCCACCAATGTCTTCAGAAGTAAACCCACCAATGTCTTCAGAAGTAAGCCCACCATTGCCTTCAGAAGTAAACCCACCAATGTCTTCAGAAGCAAACGCACCTATGTCTTGAGAATTAAGCCCACCAATGTCTTCAGAAGAAAGCCCACCAACGACTTTAGAAGTAAGCCCACCAATGTCTTCAGAAGTAAGCCCACCAATGTCTTCAGAAAAAAGCCCAATAATGTCTTCAGAAGTAAACCCACCAATGTCTTCAGAAGTAAGCCCTTCAATGGCTCCAGAAGTAAGCCCACCAATTTCTTCAGAAGTAAGCCCACCAATGTCTTTAGAAGCTATCCCACCAATGTCTGCAGAAGTAAGGCCACCGATGTCTTCAAACTCTAACCCATCAATGTTTTCAGAAGTAAGCCACCAATGTCTTCAAAATCTAACCCACCAATGTCTTCAGAAGAAAGCCCACCAATGTCTTCATAATCTAACCCACCAATGTCTTCAGAAGTAAGCCCACCAATGTCTTCATAAGTTAGCCCACCAATGTCTTCAGAATTTAGCCCACGAATGCCTTCAGAAGAAAGCCCACCAAAGACTTCAGAAAGTAAGCCCACCAATGTCTTCAGAAGTAAGCCCACCAATGTCCAATGTCTTCAGAAGTAAACCCAACAATGTCTTCAGAAGTAAGCCCACCAATGTCTTCAGAAGTAAGCCCACCAATGTCTTCAGAAGTAAGCCCTCCAATGTCTTCAGAAGTAAACCCACCAATGTCTTCAGAAGCTAACCCACCAATGTCTTCAGAATTAAGCTCACCAATGTCTTCATAAGAAAACCCACCAAATACTTTAGAAGTAAGCCCACCAATGTCTTCAGAAGTAAGCCCACCAATGTCTTCCGAAGAAAGCCCACCAATGTCATCAGAAGTAAGTCCATCAATGTCTTCATTAGTAAACCCACCAATTTCTTCAGAAGTAAGCACACCAATGTCTTTAGAAGCTATCCCACCAATGTCTGCAGAAGTAAGCCCTTCAATGTCTTCAGAAGTAATCCTACCAATGTTTTCAGAAATAAGCCAACCAATGTCTTCAGAAATAAGCCAACCAATGTCTTCAGATGTAAGCACACCAATGTCTTTAGATGGTAGCCCACCAATGTCTTTAGAAGGTAGCCCACCAATGTCTTTAGATGCCATGTAGTGATTGGCATGCCATGTAGTAGGTCCTAACCAAAATTAATTTTGATTCGATCTGATAACATGGCATCCAGCGCCCGTCTTTTTTATATAGAGACTTGTGGTGACTACTCTGAAACAACTTCATGGATTGCCATGAAGCTTTACAAGAATGTTGCTCTTGTTGTCTCGTTGGTCCTAGCAAAAAAAAACACCAGGCCGTCCGGAAATTCAAGATGGCTGCCACAGCTACAAATATATTTTACGCAATACAAGTGTGTGGTGACTACTTCTCAAAAACCAAAAGCAATATTGCTTTGGAACCTTTACTAAAATGACTGGCATGACATGTAGTTGGTCCTACACACAATTCATTTCGATTCGATGTCAAACATGGCCACCAGCAGCCATCTTTGTTTACATAGATTTATATAGCAAACACTTGTGGCGATTACACTGAAAACAACTTGATGGATATGAATGACACTTTACAGGAAAGTTGCTCTTGATGTCTAGTTGGTCCTAAGTAAAAATCACTTTTTGGCGGCCGAAACAGCTAAAAATACATTTTTAAAAATACAAGTTCATGGCGACTACTAAAAAAACAGATTTTAACCAACTATCTCAAATAATAACCTGCCACTTCCTACAACCCTTAATCATGAACTTCCGGTTAGGATTCAGCGGCCTCTAGCTCAGTCGCTAAGGACGCCTCGGCTTGAGAGATGTATAACATATAACAAGAATCACTTCGCCAATAACAATCATTAAAATTCATACAATCTTTAACCAACTATAGGAACAGCTCAAAACCATTGGCTGACATGTTTTCGACATTCAGTACGCAGTACTTTGATTATATCTACTTTTACATGGTTTCTAGTTGGACTTACATAGTTTCTAGTTATTACATAGCTTTCATCATTCGAGACTATGTTATGGTGTTACGTTACACAGAGTACGTTATTTACTGACACCCACTGCTGAGGGTCAGGGTAATTCGGGTATAGTATTTCATTATTAAAAAGTCTCAAGTGGGTAGGCGCATTTAGCGAATAAATCGAGTATGCCCGTATTAGAAAACCTACACCTTTAGTCAAAATTACATTTTAATTTTCTCCCCTGGTATATTTTTTAATCACGTTTAGTTAACGCTAGCGTGCACTGAGTGTAGTAGCTGTACCGGTTGACCCAATTAGCGCTCAGTTACCGTAACAGGTTCTGCAAATGAAAGACGAAGGAACCCTGTTGTGAAATCAATTTTAATTTCTGTGATGTGAATCGGGACGTATTGATTCATTCATTTATTGAACGAAGCCGAACATACTGTTTCCAGTAATAATTCGCGGATTAGGTTTGAAATTATAAAAATTAATTGCGTTTCTGATGACCCGTTTGTTATTATAAAAACGATTGAAAATTTTCGTCATCTGCAATATGTGTTTATTACTTTCTGGATGGATGGTTTCATTTGTAATTGTATTAATATGCGTATACAATATCAGTTGATACGTTAAAATCGGTCATTGATCAACAAGAAACACCACTGTTACGTATTTCTTTTATGGGGGAGAAAACGGACATGCGCGATGGTAAGTGTACATTTCCTCCTCTATAGGGAAGAAAACGGACATGCGCGGTGGTAAGCATACACATATGAACACTTCCGCATGGACAGTATTAGTATATCCAGGTCAATATAGTATATCCGGGTCAACAGATACTGTTTTAGTTGTGTCCGATTACGTAATTTCTTCTATTTTAGATTACGCAGTTTGCCGTTTTGCTTGCATATTAACGATTTTCTAATTATGTTATTATCATAATTACTGTTTTAAAATACATTTGCCAATTTGCTATTTTGCTTAAAGAATAACAGTTTTATATTATCTTATTCCTTTTGAACAATTATATAGCTTGGCGATTGTTTACACCCTCAAACTATAGCTTATACACGCCTAGCCGTAAATGAACAATATTATTTACTTTTAATACATCTCCAATGCTACAAACACAGAACGATTTACGGAATATTCTCTGACGACAAATCTTTAGTAAAACAGACGACAGATGAGAAATGGGAAGATCAAAGGCCAGGGGAAATATAATTTTCTTAAAAACAATACCATGTCACAAATTATCTTTTCACTCAATTTACAAGCTGTAACCGCGGCGGTGGGTCGACCTTATGCCGTATTTCTTGCTAGTCCAGCTAGAGATCGGCTGCTGCTTTTACTCTAATGAAATGAGTTTCTAGCCTTGTTAAGCCTTATTAAGTTAATGTAGGAGATTCATATTGATTGGAATTTGATGGAGGCAGACGACACCATACAATCTCTACTAATGCGCTAGGATGTCACGTGATTAAAAAGCCAATGCGAGAATACCGCAAATTATCGCGGGAAATTACTGCCAACCAATATGTTGAGAGCAGTATTTCCTCAAATTGGTACGATTGTTTCTGGCTATTGGTTCGTTTCTGTCTCTAATGAGTGTTTGTTGGATTTTGTATTTAACAAGGAGAGAAAATCCACTATTTGTTTTCCGATGTTATAATCATGCGTATTGCTTGTACACATATTTTCAGATGCAATACTATGTGTGTAAATACAAGCATAGTGTTAACGATGCTTAGATGATTGAACAATTTCGAGACTGGTCATCTAAACGATCCCTTGTAGAGGCACCTGTCGGGATTGGTCATCCCAGGGGATTGGTCATCCCAACGATCCCGTGTATGGACACATAGGGTCTTCCAAACGATTCCGTGTAGGGGCACCTGCCGAGCCGGACCCCATGTCTAAGTCAGTTGTAGAACTTCCGTCGATACAACTCCGAGTTAGCTGAAAAAAGAGAGAAGCAGACGGTGTAGTGAGGTCTCCGGGATGTCGATCCGGAGACGAGTTGTTCTGGAAATAGATCAACATTACCCAGCAGTATACACAACAGTAAATATAGTATACAGAACCGTACTTATAGGTTGCACAGCAGTAAATATAAAATACACAACAGTACATATAGGTAACACAACAGTAAATATAGAATACACAATAGTACATATAGGTAACACAACAGTAAATAAAGAATACACAACAGTACATATAGGTTACACAACAGTAAATAAAGAATACAAAACAGTTCATATAGGTTACACAACAGTAAATAAAGAATACACAACAATACATATAGGTTACACAACAGTAAATAAAGAATACACAACAGTACAAATAGGTAACACAACAGTAAATAAAGAATATACAACAGTACATATAGGTAACATAACAGTAAATAAAGAATACACAACAGTACATATAGGTTACACAACAGTAAATAAAGAATACACAACAGTACATATAGGTAACACAACAGTAAATAAAGAATACACAACAGTACATATAGGTAACACAACAGTAAATATAAAATACACAACAGTACATATAGGTAACACAACAGTAAATAAAGAATACACAACAGTACATATAGGTAACACAACAGTAAATAAAGAATACACAACAGTACATATAGGTAACACAACAGTAAATAAAGAATACACAACAGTACATATAGGTAACACAACAGTAAATATAAAATAGACAACAGTACATATAGGTACCACAACAGTAAATATAAAATACACGTACATATAGGTTACACAACAGTACATTTAGGTTATATAACAGTACATATAGAATACACAACAGTACATATAGGTTACACAACAGTAAATATAAAATAGACAACAGTACATATAGGTAACACAACAGTAAATATAAAATACACAACAGTACATATAGGTTACACAACAGTACATTTAGGTTATACAACAGTACATATAGGATACACAACAGTACATATAGGTTACACAACAGTAAATATAAAATACACAACAGTACATATAGGTTACACAACAGTACATTTAGGTTATACAACAGTACATATAGAATACACAACAGTACATATAGGTTACACAACAGTAAATATAAAATAGACAACAGTACATATAGGTAACACAACAGTAAATATAAAATACACAACAGTACATATAGGTTACACAACAGTACATTTAGGTTATACAACAGTACATATAGAATACACAACAGTACATATAGGTTACACAACAGTAAATATAAAATACACAACAGTACATATAGGTTACACAACAGTAAATTTAAGTTATACAACAGTGCATATTGGCTTAGTCGTTTAATGGCTTCAAGTATTGCTGAACAAATACTAACCGTTATACAACGCAATAAAAAAATAAAAAAAGCTATGTAAGCTAATGAGTGCTTTTAAAAAGCAAGTCTCGCCCATGTGCTCGGTGCGTATTAATAATTTACTGGATGCGCGCTTTAATTGAAACTTTTGTAATATGAAAGATGCTGTTTTACTCCATTTAATATTCGTTTATGACTTCATTTAAATAGTTCTAGGTTATAATCCAATATTTCATGAATGTTTTATTTTTTTCGTGACGCAAACATTTCCCGTGATGTATCTAGGGGCCTTTAAACCTTATTAGCTCCGATATCATCAAAGACTTTCATAACATGTATGAGTATCTGAATTCATTATATGCCCGTGCAAGTATCCGCATGATAATTGCTGTTATTTGGGTAGAAATATTTAAGTAATACATAACAATACCGTGCATTTTACATTTCCTCCGCAGGCATACGATTTACAAATTGCCAGTCTTAAATTGTTTGCTTTTGCTGCTCATGCATTATTGTAAGTATACTAGTCGTTTGTCCTACCCTACATGCCTTACTTATGTAATAGTATTTATATATTGAGTATTTATATCAATGTAGTTAAAATATATATTTCTAGGTTTACATTTCAGCTGAGAAAATAGATGGCATTACTCATCGTGCCTGTCTATTTTATCAGATGTTCGTAGAAAAAAAGTATCCATCTTGTATTTTGACCGAACCGTTAACCACCATTAATTGAGATTTGGTTTACGTTGGTGATATTTTTGTAAAGTGCTAATTCTTAAATGTGTGTTGCCCATACCGGTCATGGTCTCGTGCAGTTATTAACAGCAAAACACACAATCTGGGACGATGACGTCGTATCTGCTGGAACTCACCTGTAATTATCGAGGCTGATAGGGAGGTACCCGGAAGGCTGTTGCTAATTAACGACATTTTTGGCGCACATTCTCCCGTAACGGGCGGAAGTAACGGGGATGGAGAGGAAGAGATAAACGAACTATTTTATTCCGCGGAGGGATTTATAATAACGAGCGATACACTTTTGTCTGCAGGGTTGGCGATATTGGTTTAAAAACTAGAGTAATTCCGTGTCGTATTCCGATCTCCGTGGGATATTCCGATATTCAGTGAATATAACAGAGTGCCATTTTAATATGAAAAGCAATGTATATGACATATCTGTGTAGCATGACTTTACCGTCAATATTTACTCTAACCAGTCACATACGTTCTGTATATGGCTTCTTTTTTTCCAGCCAACATCGTTGTTGGTCTGTTCCGTATGTCCGTCTGTCCATTCGACAAAAACTCGTGTCCTAGCAATTCCTATTCGCGAGTTATTGCCCTGTTTCGAATTAGAATTGTATTAATTGCATTAATTTTATTAAATGAAAACCTTTGTCCTGGCAACTCTTCCTACAGTTCTCCACAGACTGCTACGAAGTTCGGTACACTTATTAAGCATGATGCGCAAACTGTGCACCTGGTAACATAACTTTGATCTGACCGTTGTTAGCGGAGTTATGGGCATTTTTCGACTTAGATTTTCTATACATTAATTGTATCAACCGAGAACCTTTATCGTAGCAACTTTTCCTACAGTTTTCCACATACATCCACAAAACTTGGTACACTTATGCATCTGGCAACAGGATTTTGATCAAGGGACTGGCTCCAAAGTGTGCAGACTTCCTTCAGCATGCTGTGCCGATATTCATCTGGCAACAGGATTTTGATCCAACAAGTTCTGGAAGAAATGTGCTGTTTTGGACTAAGAATTTGTATAGCTAAATGGTAATACTTGTCGCCTAGACTCTACACTTGTTAACATCATGTGTCGATGTGCACCTGGCAACTGGATTTTGATTCGACTTTGCTTTGCAGAGTTATTGCCCTTTCTCGACTTTGTGTATGTTCATTGCCTAAAAAGGACAACACTTGTCGCCAGGACTCCTCCTACAGCTGTTTAGGGATTGCTTCAAACTTGACACAGGTCTTCACCATCATATGCATTTGTGTACCTGGCACTACAGCTTCCGATCTGATAATTTTTGGAAGAGTTATGGCCCTTTTTAAACGTAAATTTGTTATCGATGGCTACAAAGTATGACAATAATTGTCGGATGAACTCCTTCGACAACTATTCACCGATTGCCGCTGTCTTGGCACAGATCTTTGGCAGCATTTCATATGTACACATAGCAACGTAATAGTTATCTGTCCATTTGTAGCAAAGGCTAAAGGGCCGCGAGGGATATCTGTTTTTATTTTTAAAAAAACTTAAAACCACAGACATTCCTGTTGTATTTTAAAAACTGGGGCAATTTCAGGGATTTTCATTGCTTGTTTTTTAATGTCGTAGAAAAACATGTAGATCGTTAAAGGTGCTATAAATAATTCTGGTATTTTTTAATTTTTTTTCCCTCTTATTTTTTTTTATCACAATCGGACTGAAAATTAGCCGTTTTATGTAATTTCGTATAATGCAAGTAAGCGTAGTTTATCGTTCGAGGTCATTATTTAATCGTGTGCCTCTGGCTTACCGATCATATTTCGATAACATTTATTTTGAGAAAAAAAATGGAACACCGTTTCTAACAATGGCGATTGATGTGTTTAAGATTAAAATTTAATGTGGTTTTAATAATTTATACTTAATTGTAGAAATCAGACAATCAGGTTATGCCTGATTAACTGCCAATTGTCGACGGCGAAGTTATGCTTAGGCGGACACAATACTGGATGATATGTTTTCTGTAAACGTTGACGTACCTCTCAGATTACTTCATGATTTAGTGCACTTGATTGTTTTTGTCGATATGTCGTTAATGCTGACAGACACAATGGCATTCCGCCTTATACATAATGTGGTAGAACATGTTCTTGGTTGTCAATGTGTCTCCTGTCTATTTCTGCCATCTTCTCTTATGTCAAACTACTCTCTAAATCCAGATAACAGAGAAGTATTGCCTGTCTATTTCTGTCATCTCTTATTCACATACCGCACTCAAAATCAAGAGAACAGGGAAGTATCGTCTGTCTATTTATGTTACCTACCTTTATGTCACAGATCACACTCAAAATCAAGAGAACACATAATTATGACCTGTATATTTATGTCATCTCTTATTAAGTGACCGCACTCTAAATCAAGAGAACACATAATTATTACCTGGCTATTTATGTCATACCCTATTCAGTGACCGCACTCTAAATCGAGAACACAAAATTATTACCCGGCTATTTATGTCATCTCTTATTCAGTGACCGCACTCTAAATCAAGAGAACAGAGAAGTCATGCCTGTCTATTCTGTCATCCACCCTAATGTCACGCCATAGATGTATGGCTTGTATTGGTTGCGTCATCTACTTTTGAGTATGATCACTTTGGGGATAAACATCAGCACATATATACAGTCTGAGACCAATTTTAAGGCATTGCCATTAATACGTAATGTCTTGCCTTCTTTGATAAAGGATGAACACGGCATATTTCAGGACGACTCTATATATTTATTTACCGAGAAACACGGTAAAAGCATAGTATGCTCAAGAAAACAAGCCATCCAATGCCTATTTGTTAAGCGGACGTTCGTTAATAGGATTCAAACTAAAGAAATGAAAGCAGGATCTTAGACAATGCAAAACATCGACTATCTCCGAAAAGCAAGCCATTGTTGGTGCTTTTCCATCCAGCGTTGGTGCTTTTCCATCCAGTGTTGGTGCTTTTCCATCCAGTGTTGGTGCTTTTCCATCCAGCGTTGGTGCTTTTCCATCCAGCGTTGGTGCTTTTCCATCCAGTGTTGGTGCTTTTCACATCCAGCGTTGGTGCTTTTCCATCCAGCGTTGGTGCTTTTGCTTTTCCATCCAGCGTTGGTGCTTTTCCATCCAGTGTTGGTGCTTTACCATCCAGCGTTGGTGCTTTTGTTGGTGCTTTTCCATCCAGCGTTGGTGCTTTTATTGGTGCTTTCTCATCCAGTGTTAGTGCTTTTCCATCCAGTGTTGATGCTTTTCCATCCAGTTTGATGCTTTTCCATCCAGCGTTGATGCTTTTCCATCCAGCGTTGGTGCTTTTCCATCCAGTGTTGGTACTTTTCCATCCAGCGTTGGTGCTTTTCCATCCAGCGTTGGTGCTTTTCCATCCAGCGTTGGTGCTTTTCCACCCAGTGTTGGTGCTTTTCCATCCAGCGTTGGTGCTTTTCCATCCAGCGTTGGTGCTTTTGCTTTTCCATCCAGCGTTGGTGCTTTTCCATTCAGCGTTGGTGCTTTTCCATCCAGCGTTGGTGCTTTTCCATCCAGTGTTGGTGCTTTTCCATCCAGCGTTGGTGCTTTTCCATCCAGCGTTTGTGCTTTTGGTGCTTTTCTATCCAGCGTTGGTGCTTTTCCATCCAGTGTTGGTGCTTTTCCATCCAGCGTTGGTGCTTTTCCATCCAGCGTTGGTGCTTTCGTTGGTGCTTTTCCATCCAGCGTTGGTGCTTTCCATCCAGCGTTGGTGCTTTTCCATCCATCCAGTGTTGGTGCTTTTCCATCCAGCGTTGGTGCATTTCCATCCAGTGTTGGTGCTTTTCCATCCAGTGTTGTTGCTTTTCCATCCAGCGTTGGTGCTTTTCAATCCAGCGTTGGTGCTTTTCCATCGAGTGTTGGTGCTTTTCCATCCAGCGTTGGTGCTTTTCCATCCAGTGTTGGTGCAGCGACATTTCCCATTTTTAACACCGCGTTTACGATAACATCTCCTTCTGACTTGATCCATTTGTCGAACAATTAGCCAGGCCCCCCTACGGCCATTGTTTTACACCATTATCAATTATAGATGTCAGTCGGCGAGAAATCTCTCCAAAATGGATGTAATTAAGTGAATGACAATTTTATGGGTTATCACCAAGATCGCGTAATTCACGGATATCTAAACGATACGTTTGAACTCATACAATGGTAATTTGGTATTTTCATATTAGTATAATAAAGACCGGAAACAGTCAAAAGTCGTCTGTTTTATTTTTTAAAGGCGGTATTGAGCCAAATAATGCACAGTGTACAGTTTTAAAGAATGTGTAAATAATCGAGCAAACAAGTAAACTATAATAGTTACAATATGTACGATATAAATGTCAACATGGGCATTTCGTATACTTTCTTTGTTTTTATCCCATGCTTCACGCCATGTTTAACCGAGTTATATGAGTTTAACATATTATGTATCAGATAGAATATACAAAACGCATAATTAATTGTTATGAAAAAGGATTAGTGTATTTTTTTCAAAATCCCTCAATATACTCATTTATCCAACTTCATAATTATACGAAGTTATAGTCCTACCATGGGATTATAGGCGTACGAAGACCACAGTCATCGGGGAGTACAAGTAGACATAAACGTCGAACAGAAAAAGTAGCATTCAAAGACGACAGTCAACCACAAACACACTCAAAAACAAACAACAACTATAAATATAAATAAAAGGCAAGGTATGACATCACAAACACAAAAGGGTTGACAATAGGGATACCGCCTTGGAACGGTCAGTGGCAAAAACAAGGCAGCTGTGGGTTTAATCAAGGTTTTAGGGTGCACCAAACCTCACTCTTACCCTATTGTAATCCCAATAATGAATGAATGAATGGTGTTTTACGGCACGTCGACACATAAATAGGTCATATTGTGCGCAAAAATTGATGAAAAATGAATGAATGAATGAATGAATGGTGTTTTACGGCACGTCGACACATAAATAGGTCATATTGTGCGCAACAATTGATGAAAAATGAAGAAATGATGTAGTAATTAAAAATTAATGTAAATATATAAAGACAAAACCATTAAAAAATAAGGGATGATAAGGTGTAATACAAACTATTCCCAATAAACGGGACAGTGTAAATACAAATATATCCCACCCAAATTATAATCTCTAACAAGCAAGGCAGCATTAATATGCAATATAAGTAAAACACATAAATGATCATGTATATATATTAATATAAAGGTTTATCAAGACCACCACGGAAAGTTGGGAGTATAGCCCTACCAAGACCACGGAGATCAAGGTGTATAGCCATACCACGATAGTCTGGTAATATAGCCTTATAGTGAATATGATTCTTGCTGACTCTTTTTTAAAAAGAAAAATTAAGTGAAACTCGAAATATGCCAAGAACTGATTGCTAGTGTTAAATTAGTTTGCATATGAGCTCAGTGCACAGCGCACGATTGGTGTTAATATTTCTACTACATATTACAATTATGTAAACATCTGTGTAAATGTATATATTAATCTCTCTCACATCTGTGTAAATGTGTATATTAATCTCTCTCTCTCTCTCTCTCTCTCTCTCTCTCTCTCTCTCTCTCTCTCTCTCTCTCTCTCTCTCTCTCTCTCTCTCTCTCTCGCTCTCTCGCTCTCTCTCTCTCTCTCTCTATCTCTCTCTCTCTCTCTATCTCTCTCTCTCTTTCTCATATGATATATTGTCATGATTATGTTGTACTTTTATTCATATTATTGTATTTCATAATCTCCTGCATGGAGGAATAAAGACATTGAATTGAATTGAATTGAACTGACTGCCGTTGCTGGCCTACACACGTTCTGGAAAGCGTAGTGTTGATAGCATGTTAGCATGTTAGTCATATACACGTCATTATGTTGGTACGTAGATCCATAACGTTAGCCTATTGATCCGTAACGTTACCCAGTCGGTCTGTAACCTAACCGTTTGGTATGTTATGTTTCCCTTTTGGGGTTTTAAAAGTCAATGGTTCCTCACTTTGTTATAATATACAAAGTAACGAACTTAAACTGGTTCGTGCAGGCACTGCAGTAATATGAGGCGTCTTTACTCATTCGTCTTTAATAATAAGAGTACGTGGTGCTGCTACTGATGTTGAGGTTCTACTTGCATGAAAGTGATCACGGAGAAATGTAATTAAAGCATTAAATAAAAGCGAGCAGAGCGGAATAAACATGTGCGCTAACTTGCTTTTCTTCTTCTCTGCGCCTGGCAAATCTTATTTGAAGAAATTCTCTCTCGTCTTGATTTGATTTAGCGAGCCGATGGTATTATTTGTGTCCGTGTTTTCAGGAAGCCACCATTGGGAACAGGGAAACAGAATATGGGAGATGTTTCTTCCTAAAAGAATTACTCATGGAATACAAATGGGCAATGTCTGAAAATATAGTGTCATGAACATACTATTCTCCACCTAAATTCAAATTGTTAAGTTTTTCGTTATGAAAAACACACATACTTTTTCCTAAAGACTAAAAGATCAGTCAGTAAATATATATATGTTTTTAAAATGATGTTTTTGCATTTGCTTTCTTTGGTCGGTTTTACAGTGTACGCGGCAGATTTGCGGAACAGTATCACATTATACTAACATTTGCTATGTATAATGGTAGGTAATTATATTTATTTTTTTTCTTTAATTTTTTTCATTTTTCTGTTTCAGCAGTGTTCAAACTTAACGAATATGCGAAAAATGACATTTAAAAAACGTGTAATATTTAGCAGCAAGTATACAAAAGTTCACCAAAAACGACTCCATGCTTGTCCTTGTAGTTTTATAGCAGTTCTCACCGTCATGTAAAGGCTGAAGGCCACGTTTATTAACGATTTTTATTTACCCGTGAAATTCCTTAAATTACCTTTAACTATTCAGAAACAATAAAAATGGGGCCTTAACAAGCATATGTGAAATGACGGGATGCAATAATAAATGACTGCTTGCTTGTTGGTATGTTCATCGAGTTTGTGGTGTGACATTGGAACTTTTGGTTCGAAATTTGTGTCCAATATCTTTACAACATATGAAAACCGTTTCTAAACGTACTGACCATGTTTTATATATATATATTACTTACATATTTTGAGAATCCAAATTTTATAGACCCAATATAAGCGGTTTGAACCAGCTAGGCCAAATCCCAAAACTAAAGCGTCGAATTAAGAGTTACTAATTCATTTTACGCATATCCAGTCACAAGTATTTTAACAACCCGTGAATAAACGTTTACTTTTAATCGACACACATGCATTATTCTATGACCTGAACACCGAAATAGAGTTTTGATAAACGGTTTTGTGGTGTAACTTTGCTATTATTTGGCGGGTTAGTTTCTTTAACATTGTGAGTTTTAATTGCTTTGCTTATAATATCAGTATTGCACGGTTCTCGGATTCCTATGTATCCCTCCCCTCTCTCTGGGGCGGCTCTAAATAACCTATACTGTGTTGATGAGCCGTTAAACAACATTCAATTGCATTCAGTTATATGGAAATGAGTGTATGAATACATAATTTTGTAATCTCAGTGTTTATGTTTTTTAAGGGAGCATTCATTCATGAGACAAGATTTTTTGTAGGTTTTTGGAAGTACATGGGTCATTTGTGCATTGCAACTTATTCCGTTTCGTTTTAATATGGGCCTAACTATGAATGACAAAATTGCGTTTTCTTCATAACATACAACACAATGCAACAAGCTATGGGCATGTTACAACTCTACCTATCTTGCTTCAAGACATATGACTTTTTTATTTTCAAAAGTAGTACACTGTTATAGTTTCGTGTGTTGAAATACTCATGCGTCAATAAAAAACTTGAAATATGGGCGTCCGTGGCCGAGTGTTTAGGGCGGACGTCGTCATGACGTCGCGAGTGTTATTGATGAGAAGTAATATATGCCTTCTTAATGACCAATCAGCAAAGAGTATTTCTATAAACCCCCGTTAGATATTTATTAAAATGTATCTCACGTATGGCATATAACGCCAGTCTAATTGTTTCAAAATGATTTATCACAATATATATATGCAATAACACATAGTGAACTAGGTACATACTATAAGAATCTTTCATGGATATCCGGTGAAGATCACGAGGTATAATTGTTTTTTTATCGGAACCGAGGCTCTCTGCCGAGATTCCGATTAAAACAATTATACCTCGTGTTGGAATGTCACTATCTGAACCGGATACCCATGATTGATTCTTTTTCTAGCATATCATTTATATTCTGTGCGTTGATGTCGCCAACTACTAACGTTTTACATGTTTATTTACACAATGACGTCATGCAACTGTTATTGTTGATATCAGCATGTGACTTTTATCTTCACCCATGTGTAAGACTTTCAGGCTCTCCATTATCCATGTAAAACGCGGATAACCATATCCTCAATGCAAGAAAAAAAAATATACTAGTTTTATTTCATTTAAATACCGTAAAAGGAATACCTTACAGGTGCATTTACTCTACCCCGCTCTAGATGCAATTAGTAAAAATATGTTTGCGTAACAATTCACAACGTTATATCAATTTCTAAGTAATTATTTGAGAAATAACATATTTACACTGCAGAACATATTTACATTAACACAATTATATTCTTAAGAGACATATAGAATACATCATGTCAAATGCAGTTTAGTATATAAACACCATTATAAAGCGCATAACATTTCTAAAGCCAGTTTCGTTTCAATATATATAAATCTTGAATGGTCAATTCACTGAATATAATGTAATGTTTATTGCGGTCACTGATATGTTTGTGTTACTTTTCATTCATATGTACACCTTTGAGAAATGAATACCTCGTTTATAAATTACCTACAGATGCCTTGCATTGTGGGTACTAAGTCGAGCGAAAGGAAGTGAGACGACAACAATGGCATTAAGGAGTGTGGTTCTATGATATGTTTTCTTTCTTTACAATCCTATTAGTTATGTCTTGTAATATATATGTTATAAACATGCTGAGATTAAACCAACAGTGGCATTTCATTTTCCAGACAGTATCGTGTTAATTTTAGCAAATCAATGAAACAATAATATACGCCTTGAGAAATATGCAATTACTGTATCTGCTCTTATGGTGTGTACCTACCATATATGGTAGTCTCATAGCTCGTGTGGTGAGTACCTACCATATATGGTAGACTCATAGCTCTTATGGTGTGTACCTACTATATATGGTAGACTCATAGCTCTTGTGGTGAGTACCTACCATATATGGTAAACTCATAGCTCTTAAAGTGTGTACCTACCATCTATGGTAGACTCATAGCTCTTGTGGTGAGTACCTACCATCTATGGTAGACTCATAGCTGTTGTGGTGAGTACCTACCATCTATGGTAGACTCATAGCTCTTGTGGTGAGTACCTACCATCTATGGTAAACTCATAGCTCTTATGGTGTGTACCTACCATCTATGGTAGACTCATAGCTCTTGTGTTGGGTACCTACCATCTATGGTAGACTCATAGCTCTTATGGTGTGTACCTACTATCTATGGTAGATACCATAAGAGCAATGATTTTCGTAGCTAGCAATAACTGCTGAAATACAATCATTTAAAGATACACGGGATAAGTTTTAAACAAGCTGTCTACAAGCCATAATCATTGTGCTATTCAGGGACAATATCAGAATCATCACATGTCCGTGTTCCCATCTTTATTTCTCAGAATACCTCGACCATGTATCGATAGTTCATACATTACTGGTCCTTACTGGTCATTTGGGGTCATCAAGCGTGTGTAGAAGTTTTTATTTACCCTCGCTGTATTGCATAACGCATTTTAGCGAGCTTTTCTGAAGAAGTTTTCGGCGTGCAGTTGAGTCCAGGGAAGGTTGGTATCACTCGTTCAAAGTAGATTAAAGTTGTTAGCAGCAGTAGATTAGAGTTGGTGGCACATCGGTGTAGAAGCCCCTCGTAGGAAGTCTGTAGATGATTATCAATTCCAAGTAGATTCTGTAGTCAAAGTAAATTAATAAGTCCAATAGTAGAATTTGGCCAATCGGATTGCCTGCAGAATTGTGACTAGGTCAATCCGATTGCCGGCTCGAAATTGTTTGGACCAATCAGGAGGCAGGAGATTTGAGGCGCCAAATGTGTCGCAAGTAGGTCGATCCGGCTGCATGAGCTGCCCGTGTTCTGTTGGTGAGGACTTCTCCGTTTCACTCGCTGATCCTGAAGCCGTTATGCAATACAGGATCAGTGAGTATCCCGCAGGGTTTCTCCAACATCGGTATCCATGGTGGGTTAGGGTGAGTCCTAGTCGTGATCCATCGTAGGTGCCTCATGTCATCAAATGCGGGGACTTGCAGTGACATGGGGTAGCTCGCTGGTACAACGTCAGATTTCCAGTAGAAGTTTTAATCGTCCATCTTTAGGGCCACGTAAAAACAGGATAAAAACATATATACAACATGTTTTGAGGCTATGCTAAACCTCCACGCGGCTTTGCTACACTGTGCGCACTGTACAGTGTATGGTGGATGATCCCAGACAGCAGCACGCCTTGCGGAGTCACTTTGTCCCAGACGTCAGACGCAAGACGTCCTGCCTGTTCGATGGTCTGAACTGGAATGATCGGGTCATCAAGCCTAATATTTGTGGCTTTTAAGTAAAATATTGCTTAAGCCGGTGCTAGATGACATGAGAGGTGTTGCAAACTGTATAACCTCTCGTGAACAGACAAAATATAAAATTAAGTCTGCTACTTTTCTCTCTTGTTGTGTTTGTTGGAGAGGTGTTGCAAATTATATTATAATTCATCACAGACTTAATAAAACCGAGTCTGCTACTTTTCTCTCTTGTTTGTGTATGTTGTTTCCAAGGGATCCTGTTTTCAGTATTTATATATAGATTCGGAAAGAACTCATATTTATCTTTATTTTCGTATAACGTATACGGTATACTCACCTAAAATCTCATTCGAGTCAACAATGTCTGCATCATTTACCGCCGGTTTATTTACTTCCTGTCCAGCATTGTGCGTTTCGAAAGAGGAAATATCAGACATTTTGTAACTTACAAATCGAAAAAAGGATAATTACGAGTATAGCCAATCAGATATTGCAGGAAAAATATTTTCCCAGAGGTTGATAAACCTAACGAGAACATATTTCAGACCTAGTCTTTTTGAGGTTTTATATTTGCAGTCAATTGAACTTGAAGGGAAGCTAAATAAGTGTAGGCCGTATTTTCAACGATGTAAGTGTTCCTACTAAATTACCGCTATAGTGTTCCTACTAAATTACCGCTATAACTCGGAACCTAGCGCTGAATATAAGGAACGATAACTCTGCGTGGAGATTGAACCTAGTTATAATTCTGAACCAAATTAAGGTAACGGAATAGAACAATGAACATGCTGGCTGTTTTAATTTAATTGATAGAGAACTATAACATGTCCGATGGGATCAGTAAATAATTCAAACGCTTGCATAGTTGACTCGTCGTTTTAAATAGTTACCGATACTGTCGATATTAACATGCATAATTACATATATCTTCATACCATGACGTAATTTCAAAATGTTGTTGCTAGTTCGTGTATTAATTGGCCCATTTAAGCTGGAGTGTTACCCATATTTCACACATATTTGTTTTTAAACAGCGTTTAGTCTATTGTTTTGTTCGAAAGTGGAACAGCGATGTTGAAAATAATAGTTTTGTCAATGTATATACATTTTAAAGGTATATTTGAATATGAACCATATCTCGATATTTTGCCATAAAAGTTGCGAATTGTTTTATCAAAACTAAGACTATCGTCGCATTTACTGCGAATTGAAACTGGGCGCTACTCACAGAACAGATTAGAAAGAAATCAACGTTATTGTATTATTTGTAATTCTAATGACATCGAAGATGAATACCATTTTGTTTGTTTTGTTTATTCTGTCACGAATACGTTTGTATATTGTATATGATGATAAACTTGTAAAGTTTAAATCAATAAAAATAAGTATATGCTTGTCTGTCTGTCCTATTCCACATTACGTGGTCCGAGTATTAACTTTCATACCCCATCCAACCCCTTCTCCAAGAAACGAAAACGGGTTGGCAGAGGTATAACATTAAACCTTAATTTCGGCTTAATAATTTGCATATTGTAAAATTAAAACATTTATTATGCAATTTTAAACAGGTTATCGCATGTTTTGCAGTAAAAGATGTTTTAAACAGATTTTATTGTCGAAATATCCGTAATAAAATACTTTTAATATTACATTACATAGCTGACGATATAGTTATTTTTTTCTGAAACACCTGGTCTTCAAAAGTAGTAATCTTTATTTCCTCCATTTATAGGAGAGCATATATAAACAGTGATGCATATAGAACAAAAGTACAGTAATTTTAGATGTCAAAAATATTAAATCAACATATTTACATAATGTATAGATCAGTATTTAAATTTAATTATGCGCATTCACTCCTTTCTACGTGTTTGAAAACCGTAGTAATAATACTCGGCTGTATCACAATATCATAAAGAACTAAACATGTTAGCTAACCATTGTGTATGTTAAATAATACAACAATATTTGTCCAAAATAGTAACAATGTATATGTAATTATCTATAAGGACAAACTTTCACCTATGGTTGTGACCTGCTCAGTAGTATTTAACTGAGTAAGTGTCATCCATCGGGATATTTTACTTTGTTTTGAATATGTATATACAACGAGCCTGTTCCCTGTAATGAAGCCTTGCCGAAACGAAATGCAAGAGTTCATAGGGAGATGACTCCTTGTGACTATATCTGGTTATCTATATATAAACACTGTTTTACCCGTTCTTACAAAAACATTTTGTGAATAATGTTTATGATTATTATAAGTAAATGATCACTGTTATCAATATAGTAGTAATGACCTAGGCCAGCAATTAAGTCATAAAGTTGTTCAGTTTGGCCTTTCGATATGAACTTACAATATGTATCAAAGCCAGCACAGCTTAAGATAGCTGTCCATAGTGCATTTCTTAGCGCATTGTTTACAGTGCATACATTAAAAATATGTGTAATTTTATTATATATCATTCTGTTGCACTTTGGACATTTTTCCGGGCGGCTGAATGATAATAATTGACCCAGTACACGTATCGCTGTTTGACATTGTAGTCTTAATCCCGGTATTTTTCTACTTAATTGCCATATTCGACATGGAGCATTTATATTAAAAATATTTAACACCTGATCTTCTGTCATCATTGAGGCAAGTCTTGATGACATTTGTATAGATTCTAATGCATATATTTTATTTTTTAAAACCTTCTTCCATGTACATTTTGTAGGAAAAACTGAGTGGTCAACAAAATTATGCAGATAGTTAATTAAATCATATTTAACAAGTAATCTGTATATATCGGGAATAAACCCATATGTTTGTTTATCATCATTTAAATATCTCAATAATCTATTGACAAATATTTGTTTTGATACATACTTGCAGGGTAATCTGCATAATTGTGAGAAAAATTGCAATTTTCTATAGTCGACTTCAGATTCAATGGACGTAACGCCTAGCGCATGCAACGCTACGTCTGTCCGAATATAACGAGGTAAATTCTGCATAAATTTAATACAAAAACGATGCCCTCGTTCTAATTGATTCAAGTCGGATATCGATAACGTGTTCCATAATTCACACCCGAACAGGGCTTTTGGAATAACAACCGATTTATAAATTGTGAGTGACGTTAATGGATTAAGCCCGTTAGGATGAATACCGCTATTAACAAGGCTTAAAAACGTACCTCTTAATTTCTTGTTTGATTCGCGCACAGAGTGTTCGATGTTTAAATATTTATCACATATAATACCAAGATGAGTGTATTGCTCAACTTCGGATATGCAATTATCGCCTAATATCCAACGTCGGCTGGTTCTCTTAAACTGAGAACTTGTTTCATTAAAAACTATAACGGCGCATTTCGACGGATTGTATTCAAATCGCCATTTCATGGCATAACTGTTACATACACGTAACATGTTATCAAGGCCGTTCTTAGAAAATGAGACCAATACCATGTCATCTGCTACTGTAGGTGAGCCAGACGTTAAATTGAAGATGGACAAACCGTAACCGCTTTGTTCCAGCTCTCGTATGAGACCGTCTATGAATAATAAATACAATAAAGGTGAGCTTTTACCACCTTGTCTGGTACCCTGTAGAACACTAAACCACTCAGACATGCATCTTTGATTTCTAACACAACTCGTCATATTGCGGTACATATCAACAAAAGCAAGAAAGGGATGGATATCTATATTTGTTTCGTAAAGCTTAACAAAAAGACCGTCGTGCCACAGACGATCAAAGGCTTGCCTAGAGTCTAGAAAACAAGTATAAACTTTACTGTTATTTTCTTTTCCATAAAGAATGCATTCTCGAAGCGAGAATGATGTCATTGTGGTCCCCAGTTGTTCTTGAAATCCCCCCTGTTGAGCACTTATAGTTTGCAATATTTTCATTTTGGTTCTACCAAGTAAAATGTTTTCATAAATTTTAAGTAGCGTAGGAGATAACGTGATGGCCCTATAATTATTAGGATCATCTTTACGCTTTTTGCCGCCCTTGTGAAGGGTAATTATAATGCCCTTATTCATTGTCATGGGAGTATAAGATAGTTTTAACATGGCAGAATATAGATTTGATAGGACATTGATTATAATGTCACCTCCATATATAAAATGCTCATAATATGCGTTATCAAAGCCGCAAGCTTTGCCACGCTTACATGAACGTATGGCTTCCTCTACGTCAGAAGGCGAAAACCTTACAACTTCAATCAAGGAACTAGTATGTGCTAATTCAGGCAACAGCGTATTTAATTTGGTATCTATATAATTTTTCCATTCATCATCGTATTTTGGATTATCAAACGGTTTATATAAATCTTTAAAGTAGTGTTGCCATTGCTCTGTTATGCATTGGGGATCTCGGTATAAGACGCCATTAAATTTAATTTCAGCACCTGCTCTACAATTTGATTGTTTGCGTCGTCTATTGACTAATTTCCAAAATTGCTCTTTATCAATTTCTGCAGATTCATTTATCTCATCATCTAATTTCGTTAAATAATTTTGAGCGTGATATCTGTGAAGTTTTCTAAATTCACACTTTGCTTGCTTATAATGAGAGAAGCTTGGTGAGATATTACCTCGAGGTCTACCATCAATTAGCCATAATTTGCGTTTTTCTTTCATAACTTTATGTGCATCTGTGAGAACAGAGTTCCAATAAGGCTTAAGAAAATGCCTGAACTTGGATTTTGGAAAGCAATTTTCTGAAGATTCAACTACTGTTTTAACAATGAGATGATACATTTTTTCAATGTCATCTTTAGTATTAAGATGTGCATTCTGGGCTTCAATTAGGTCAGTTGAAGCATTCAACATGTCCTGATATGCCTGAATTTCTGTTGGTTTTACTTTCCTCCAATTTATTCCAAATGCATGTGCTTGCGGCACTCTATTATCAACGGAGCTATGCGGCATGTTTAATGTACATACTATAGGTCTATGTCTTGACGTATTTAAACAGTCGTCATCTAAGATTTCGCAATACAAATTACAGTATTCGCGTTCGACAGGAATCAATATATAATCTATTAACGATTCACTGCGTTCATCATAAGATACAAACGATGTTTTAGCGCCAACACATGTATCTAACGTGTTTATAGCCATGCAATTTGTATCAATCAGAAACTGATTAAAATACTGATCTCTGCCGTCAAGATTACCAAAGCTTTGATATCTGGCGTTAAAGTCCCCCATGAATATGACCATACCATGTTCAGAGTACATACTCCAAAGATTATATAACTTATCAATATAGTCTTTAAAGCTTCTGATCGGATGGTTACGACACGGAAGGTATACTTGAAATACGAACAAATATTGAAATTTAGAGACCTGAAACTGTATACCCACTATCCTGTCATCATCGATGCTTAGTGGTGTAATGTATTGGTCATGTTTAACATGCCACATGATTGCAACGCCGCCTTTTCCAACACGTCTATTGCCTTCAAGTTCTAAGTTGAAGTCTGAAACTGCGTGTGATTTATAATTGTTATCTATTGCATCAAAGAAGTGCAAATTATGACTGTAAAGCCAGTGCTCAGACAGTCCACATAAGTCTATCGCATGTTTGTTAAGCGAATCACACAGATATGTACTGCTAGACATAATTCCTGTAACGTTCCAGGTAAGAAAATTAAACTTGCTAACGAGTGACATTTTCACGGTGTTTGTTCTTTTAGGAGACGAATACATCGACTTATTTAATCAATATCTAGACACTGGTAAATAGTATCGTTTTCGTAGTAAGCGGTTTGCATTCGATTGTTTTGCCGGCTATATTGTTGCACATTACACTCAGGCCATGGTTTATTTTGCTGATCGCGCCGCTCACCATAAGTACGCATTTTAGTATTTTGGTTTCGCGATAACCAAGGTTTGCACACAACGTGGCGTGGCCAGAAGCCGTCATCTTCAAGTAAACCACTATCCAAGTTTGCTTCGACATTGAGCTGTATAACAACCTCGTCGGGAACACGACGGGAAGGGAATATATTTATTTTTGTTACTTTTGGGCCACGACGACTAACATAGCTTGCGATTTTGTTTTCATTAATGGTGTTATTAAAGCCACCTACGTAATACCGCTTTGTCCGCTTACGCACATAGACACTGAAGTCTTCCTCGTATCCATTACTTACTGCGTCACGATTTGTAATTCTCACAGGAATACCATTTTTACGTGGGCGACTAGGGGTACCGATTGCGCTAATAATATCCGAAAATGTCACCGGACTATTTTTGGTATAACGCGTCATATTATTAGTATTTATTATTGTGTTGCCTTTCTTACGCTTTTGACCATTTTTGGCCAAATTGTGTTTTCTCCCTTGGTTCTGGGATAATACAGTAGTAATATGCATTACATTCGATTCGTCTGATTTATCGGGAACCACACATTCTGCTGAATATTGGTTAGTGTCAGATACATGTTCGGAAACTGACTGAGCGGGAGAGCCAATACTAGATGAAATATTGTGCATTGTAATGGGACTTGATGCCAGAGTCTCAACACTTACGTTTCCTGACAAAAAATCAGCAATGTCGTCTGCATTTGTTTCATGCCGATATATATTGTTAATTGTGGGATCAGTAAATAATTCAAACGCTTGCATAGTTGACTCGTCGTTTTAAATAGTTACCGATACTGTCGATATTAACATGCATAATTACATATATCTTCATACCATGACGTAATTTCAAAATGTTGTTGCTAGTTCGTGTATTAATTGGCCCATTTAAGCTGGAGTGTTACCCATATTTCACACATATTTGTTTTTAAACAGCGTTTAGTCTATTGTTTTGTTCGAAAGTGGAACAGCGATGTTGAAAATAATAGTTTTGTCAATGTATATACATTTTAAAGGTATATTTGAATATGAACCATATCTCGATATTTTGCCATAAAAGTTGCGAATTGTTTTATCAAAACTAAGACTATCGTCGCATTTACTGCGAATTGAAACTGGGCGCTACTCACAGAACAGATTAGAAAGAAATCAACGTTATTGTATTATTTGTAATTCTAATGACATCGAAGATGAATACCATTTTGTTTGTTTTGTTTATTCTGTCACGAATACGTTTGTATATTGTATATGATGATAAACTTGTAAAGTTTAAATCAATAAAAATAAGTATATGCTTGTCTGTCTGTCCTATTCCACATTACGTGGTCCGAGTATTAACTTTCATACCCCATCCAACCCCTTCTCCAAGAAACGAAAACGGGTTGGCAGAGGTATAACATTAAACCTTAATTTCGGCTTAATAATTTGCATATTGTAAAATTAAAACATTTATTATGCAATTTTAAACAGGTTATCGCATGTTTTGCAGTAAAAGATGTTTTAAACAGATTTTATTGTCGAAATATCCGTAATAAAATACTTTTAATATTACATTACATAGCTGACGATATAGTTATTTTTTTCTGAAACACCTGGTCTTCAAAAGGGTCTTTATATATTATACGATTATTGTCTGAGATGGAAACTAAGAGTTAATGTTAATAAAACCAAAGTAATTATTTTTAGAAAAGTTGGAATGTTACCTAGAAACTTAAATTTTGTTTTTAATGGTGTGAATCTAGAAATAGTCAACACTTTTTCATACCTTGGAATAGTTTTTTCACAAGGTGGATCTTTTAGAGAAACACAAATGACTTTAGCTGGTAAAGCACAGAAGGCTATCTTTAAACTAAACAAACTTCTGATGAAATTTTCAGATATCTCGATCAAACATAGATAAGACCTTTTTGACGAACTTATTTTACCTATATTAACTTATGCTTGTGAAGTTATAATTCTTCATAATTCTCAGAATATTGAACGTATTCATACATTATATTGTAAACGTATTTTACGAACTAAACGTTCTACCCAAAATGATTTTGTGTACGGTGTTCTGGGTAGATTTAGTTTGACAAGCATTATATATTATAGAATAATCAAATATTGGTTTAAACGTAATAATACTAAGTATTGTAAATGTATATATAACATATTAATGTATGATAGTGAACAATACCCAAATAAATTGTCATGGGTCACTCTCGTCCATAAGCTGTTGTCCTCCATGAGTTTTCATTATGTACGGCTCCCTCAATGTGTAGGAAATGTTGAAACTTTCCTTTATACTTTTAAGCAACGCCTTTATGATAATGACTTTCAGCTTTGGCATGAACGTGTAGAAAATTCATCCAGAGCGTTATTTTTCAGAGAAATAGTATCTTTTAACTACCAGTTCTTTCTTTAATGTGTAAATACTCCAAAATTTAGAATTGCAATGACTAGGTTAATTGTTTCATCGCATAGTCTAAAATATAATCAGGTAGATGACACAGACCACATAGTATTCCCTTGACGAAAGAAAATGTATAACGTGTAATAAGCTTGAGGATGAGTATCATTTTATTTTAGAATTTTCTTTATTGAGAGACATACGTAAAATACACATAAAAAGGTATTTCTGGACAAAACCAAGTATGTTTAAGCTAAAACAGCTATT
Organism: Cyrtodaria siliqua; assembly: GCA_037043455.1. Classification (NCBI taxonomy): domain Eukaryota; kingdom Metazoa; phylum Mollusca; class Bivalvia; order Adapedonta; family Hiatellidae; genus Cyrtodaria; species Cyrtodaria siliqua. The sequence goes on from JAWPHD010001064.1 coordinate 87,040, forward strand.
TAGTAGAGAAAATGAAAATGTCATCAGAAATTCAAGAATGTATATCTTCAAATGTTTTGAAATAAGAAACAAAGTATTTGTCCATATATTGAAAATCTTCTTAATCCATATTTGACATCCAATTAATGTAACTTTGTTTTATATTTGGTTATCATATATGCATGTCATTTAAGTCGTATATAATTGTAAATATGTCGGTAATTACATTTTCAACTTTAAAGTGTTATAACTACAGTTGTTTTTATATTAAACTTATTTTGAATGGTGTCATTAGTTTGCAAATATAGCTAACATAAATATTGTTTACAGCCGTTAATTACCCAGGTGGCGGTACCGTACGGATGCAGTGAACGCGTTAGGTATGGACAGACCAAATCACCAATCCTGCTGCATTTGTGGGGCACTTTTTGTAATAATTTGTAACGTCACAATAGTATCACCTTCTCCGTTATTTCTATTAAATATGAATACAAATAATATAATATTATGTTTATAACAGAATAATGTTCATGTAAATACTTAGAACTGTAAATATGTTTATTGCTATGTCATATGTTCTATGTATATATGCATTTGTAGTATCTCACGGGCCCATGGCCTATTGATTTATGAATAAAATCTTCTTCATCTATGTGTCTTTCTAGTTTGAACCTTCCGTCGATGTATGTTTTATCACAATGTATATACAGTCCACACTCAGTATCTCGAATTTCAAGGGACCGGAAAAAAAGTTCGAGTTATCCGAAGTTCGAATTAAACGATAATGGCATACTTGTTGTTTTTTTTATTACCCCACCCACCCGTTTTACACTATGCATATACGTGTATATATTGCCGATATTTGCCGATTTTAATGAAATACATGATTTCTTCCTTCATATATGTTTATGAATATGTTTCTTTTCATGTTAAAGCAGTATATGAAAACGTTTTGGTAATGAAATAAATCAGCAAAATATTTATGATTTCATAATTTATTAAAAACAGAGAAAGGCATATACATGTATACAATGAAACAACGTTTTCAATATTGTCACAAATGCATTTCTATAAATAGACGTTTAGATTTACACAGACAGTATATCGATTATAAGAAATCATATTTAAACGAAACAATTTACAATATTCAGGTCTATAAGTCTATGTTCTTTCGGTGTTTTCACTATCTACTCTCTAGCGGTTTGATACCGGGTCCTTCACTAGATTGCTGGGCGCTTTGGTCAATGGAAAGAGTTCTGTGTTCAGACATGCTGAATTAATGATTTGATTACATTAAACATTCGAATTTTATAGCTAAAAACAGAACATTGACAATTGCCACTCATAAATTAATTAGTTATACGTTTCGTCCATGTCAAATTAGTATAATTATTATAATTGTTTTAACCCACGCGATGGCCATTGTTTTCACTTAGCGTAAACAAACTTCCTCGTTAACAAGCCTTAATTTATCATGAAAAATCAGAGACAACACAAGAAAATAAATTAACAAACATGTCACCTTGATTTATTTGTTACAGGTGAAATCATCTCAGCAATTATCACCTTTTGTTTGCTTCACAATCAACTTCGACGCCGGCTTGTGTTTGATCAAACTTGCATTTTGCACTTTAATTGAACTTCGAATTAGCGAGAGTAAATTAATGTATATATTCGTGTTTGGGACCAGAAAAATAGTTCGAATTATCCGATAATTCGAATTATCGAAATTCGACTTAAAAGAAGTCGAATTGCATAGAAATAGAAGGAATAAAATTGGGACCGTGAAAAAAATTCGACTTGAGCGGAAATTCGAAATAAGCGAGTTTGAGTTACTGAGAGTAGACTGTATATATATAGTTTTAAACTTGGTCAGTTGTCGGGCTTAAATAAATCTCAGAAGCGATTGTTGGGTCCTTACTCAATTGTTGGGTCGAAATTTAGTTGTCGGGTCCAAGACCCAATAATTTTTTTGGAACAGAGTTGCATCTCCTACACCATCGAATTATGTTGTGAATGAACGTATGATACTGAAAACAGATTATAGCGTCTAAACCCAATAATTCGTATTTTAGCCCATCAAAATGAAAGTGGAATATACATCATGTTTTACTTATTGTTGTGATGTCTCTATATGTATATGTCGCAATCACAAGAATATTAAATGTTTTATTTTACAATGTGCTTTATTGTCTTAAAACTACACTATTTTAAACATAACACCCTCGTATATGGCTACAATTGCGACGTCTGTAAACACTATAGTAAGAGAATTCTGTATTTTAGACCATAACTATGGTATAGCTGGCCCTTTTCATCATAGCGTTCCGGGTTTGAACTCCTGTTCTGGTATTTTTATCGGTTATATAAATTATAGTCACATATTCTGCGCTTTGCAAATATTTCCTTAACATGCCCGTTAACATTACAGGTTCGTTATATAATATTTAGGTGTGCAACATGTATGTTCTTATTCCAAAATGAAAACAAATCGAAATTTTGAAAAATGTGATTTCTTGGACCACCTTGAAAGAAATAAATCCGACCATATAAATGCAACATAATTTCATTGTTTTCCTGCTGGTGAAATACGCTTCAAGAATGCACAGTCTAAGATGTATTATAGTTTTAATGCACAGTCTAAGATGTATTAAAGTTTTATCAAATTTTGTCAAAACAATAAAAGAAATTTACTTTCGATATACACTGAAATGCTGTCATATTTTCTTCTTCATATGCCAATGCAAATGTTATGTTGCCGAGGAATATAAATGGTCTTAATAACAAATTCATTCTGGTTAAATCTCGTATATCTAAGCAGCAATAAACATATAAGTTTATTATGTTGTATGTGATTATTTATCGATAGTTGCCCTATGCAGAGTTGGTTCTTTTTACCGACCACATAATCGTTACAGTTATATATAATATATTTATGATAAAACAAATTACAATTGTTACCTTGAAAATTATAACAAAAATCGTATAAGTGTTAATATGAATGGTCAGTTTATTATGCCTCGATTACGTAAAGCCAATAGTCAATATATCTACTGATTTGCCGCGAAAGGCACGCGGCGTTTAAGATGACGTTAACATGTTTTGTTTTTTATTAGTCCCTATTATACTCCCGTCATAACAGTTACCAACATTTTGTGCGAAAATTAGCACCTATTGTAGATGTGTAATCACAAATGAAATAGGTGAGAGATTGGAAAAAGAAAAACGTGGGAAACCGCTTTATTTTTACACCTCTAGGAATTCAACTAAATATAATCTGATATTCTTGATTATATCGTTCCGATATAACTATTTTTTATTCTGACGTCTGTTAACTTGTTGATGCCAACAGTCGAGCGCCTCTATTTTACTTCTATCAGAGTTATGGGCCTTGATTTGAAAAATGCTATATTTTGCCTTGTCAACACTAAAACACCTTCAGTTAATCTTCTTGTGTCCCTGCAAACCATCTATTGCCATGTCTTGCGTCTGCTTGGATCCTGCCACCCGTGCGTGATTGATAAGCATTAGTAACATTATTTAAACTACTAAGATTATTATAAATAAACTACTATTGAAAACCTCGCCAAAAGGCCTATTTGCCAACGGCGAGGAAAAATAAAACCTTATACTACTACTACAAAACACCTTCATTTTGCATTCGATCTCTAACAAACTGGGTAAGAGTCTTTTAACATTGATAAAAGCTCAGAGGAGAGTCATGGGCCTTGATTTGAAAAATGCTATATTTTGCATTGTCAACACTAAAATAACATTCGTTTTGCATCCGATCTTTACCAAACTGGGTAAGAGTCTTTGAACATCGATAAAAGCTCAGAGGAGTATAAACATCGGATAATAATATCAACGTTATTCGCTACCGCAACGGCAGCGACTCTTATATGGTTTTCATAATTGCACATGGTAAGGTAGCAATGAACAGTTTCTTTGAACTTTTCACTTTGATTACGAAATCTTATATATATATACACATGGTAGCAGTGAAACGTTTATCTGTGTTGTAATACACACGATAACGCACACGCATCCCTTATATGTGAACACTTGTATTTCTGTGCTGATGTGTACTTCTAGCACGTCGTGCTACAAAAGTAAATATGTAGTCACATATGATATGTAACGCATGTCAAGGATTTGACCAGAGCGAAGTGAGGTCGCCCGCCTTGTTTCAAAATGTTTGGGGAAGAACTGATGGTAAAAAATGGGAGAAAGTGTCAAATAAGAAAAAGTGGTGTGTTTATGTGTTCTTGGCCACATTTTTTCAATATTGTTTAAGACCCGTGACTTGATCGGTTATTATGTTATACTTTGTTCCCAGTTCCAACCCAGATATAATGCTATTTTCTCTCGGCAGCTATTGTACGCTTGCGTAAGACCTTGTTTGTGTACCTTGATTTAATAAAACATGCTACTATATTTTTTTTCTTTTTTTTTCTTCTTTTTGTTTTGTTTTGTTTGTTGTTTGTTTGTTTTGTTTATGAAAGCTTGGACAAGTTTAAAACCCACGTTTATCGGAAAGTGAACACCGCAGTTATGGTTCTTGAGTTATGGAAACATTTTATATTTTGTTTGGATAATCTGCAGCTACTTTACATTTCATATGATCATTGCCAAACTTGTTTAGAATGTTCATATCAATAAATGCTTGGAAAATGTCAAGAGCAGCTACATCTGACTCACACCTATCCCCGATCCATATCCCCTCCCGCTCCCCTCCCGCTCCCCCTCCGCCAAACCTATTTATTTATTAACACTCTAGCGCCTACATTCTTCATTAACCGATCTTTACCAAATGTGTTAATATGTTAATATATCAATAACAGCTCGGATAATCCACCACAAACCCCGCCCCACGCCCCCACCCCCACCACCACCACCTATCCCACACCTCACACCAGGCATGCCATTTTCCTTCTTAAACGTTTTATTTTATGAAGTTACCATGCATGGTTATAGAAAAAACACATTGACAAATTAAAAAAATATCCAGTTCAGACTATAATTATGGCTCTTGAATTGTTTAATATTTTATTTGTTCCTCTGATCTTTACCAAACGTCATCAGTTTGTATCAATAAGCTGGCACATGTTAACGAACCAGATTTGAGTAGAAACACCAGAATTGTGGTCATTTATTTTAATGCAAAGTGCTATGTTTTGCTTTTTTTCACTCAATATTCACCGACATTGATACTTGTCAGCTTCCTCTAAACAAGGGTCCCAGCCTCACGTTCATTACTCGCAGTGCATAATTTCATACATTCTATGTTGGTTACTACTGTCTTTCAGGTTGAGATCAACATATAAACCATGTACTAAGGTGATGCCAAGAAGTCTGCTGGTAGATCATCCATAGTTGTACAGGTTACAAAGAAAAAAAGACTAAATGTCTTTATGTCCCATCATTTTAATCAATGTCGTTACTAACGACAACTTCCGCTCTTTGACACGCCATTGTTGTTATGGAGATCACGTGAAAGCGTAAAAGAATGTAGCGCCCTCCTTCCACTGGGAATAATCAGTATGCGAACTGTTGGGAGTTAATTGCGAACAAAAGGTTTCAAAATGCATTTAAAAGCTATTTATTTGGTTTTATATGCAAATTCTCTGCTGAAAATGAAATATCTAATATTTAATGACAAAACAATGTCTTCCCTATATCGCTCGACTTGTAATTTTGTACCTTTTATATGCGCGTGACCCCTCTGATGTTTACTGGCGTAAAGATAGGAATGCAATGCAAACATGTGAACTATAAAATTAGGTACGAACTTAGGTTTGCGGTCGACAAACACATCAACTCAAGTTTATATGTAACGAAAACCTGTGCGCATGCTCGTTTATGTATGCACATGCTTATATCTTTTCATGTATTACCTAAGGGTCGAAAACACGTTAAAGCAGTAACTAATTCAACTAGTAATATTAACTATCTGGGCTGTAGGGACCTACTTGACCTGTATGTTTGACAATACGAGTACATGTCCCTGCATCCTAGCCTAGTATTAAGGCAATATTTAATTTAAAACAAAGGAAACTAATATCAGCTCGCACCAAGGAATCAAAAACTAGAAAAATTACAAACAAAATCAAAATCAATATTTAAGTTTTTTTGTATAGGGGCATTAGGACCAACAAAAGACAGCTCACAAAAGAAGACACTTTATTAGACCTTTTTTGCTTTGTTTTGATGCTTGAAATATGTAAATGGTACTCCAAGATTACCGTGTGTCCCTTTAAGATTGCCAAGATTCCACATGGTTTTAATATGTACGTCAGTAATAAGATGGTTACAGAGATGATTGCATACCGTTTTTAATATTCTTGCGTTTAATCAGGTTTAATGATAGATTTTAAAGAAAATACTAAATCAATTTATTCGGAAGCTAGAGGAGATAATGGAGGACACTATTTCTTGTTTGCTTTTATTATCAAAGATAAACATAATTATAAAGAGTAAATGATAAAGGTCATTTAATAAGATGTTCAATTTGGCACTACGCACCAAAAAAGAGACCTGCAAATATCATATCTCATTATGCAGACATCCGACTATTAAAAAACATGGGGAACGCGCCCATGAATTATTGCAAGGTGACGATAAGGTGGATGGGCGGTAAAATTATGAATATGAACCATTACACTATTTTAAACAATTTAATACTATTTAGAACGGTTTTTTTATGTAGTTTAATGAAACTATTTATTATTTAGCTGTCAATGCTGACCCTTGACACGACGGGAAATAGTTGATCCTTTGTTCCCGTTCAACCCTGTTTCTGTAAAGGTGTAAAATATAAGTACATACGGTTAAATTAGTGGTTGTACATTCGAGAATAGCCTTCCAGAGTCAAACCATACTAAATAATTATAGACGCAGTGAGAATAGCCTTCCAGAGTCAAACCATACTAAATAATTATAGACACAGGGAGAATAGCCTTCCAGAGTCAAACCATACTAAATAATTATAGACGCAGTGAGAATAGCCTTCCAGAGTCAAACCATACTAAATAATTATAGACACAGTGAGAATAGCCTTCCAGAGTCAAACCATACTAAATAATTATAGACGCAGTGAGAATAGCCTTCCAGAGTCAAACCATACTAAATAATTATAGACGCATTGAGAATAGCCTTCCAGAGTCAAACCATACTAAATAATTATAGACGCAGTGAGAATTGCCTTCCAGAGTCAAACCATACTAAATAATTATAGACGCAGTGAGAATAGCCTTCCAGAGTCAAACCATACTAAATAATTATAGACGCAGTGAGAATAGCCTTCCAGAGTCAAACCATACTAAATAATTATAGACGCAGTGAGAATAGCCTTCCAGAGTCAAACCATACTAAATAATTATAGACGCAGTGAGAATAGCCTTCCAGAGTCAAACCATACTAAATAATTATAGACGCAGTGAGAATAGCCTTCCAGAGTCAAACCATACTAAATAATTATAGACGCAGTGAGAATAGCCTTCCAGAGTCAAACCATACTAAATAATTATAGACGCAGTGAGAATAGCCTTCCAGAGTCAAACCATACTAAATAATTATAGACGCAGTGAGAATAGCCTTCCAGAGTCAAACCATACTAAATACTTATAGACGCAGTGAGAATAGCCTTCCAGAGTCAAACCATACTAAATAATTATAGACGCAGGGAGAATAGCCTTCCAGAGTCAAACCATACTAAATAATTATAGACGCAGTGAGAATAGCCTTCCAGAGTCAAACCATACTAAATAATTATAGACGCAGGGAGAATAGCCTTCCAGACTCAAACCATACTAAATAATTATAGACGCAGTGAGAATAGCCTTCCAGAGTCAAACCATACTAAATCATTATAGACGCAGTGAGAATAGCCTTCCAGAGTCAAACCATACTAAATAATTATAGACGCAGTGAGAATAGCCTTCCAGAGTCAAACCATACTAAATAATTATAGACACAGTGAGAATAGCCTTCCAGAGTCAAACCATACTAAATAATTATAGACACAGTGAGAATAGCCTTCCAGAGTCAAACCATACTAAATAATTATAGACACAGTGAGAATAGCCTTCCAGAGTCAAACCATACTAAATAATTATAGACGCAGTGAGAATAGCCTTCCAGAGTCAAACCATACTAAATAATTATAGACGCAGTGAGAATAGCCTTCCAGAGTCAAACCATACTAAATAATTATAGACGCAGGGAGAATAGCCTTCCAGAGTCAAACCATACTAAATAATTATAGACGCAGGGAGAATAGCCTTCCAGAGTCAAACCATACTAAATAATTATAGACACAGTGAGAATAGCCTTCCAGAGTCAAACCATACTAAATAATTATAGACGCAGTGAGAATAGCCTTCCAGAGTCAAACCATACTAAATAATTATAGACGCAGTGAGAATAGCCTTCCAGAGTCAAACCATACTAAATAATTATAGACGCAGTGAGAATAGCCTTCCAGAGTCAAACCATACTAAATAATTATAGACGCAGTGATAATAGCCTTCCAGAGTCAAACCATACTAAATAATTATAGACGCAGTGAGAATAGCCTTCCATAGTCAAACCATACTAAATAATTATAGACGCAGTGAGAATAGCCTTCCAGAGTCAAACCATACTTAATAATTATAGACACAGTGAGAATAGCCTTCCAGAGTCAAACCATACTAAATAATTATAGACACAGTGAGAATAGCCTTCCAGAGTCAAACCATACTAAATAATTATAGACACAGTGAGAATAGCCTTCCAGAGTCAAACCATACTAAATAATTATAGACACAGTGAGAATAGCCTTCCAGAGTCAAACCATACTAAATAATTATAGATACAGTGAGAATAGCCTTCCAGAGTCAAACCATACTAAATAATTATAGACGCAGTGAGAATAGCCTTCCAGAGTCAAACCATACTAAATAATTATAGACGCAGTGAGAATAGCCTTTCAGAGTCAAACCATACTAAATAATTATAGACACAGTGAGAATAGCCTTCCAGAGTCAAACCATACTAAATAATTATAGACACAGGGAGAATAAGCCCTAACACGTTAGCTTGACATTTGATTTTCGATTTAAGCTTTTCTTTTTTCATAATTTGTTTTTCATCTTTCATGTTTCGATATTCAAATTTATCTCCAGTGACCGAGAGCTTACTACTGGGTGCTGTGAAAATATGTATATTATTTCACACTTGTAAAGTTAAAACTATGGTGGCTGATTTTTGCAAATTTTCATATTTTCATTATTTTGCCGGGGAAAGACGAGAGAATGAAAAGACAACAGAATGAAAAGATGACAGAGAAGTCTGCACAAATAACGAAAAGACGTTTTCGCCTTCGAAATGTCGTATTTTCCTTCTGTCATTTTTTCGTTCTGCCACTCTGTCGTTTTGTTCGCACTGAATGTGTCGTCTTTTCCTTCTGTCGTCTTTTCTTGGCGACTGAATAACGAAATGACGAAATGACAGAAATCAGCCACCATATATAACCAATCTGTATATGTCCTTGATCTGTCGGTATGCGTTAACCTTCCAATTTTGAATGTGAATATTAATTTAATTGTCGAACAATTTGGACTGGTTGAGCCCCAATATTGTATAACAATACAGATTACTGGTAGAGCCCCAATATTGTATAACATATTGTATAACAATACAGATTACTGGTAGAGCCCCAATATTGTATAACATTACAGATTACTGGTAGAGCCCCAATATTGTATAACAATACAGATTACTAGTATTTTCGTGCGTAAACTGAAAAGGGTATTTTTACAGTGTTGAGTACAATACTGATTTTTTTCCAAATAGTGTATTGCAAATGAAAAAGCTGTAGGGAGTTATCTAAAATATACTAATTATAGTACAAGTGTTTCTAGAGAGTTTAACTGATAATCCTAATTATCAAGTCCGCCAAAAAGAAACGAAAAAAAAAAAGAAGAAAAAAAAGACAGCAGATGAATGGTGCAAATATCTGAGTCTGTTATTAAATCAGTCAAATAAGACGTTTATTGGACTCACCAACATGTTATTCTCTCAATAGGTACAATTAATTAATTGTGTATTGATCACTTTATATATACAAATATGTCATCGAAGAAAATCGCTTGTTTTGCGAATGAGTCAGTATACAGTATCGAATATGGAGCGTCCAATCGAGCTGGTCACGTGGTTAACGTACACATCGCCTTGTTAAAATAATACCGATTGAAGTTCATGTAAGCCCTGGAAAGCTTTCGATCAGTAGAATAAATATTTACATTGTTGTTATATTTATTCTACCGTGTGTTTGTTCGCAAAATTCGTTGAATATTTCTGTTGACCAAACACCTTCAGGCAATTTTTCCTCCACTTTTCAAAGTTGAAAGCGCTTCCGGCTGGCAGCTTATATCATTTTAGACCATAAAACAAATGTACGCAGTTCTTATCGCCGTTTGTATCTTAAAATTATTGATAATTGCGAATTTGCGATGTATCTGATCTTACGGCGATTATTTAGTAATTTAGTCGGTTTTCTAAATAATTTTAGAAGAAATTATAAATAATTATTGTCTTATCGGGTTTAACATAAATAGCGAGTTATTTAAAATTATTATTTTGGAATTTAACAAGGTTAACACTAATGGATTTGTCCTAGACTACCTTAGTACATGGATGAGTCAAGTATTATTTGTGACTCAAACAGTGAACGTTAGATATATGCAAAATAAACCGTAACGCTTTGACTGAGACACTAAAATATATACTATTGTTCCGTTAATGCCTAATGCCGTTTAAAAGGGAATATGCATCTAATTCCATCCTCATAGGCCTGTATTATAGCAATATTGAATAAAAAGACCTTTAATGCACTACTTTGACAATAAAAACCTTCTTTATTGTTGAAAACAATCCAAGAAGTGCCAAATATTGCACATAATGCATAGTCATCCAGGCCGTTTTTAGCCGGCTACTGTCACCCGAACATAAACATCTCAAACAGTGTCACAGAACATTGTGCAAGGAATTGAATACTATCACTGTTTATAGGATGGGTTTTACCCAGATGGACATTCAGAGCAGAATTATTTTAATTAACCCAAACGTTAGCCCAGAAAATGGCCTAATTCAAATGAGTTTTATTTTAAAAAACAATATAGATGTGGTCAACAGAGGTGACATCCACACCATTTTGAATGTACATTTACTGCTGTCGGTATCTTTAATATGTCCAGTTTCAGAAAAAACACTTCCTGTAGTATTTGGCTGCATATTCCCTAAAAACCGACATGAATTATTTGTTTGTTTGTATGGTGTTTTACGTCATTTTCAACACATGTAAGGTTATATATGACGGTCGATTGTTTGTGGTGGAGGCAGACCACCCATGTTTTCCTGGGTAGAACCAGTACTGTACACCTCCCGCCATCCGTAAGAATCGACATGAATTAAAAACAAATATAGCGCCAATATTGCATTTGAGTACTCGTTCACGACGACATTGGGTTGCCGTCGGCATGTAATAATGTCATAGAACGCTAAGGCCAGTACTTTTGTATTACCGAATTTGTTCAGTCAATGTAGGGTAGGAAGGGGGTGACCAGATATATATGCGGACAAAAGCGTCACGTACGTGAAGTGTGCGATTGCGTGTGCGCATGTATGTGAATTGTATATACAAGGCAATATTCAGTACTGCCCAAATGGTAAATTCAGTGTGTTTGAGTATGTGAATTGTATATACAAGGCAATATTCAGTACTGCCCAAATGGTAAATTCAGTGTGTTTGAGTATGTGAATTGTATATACAAGGCAATATTCAGTACTGCCTAAATGGTAAATTCAGTGTGTTTGACGGAGGATAGTCCACACCCTTGCCACATAACACCCTTGCCACATAATACCCTTGCCATACATCCAGTCCATGATCAAATGTAACCGTGACATTTAGTCCGCAAATAACACTTCCCGACAATAAAAGTGCACCATGTGCTAAAATTAAACTAACGTCGCACTCCCACAACAACTCAACATACTTATACAAAGATAATACTAGTACATCATTGATGCGTTATGTTATACTTGCGGTAAATGAAGTAGATTGTCAATACATTTGCTAAAAAGAACGAGTATTACTCGAATCGGTGTTTCGGAATGTGTGCTTAAAACACACGTTCTGTTAGCACAGGTGAGACCACTTTACAGGAGATGGTCAAGTTGAAGGCAAATATTAGAATTGAGCAATTATTTATCCCGCTTCTTATGCCATTGTTGGCAAACAAAAAACTCTTAGTATCCGATGTCAATCAAATCACTTGCGCAAACAGTTACACAATATATGGAAGCGGCTTAATGTATTGTAAAACTGATATTTCGCTACCTTTTTGTGATTTTATGAATAGGTTGTAACTTATCTGATACAAATATACACTAAGATCATCATAAAGATGCCGTCCCGTATGTACTTGCTACATTAGCATGACCATTATGATGCCTTCCCTGCATGTATTTGCTACATACATTAGCATGACCATTCTTATGCCTTCACTGCATGTATTTGCTACATACATTAGCATGACCATTCTTATGCCTTCACTGCATGTATTTGCTACATACATTAGCATGACCATTCTGATGCCATCCCTGTACGTATTTGCTACATACATTAGCATGACCATTCTTATGCCTTCACTGCATGTATTTGCTACATACATTAGCATGACTATTCTTATGCCTTCACTGCATGTATTTGCTACATACATTAGCATGACCATTCTTATGCCTTCACTGCATGTATTTGCTACATACATTAGCATGACTATTCTTATGCCTTCACTGCATGTATTTGCTACATACATTAGCATGACCATTCTTATGCCTTCACTGCACGTATTTGCTACATACATTCGCATGACCATTCTGATGCCTTCCCTGCATGTATTTGCTACATACATTAGCATGACCATGCTGATGCCTTCCCTGCACGTATTTGCTACATGCATTAGCATGACCATTCTTATGCCTTCCCTGCACGTATTTACTACATACATTAGCATGACCATTCTGACGCCTTCCCTGCACGTAATTGCTACATACATTAGCATGACCATTCTGATGCCTTCCCTGCATGTATATGCTACATACATTAGCATGACCATTCTTATGCCTTCCCTGCATGTATTTGCTACATACATTAGCATGACCATTCTGATGCCTTCCCTGCATGTATTTACTACATACATTAGCATGACCATTCTGATGCCTTCCCTGCATGTATTTACTACATACATTAGCATGTCCATTATGATGCCTTCCCTGAATGTATTTGCTACATACATTAGCATGACCATTCTTATGCCTTCCCTGCATGTATTTGCTACATACATTAGCATGACCATTCTGATGCCTTCCCTGCATGTATTTACTACATAAATTAGCATGACCATTCTGATGCCTTCCCTGCATGTATTTACTACATACATTAGCATGTCCATTATGATGCCTTCCCTGAATGTATTTGCTACATACATTAGCATGACCATTCTTATGCCTTCCCTGCATGTATTTGCTACATACATTAGCATGGCCATTCTGATGCCTTCCCTGCATGTATTTGCTACATACATTAGCATGACCATTCTGATGCCTTCCCTGCACGTATTTGCTGCATACATTAGCACGACAATTCCAACGCCTTCCCCGTACGTATTTGCTACATATATTAGCACGACCGTTCTGACGCCTTCGTCGTGTGTATTTGCTACATACATTAGCACGACTGTTTTAAAACAAAACACCATGAACATACATTAACATGACCATTATAACGCATGCCCCGTGTGTATTTGCAAAATACATTAGCACGACCGTTCTGAAGCCTTCCCCGTATTTAATTGCTACATACATTAGCACGACCGTTCTGAATCCTTCCCCGTATGTATTTGCTACATACATTAGCACGACCGTTCTGAAGCCTTCCCCGTATGTATTTGCTACATACATTAGCACGACCGTTCTGATGCCTTCCCCGTATGTATTTGCTACATACATTAGCACGACCGTTCTGATGCCTTCCCCGTATGTGTTTGCTACATACATTAGCACGACCGTTCTGATGCCTTCACCGTATGTATTTGCTACATACATTAGCACGACCGTTCTGATGCCTTCACCGTATGTATTTGCTACATACATTAGCACGACCGTCTGATGCCTTCACCGTATGTATTTGCTACATACATTAGCACGACCGTTCTGATGCCTACAACGTATGTATTTGCTACATACATTAGCACGACCGTTCTGATGCCTTCACCGTATGTATTTGCTACATACATTAGCACGACCGTTCTGATGCCTTCCTCGTATGTATTTGCTACATACATTAGCACGACCGTTCTGATGCCTTCCCCGTATGTATTTGCTACATACATTAGCACGACCGTTCTGATGCCTTCCCCGTATGTATTTGCTACATACATTAGCACGACCGTTCTGATGCCTTCCCCGTATGTATTTGCTACATACATTAGCACGACCGTTCTGATGCCTTCCCCGTATGTATTTGCTACATACATTAGCACGACCGTTCTGATGCCTTCCCCGTATGTATTTGCTACATACATTAGCACGACCGTTCTGATGCCTACCCCGTATGTATTTGCTACATACATTAGCACGACCGTTCTGATGCCTTCACCGTATGTATTTGCAACATACATTAACATGACGATTCTGACGCCTTCCCAGTATGTTTTCATCACAGTTTGAAACCGAGGTAGAAACCCTAATTGAATTTGTTTGAGAACAATACTCATGTCCGCTGTTAACCCCGTATGCATTTACTCGTGTTCATTTTTATCCAGTATGCTTTACCTTATCATACTAAGCCCGTAAACGTTTTTAGAAACTCATGGACATGCATTCGTTGTTTATTTTGTAGGAGTTTCAATTTAACAATGTTCTGGCTGAGTATCCTCATATCGCCAACTGTTACGAACTAGAAACATCAATTCTGTTTCTGTTAGGGTATAACCCCACATTTCCCCACCCTAAATGTAGTAACTATAATGTACATACTAGATTTAGAGGTTCGGTGTATGTGTTTATGTGATGGACGTGACGACAGCCTAACATTTACTTTTAACAACTTGAACAACTTACTTTTACCATCACCAAACAACATCGTACGTTTACATTCTGTCGTTTTTACCTCTTGCATCATCATACTGATGTATTCCCCTGTATTTAACCCCATAGTTCTGATACATCGCCCTGTATTTATCCCCATGGTTCTGATACCTCGCCCTGTATTTCCCCATAGTTCTGATACCTCGCCCTGTATTTCCCCATAGTTCTGATACCTCGCCCTGTATTTATCCCCATAGTTCTGATACATCGCCCTGTATTTATCCCCATGGTTCTGATACCTCGCCCTGTATTTCCCCATAGTTCTGATACATCGCCCTGTATTTATCCCCATAGTTCTGATACCTCGCCCTGTATTTATCCCCATGGTTCTGATACCTCGCCCTGTATTTCCCCATAGTTCTGATACATCGCCCTGTATTTATCCCCATAGTTCTGATACCTCGCCCTGTATTTATCCCCATAGTTCTGATACATCGCCCTGTATTTATCCCCATGGTTCTGATACCTCGCCCTGTATTTCCCCATAGTTCTGATACATCGCCCTGTATTTAACCCCATAGTTCTGATACCTCGCCCTGTATTTATCCCCATAGTTCTGATACCTCGCCCTGTATTTATCCCCATAGTTCTGATACCTCGCCCTGTATTTATCCCCATAGTTCTGATACATCGCCCTGTATTTATCCCCATAGTTCTGATACCTCGCCCTGTATTTATCCCCATAGTTCTGATACCTCGCCCTGTATTTAACCCCATCGTTCTGATACCTCGCCCTGTATTTAACCCCATCGTTCTGATACCTCGCCCTGTATTTATCCCCATAGTTCTGATACCTCGCCCTGTATTTAACCCCATCGTTCTGATACATCGCCCTGTATTTATCCCCATAGTTCTGATACATCGCCCTGTATTTATCCCCATAGTTCTGATACATCGCCCTGTATTTAACCCCATCGTTCTGATACCTCGCCCTGTATTTAACCCCATCGTTCTGATACATCGCCCTGTATTTAACCCCATAGTTCTGATACATCGCCCTGTATTTATCCCCATAGTTCTGATACATCGCCCTGTATTTATCCCCATAGTTCTGATACATCGCCCTGTATTTAACCCCATAGTTCTGATACATCGCCCTGTATTTATCCCCATAGTTCTGATACATCGCCCTGTATTTATCCCCATCGTTCTGATACATCGCCCTGTATTTATCCCCATCGTTCTGATACATCGCCCTGTATTTATCTCCATCGTTCTGATACATCGCCCTGTATTTATCCCCATAGTTCTGATACATCGCCCTGTATTTATCCCCATAGTTTTGATACCTCGCCCTGTATTTATCCCCATCGTTCTGATACATCGCCCTGTATTTATCCCCATCGTTCTGATACATCGCCCTGTATTTATCTCCATCGTTCTGATACATCGCCCTGTATTTATCTCCATCGTTCTGATACATCGCCCTGTATTTATCCCCATCGTTCTGATACATCGCCCTGTATTTATCCCCATCGTTCTGATACATCGCCCTGTATTTATCCCCATCGTTCTGATACATCGCCCTGTATTTATCTCCATCGTTCTGATACATCGCCCTGTATTTATCTCCATCGTTCTGATACATCGCCCTGTATTTATCCCCATAGTTCTGATACCTCGCCCTGTATTTATCCCCATAGTTCTGATACCTCGCCCTGTATTTATCCCCATAGTTCTGATACCTCGCCCTGTATTTATCCCCATAGTTCTGATACCTCGCCCTGTATTTATCCCCATAGTTCTGATACCTCGCCCTGTATTTAACCCCATCGTTCTGATACATCGCCCTGTATTTATCCCCATAGTTCTGATACATCGCCCTGTATTTAACCCCATCGTTCTGATACATCGCCCTGTATTTAACCCCATCGTTCTGATACATCGCCCTGTATTTAACCCCATAGTTCTGATACATCGCCCTGTATTTATCCCCATAGTTCTGATACATCGCCCTGTATTTAACCCCATAGTTCTGATACCTCGCCCTGTATTTATCTCCATCGTTCTGATACATCGCCCTGTATTTAACCCCATCGTTCTGATACCTCGCCCTGTATTTATCCCCATAGTTCTGATACCTCGCCCTGTATTTATCCCCATAGTTCTGATACATCGCCCTGTATTTATCTCCATCGTTCTGATACCTCGCCCTGTATTTATCCCCATAGTTCTGATACCTCGCCCTGTATTTCCCCATAGTTCTGATACATCGCCCTGTATTTATCCCCATAGTTCTGATACATCGCCCTGTATTTATTCCCATAGTTCTGATACATCGCCCTGTATTTATCCCCATAGTTCTGATACATCGCCCTGTATTTATCCCCATAGTTCTGATACCTCGCCCTGTATTTATCTCCATCGTTCTGATACATCGCCCTGTATTTATCCCCATAGTTCTGATACATCGCCCTGTATTTATCCCCATAGTTCTGATACCTCGCCCTGTATTTATCCCCATCGTTCTGATACATCGCCCTGTATTTATCCCCATAGTTCTGATACCTCGCCCTGTATTTATCCCCATAGTTCTGATACCTCGCCCTGTATTTATCCCCATAGTTCTGATACATCGCCCTGTATTTATCCCCATAGTTCTGATACCTCGCCCTGTATTTATCCCCATAGTTCTGATACCTCGCCCTGTATTTATCCCCATAGTTCTGATACCTCGCCCTGTATTTATCCCCATAGTTCTGATACATCGCCCTGTATTTAACCCCATAGTTCTGATACATCGCCCTGTATTTATCCCCATCGTTCTGATACCTCGCCCTGTATTTATCCCCATAGTTCTGATACCTCGCCCTGTATTTATCCCCATAGTTCTGATACCTCGCCCTGTATTTATCCCCATAGTTCTGATACCTCGCCCTGTATTTATCCCCATAGTTCTGATACATCGCCCTGTATTTATCCCCATAGTTCTGATACCTCGCCCTGTATTTATCCCCATAGTTCTGATACCTCGCCCTGTATTTATCCCCATAGTTCTGATACCTCGCCCTGTATTTATCCCCATAGTTCTGATACATCGCCCTGTATTTAACCCCATAGTTCTGATACATCGCCCTGTATTTATCCCCATCGTTCTGATACCTCGCCCTGTATTTATCCCCATAGTTCTGATACCTCGCCCTGTATTTATCCCCATAGTTCTGATACCTCGCCCTGTATTTATCCCCATAGTTCTGATACCTCGCCCTGTATTTATCCCCATAGTTCTGATACCTCGCCCTGTATTTATCCCCATAGTTCTGATACCTCGCCCTGTATTTATCCCCATAGTTCTGATACCTCGCCCTGTATTTATCCCCATAGTTCTGATACCTCGCCCTGTATTTATCCCCATAGTTCTGATACCTCGCCCTGTATTTATCCCCATAGTTCTGATACCTCGCCCTGTATTTATCCCCATAGTTCTGATACATCGCCCTGTATTTATCTCCATCGTTCTGATACATCGCCCTGTATTTAACCCCATAGTTCTGATACATCGCCCTGTATTTATCCCCATAGTTCTGATACCTCGCCCTGTATTTATCCCCATAGTTCTGATACCTCGCCCTGTATTTATCCCCATAGTTCTGATACCTCGCCCTGTATTTATCCCCATAGTTCTGATACATCGCCCTGTATTTAACCCCATAGTTCTGATACCTCGCCCTGTATTTATCCCCATAGTTCTGATACCTCGCCCTGTATTTATCCCCATAGTTCTGATACATCGCCCTGTATTTAACCCCATAGTTCTGATACCTCGCCCTGTATTTATCCCCATAGTTCTGATACATCGCCCTGTATTTATCCCCATAGTTCTGATACATCGCCCTGTATTTAACCCCATGGTTCTGATACCTCGCCCTGTATTTATCCCCATAGTTCTGATACATCGCCCTGTATTTAACCCCATAGTTCTGATACATCGCCCTGTATTTAACCCCATGGTTCTGATACCTCGCCCTGTATTTATCCCCATAGTTCTGATACCTCGCCCTGTATTTAACCCCATAGTTCTGATACATCGCCCTGTATTTAACCCCATCGTTCTGATACATCGCCCTGTATTTCCCCATTCCCAAACACCATCATTCCTATAGCTTCTATCGCATTTACCGCCACCCCAAACACCCCTCACGCAACTCACATCGTTTCATAGAGCAGGGCATTCATCGCCTTCCTTGTTTGGACATTTATACACGGTTTATTTAACTGCCTCCTAAGCCTCTCCCCGGATACGTTAAACAGAGCTCATTAGTCCTATATTCATGTCCCTAATTAGTCCATTCCATGTTCTGGGAAATTATACGTTTCCTTCGCAACAAAACAGTGATAACAGCTCATCAAATTAGGAATAATTGGACGGTATTTCAACTCTGTAAATATTGCATTTTCGTGGGCTATTAAACATAATGGCTTACATTTTAGCTTTGAAAACGAAAGTCTTCAGGTTTTGTGTTTAGAACAAGTGTGTGCTGGACGATAGACGATATTTCTTTATGTTGACATGTGTAATCGAGTTTAATCGTGTGTGACAATTCCCCGCGGGTGCGTGGACGTCCGTGGCCGAGTTGTTAGAGTCTCTAACTTAATCGCTTGCCCCTCAGCACGATTTGGTTTCGAGCCCTCTATGGACCAGGAATTGCGGAACGTCGGTGGTTCTACTCAGGTGCCCTTCAGTGCACGATAATTGGCACAGAAGGACATCTGGGATCGTCCTCCACCAATGGAGGCTGAAAAGTCGTCATATGACCTGAGCTGTTGATGCGACTTTAAAATGTAATTCAGACTTTGAATCCGGAAATGACGAGTTCGAACCTCTCATGCGCCAGAGTCTCATCGGCACCACTGTGTTTTCAAGAAAACACTTCCCCAAAGCTTGCCCATCGGATGGGGACACAAACCGGGCGGCCCCGTGATTTGAAGTATATCCTCCGAGCAAGTATGCTCAATGCCTGGAATATCACGCCGTAGTCTCGTGACTTGACCAATCCTAACACTACCCAATATATTTTGATCAAGCAAGGGAACCGTTTTTATAAAGTATTTTGTGTGACCCGGCCGGGGATTCAACGCACGACCTCCGGAATGCGAGGCGAACGATCTACTAATAAGCCACCGCCGCGGTCAATCAGTTAGTAGTGATGATCTTCTGCATTGTCTCTTCTTATAATAGTATAGGACGGATTATAATGCATTGTCAATTGAAAATGAAATTTTTCATCGTTTTCTTTCAAGACATGTCTTATTAGTAGTGTTATTATTCATAATGTAAAATATGTTATTTAAAAACTAAACAACGACAAACAAACAAATAAGATATGACGATCGTTAAAAAAAACGATCTGACACTTAAATGTTGTGGTTTAATTGTCCTTCTGTTACCTCTTGTCAAACTATAGGGGTAAATTATATGGTACTTTCTAAGGACAATTCTTGAGAGTTCTTCTTGTAAAATTAAGTAACAGAATAACTTGTTTTCATTTTTAAAAAACATGAATGGATCTCCTTTTTCGTCTGATATAACTCTTAGCAAGGTTAGAGTAACTATTACAAAGTGCGTTTTTTAAAAGCTTCTTTGACCAATAAACGCTATTGTTTGACGTATCTGCTCTTTAGAATGCATAGCTCGTATTTGAATTGCGTGATGGCTTCTATGAATAGTGAGTAGACTCATATACAGATGAGAGAGAACCAACTTCTATGCACATAATTATAGGTTTTCGGCAAACAGTTATGAATTACGTATATATTTACGATTTGATATTTATTTTAAAAGGAGAGCGCTGTTGTTGTTTTTGTTGTTTTTGTTGTTGTTGGTTGTTGTTGTTGCTGTTGTTGTTGTTGTTGTAAAAAGACATAGAGGATATTTGTTTGTTTTGAGTGAATATAGGATTTATTTTCATCAAGAAGTGAGAAAACTTATATTTTCACGAGTGCTTTACGACAAACCAACAAATATTCTATTTATTATATACTCACAACTGGAAATTTATGCAGAACATATATAATGCGCCAAAACAATGACGTCAATAACATGAACAACGTCAACAGTTGCATGGAGTCACTTTGAGTGAAAATTAAATTAAAATATTATTATATTTTCATATGGGAAATATAAACAATGAAACTATAAGGTTTTATTTTAATCATAACATCCACTATTTCACTTGAAAGTATATATTAAAAGTAATTATTTGCCTCCGATTTCTTTCATAAAACAGAACATGTACTATGACAGCCGCTATGACATGCATACCTATACACTACCAATTTGCCACATATATGTATTATATGATTATTATATGTTTCTCCTATTATACCTATTATGGGATACATATATAACCCCTGTCGAGCAGTAAACGATTCTTATATAAACACTTTTATACAAGAATCAAATGATTTTCATATGACAATACTTTAAAAGTGAGCAAATGTGTTGTTGTTTTTTATGAAAATTATATGCAACTATGTGTGTTTTAAATCGAAACTTTTCTAAATGTATTCTTATATGTCAATTATATGAAACTATGCGTGTTTAAATCGAAACGTTTTCTAAATGTATTCTTATATGACAAGTATATGAAACTAAACGAGTTTTAAATCGGGACTTTTTCTAAATGTATACAGTATATTATGGTGGAGGTTCCCGTGTCGCGCTTCTTTTTTCCGTGTCGCGCTTCTTTTTTCCGTGTCGCGCTTCTTTTTTCCGTGTCGCGTTTCTTTTTCCTTTCAGTATATATGTACATTATGTAAGACTATTACGATTTCTTTCGTATTCAAATATAATTGAGTGTTTGTCGAAAATTGAATGTTAACTTTTATTGTTAGTGTATTTGTTAAAAAAACACTAAATGTTTGTTAATTTATATACAGAATTCCGCATTACAAATATACTGTTTATTTCTTGATATTATGTAATAATGTGTTAACCTTCTTTAAATGAAGAATTTATTATTATTATTATTATTATTATTAATATTATTATTATATTATTATTATTATTATTATTATTATTATTATTATTATTATTATTATTACATGACACATATGAAACTCCAATTATATAACTGTCATATAAGACGTTTTAAATGATAATTATATGTTGCTTCTTTTTGCAGTCGTGTGTTTATCTATCTGTGGCAAACGATACATGACTATACACGACATACTGAATACAGTACAGTTTTGTAGTCTCGTATAACTTCACTTTCACTTTTTAATAAGGCATAATCAATTATCTGTATTTAGAAAGTGTATTACTCTCACTAAGACCCCTGTCGTGAACTATGACAACATTTTCAGCCAATTAGTGGTCACGTGTAAGCGAAGATGAGCACTGTAATTGACATGTAGCCGCGCGAACGTGAATGAAGACATTGTCGGAGCACGGACCTGAAAGAGACGCCGCTGCGGATAACAATAGCGTGATTTATCCTGCATTAATTATTCTACTTAGGGTATAAATTGATAGTTCCAAATTGAATTTTAATTCAAGGTCAATTTTACATTTGAAATGAAAGCGAAGGATGAACACAGAAGAATTGAATCGATGAGGAAAAATCGTGCTATACTAATGATTTCAGTTTCCTTATAACTCAAAGAGAGCACAAGGACAGTTTCACTAATTTATCTTGTCAAGATATTATCCTCAATAATAAATAAAAAATAAGTTGCATATTTATAACATCCTTGTATATTGCATTATTACAGTAATTTACAGTATTTAAACAAGCTTCACACCTACAAAAGCCAACGCCAATAATTTAATAGATATTAAATAATACCATAATTTGCTTAAAATAGCGCGCTAAACCAATTTCTGTGATAATGCGAATATGATATATGTTATCAAACGCATTTATATGCGTATGCATTCTGAATGTTTCAACTAAATTTATTATTAAAGGGAATGTAGCGACACAACCGAACAATCTTTATTATTGAGAGTTCTGAAAAACTTGGAAAATGGTGAAATAATTATGAAAATCAGATATAAACAAAAAAGAAATGATCAGTTAAAGGTTCTGTTGGAACGGATATGGAAGACGCTATTTTGAAATACCATTGAGAGCTATGACATGACAGTTATATGTGACCAAATTTTGAATATTTATAAATACATTTATTGAGTTATAGAAAAAAATATAATAGCATATGTATGAAAAATATGTATACTTAATAGTAATAATGCTTTATATGACCAGTAAAGAATTTTGCTTTATTTGCAGTGATTTTATTTACTTTAAATGATATTTATATGGTAATTTGGAACTATGACGTCATAGTTCCCAAAATGGCAGAACCCGCTTTTTTATGGTAGAGGCAAACCATCCCATTTTCCCTGGGTAGAACCAGTACTGTATACTTGCCGCCATCCGTTAGAATCGACAAATTCTAACTTGACAAGTCGAGCTCCCAGTGGGATTCGAACCCGCATCGGTGAGAGGCGAAAAAGTTTTAGTTGCAAAAACTAAGTTTTAATAGACCAAATTATGCATTGTTCTAGAGTCCACTGTACTATAGTTTTGTTGCTCTGAGTCGGATGGACTATACTATTTACTGTTCTAGAGACCAATTGACTATTCTTGAGTCTGGTGGACTATAGCATCTATTGTTCTAGAGTCAGAAATGGCTGATATATCAGACTAGCAACAAGTCAGAGATTGGATGACTTAGACATTAAGGTACACTAACTATAGAAGAGCTGTTTGCCAGTCGATTTTTAATAGTTTGATGGAAAGATAATCCATTTAATTTGACTAAAACTCTTAGCTGAATCAAATGGATTCCAGAGCAGCGCAATTAGCAAATGTCGCGTGTAAAAAATGAACACATCTGTAATATGAAATATTACACATGTAAATCCAATTACTTGCAGTCTCGTCCCATGCAATAAGAGGCACGCAACCGTTTTGTTCCATTTTGTTTACTGGCAGATGCCTTAATTAATTGCCCTGGCTAATTGTTGAGCACAAATCCATGGCTGTCATTTGCACAAAACACGTTTTAAGATGGGAGCAGATAGCATCGTATTGGTATTGTGAAGATGTTCAGTTCGGACATTTAATATTTGATAGATTACTCCCATAACCGGCTTAAGAGTTCATGTCATAAAATATATTAGAAAAAATCATATAGCACGGAATATAATCGCTTTATTATTTTCATACCATTGATTTGTGTAATAAATGCTTTATCTTCATAATATTGCGATTAAAGATAACATTGAAATTATAGTTC
Organism: Cyrtodaria siliqua; assembly: GCA_037043455.1. NCBI lineage: Eukaryota > Metazoa > Mollusca > Bivalvia > Adapedonta > Hiatellidae > Cyrtodaria > Cyrtodaria siliqua. The sequence continues at coordinate 111,460 of JAWPHD010001064.1, forward strand.
TCTTTTATATATAATTTAAGTCGTCCGACAGTAAAACGGCTGATATTCCTTTTAAAATTATTCAATCGGGACCAAAAACACGGCAAACGTCGTTTGAAAAATGATAAAATAACGGCATTTTTTTCATTTTACATGGTTCGTAATCTAACTTGCTTTTGTGGTAAACGATGGGTGAAAACATTATCATATTTACTTAATAATTTATGAAGATACTAAAGTCACCATATTTTATAATGTCCGGCATCTTTACATTTCATGATACTATCTATTTGGCATATCAAATTAAATTTTTAAATACATATAAAATATACATGATAATGTGCCACGTGTGTATTTGATAAAAGAGTCGCATGTGTATTTGATATATGTGCCACATGTGTATTTGATATATGTGCCACATGTGTATTTGATATATGTACCACATGTGTATTTGATATATGTATCATCTGTGTATTTATATGTACCACATGTGTATTTGATATATGTGCCATATCTGTATTTGATTTACCACATGTGTATTGGATATATGCCACATGCGTTTTTTATATATGTACCACATGTGTATTTGATATATGTGCCATAGCTGTATTTGATATATATATGCCACATGTGTATTTGATATATGCCACGTGTGTATTTGATATATGTGTCACAGGTTTATTTGCATATATTCCACATTTGTGTTTGATATATGTACCATATTTTTATTTGATATATGTATCATATATGTATTTGATATATGTACCACATGTGTAATTGATATATGTACCCTATCTGCATTTGATATATGTGCCATATATGCATTTGATATATTTGTCGCAAACGTATTTGACATAATTATGTGCCGTATGTGAAATATGTGCCACGTGTGTATTTGTGATATACAAATTTATTTGTGCTATATGGATATTCATTTTATGATTTCTCTGTAATCGAATGATTTTCTTTTTCATAATATTTTGCACATATATAATGTATACTATTATGGAATACTCGCCAGTAACTTTTTTCACGTCTAAGATGTCATCTATACATGCCATTTAATACCACAATTTATCATGAAATGAGAAATAAATAAAAGTAATAATACACGCAGTTTAGTGTCGGTATTCTTCTCGTTTAACAAAGCCTCCTGACACATCGGCGTATACCCTTGTCCTAACACAATGACGGCGTATACCCTTGTCCTAACACAATGACGGCGTATACCCTTGTCCTAACACAATGACGGCGTATACCCTTGTCCTAACACAATGACGACGTATACCCTTTTACCTAACACAATGACGGCGTATACCCTTGTCCTAACACAATGACGAACATCATTATTTTGATTTTATTCTTAATTGTTTTCCTCGGTGAAATATTTCTGGCTCTCAGTGTTGATTTTACCATAGAGCTATATATATATGTATATCCTATTTAATGGTTTCCTAGCTTTATTTTATATTTGAACGCAGAAAAAAAGGAAGCATTGCGACTAAATATAAATCAGTTATATTAATCGCGCATACGTGTTTGACAGCATCATCAGCACGTGATATTTTTCAGGAATTATTTTCCATTTTTCAGATTTATTTTGGCGCTCATGGTCTTTTGTTGAAGGACACATACTCTGCGTCCGCGTTATTTATAGCGAAATTAAATAGCTGCAATCTCTGAATATGCTTCCGTTTTCTATAGAATGGTTATTTTATGAAAAACTTATTAGCGCGTAATCTCATAAATTCATATATATAATAAAGTTTACGGAGAAAATAAATCGTAGCAATGTTAGGAGAACTTTATTTAACTGATTTCGTTGTCAGATTGTCTTCTTTTTTGTATTAATTAATTGAGAATCACATTTCATAGTTGACTGTATGTGGGACGGAATGTATCAATGTAGAATTCCTAATATCGTGGTTCAGTTGATGAATTGTTAAGCTTTTAACATAGTAAGTGGAAGCAATATTCACAAGAACGACTCCATGGACATATTTGTACATGCGATCACATCAGCATTGATACATAGATCCACACTAACGTCTTTTTATTTCGCAGTTTTTGGATTAAATGAGCTAAGACCCATATATCAGAAAACGACATATATTTATGTGTGATTGAAAAATAAACCCTTCAGTCAATGGTAGGCGTATTTGTTTTTCACTTACTCGCATGCGTTCATTCGTGAAAATAACCACACGCTTAGCATCTCATGAAGGAGTTCCCTATTCTCGATTCCAGTCAAGTCATCTCCATATACCCATGAATGCAAAACAATGTCTGGAAATTAAGTTTTGGAGCATTAATGTCAATGTCCGTTGCACAATTTTTACATGCGGGTACCAGCCACAATGTTTACATGCGGGTACCAGGCATCCCTCCGTTATAAGTTTAAGGGATTTAGCCTGACGCGTTTTTTGAACCATAATCTCCTAAAACAACACACATTACGAAACACAAACTGTATCACATCGCCGCTAACGTTTTTAACATCCGGGCGCTAGCAAACTTTTGCGGTAGCTGTTTAATGGAACGAAAGGGGATTTAACGCAATGTGTTCCAACGTTTTGTTTTCTTCCGTTTATTGTATTATTTTAGCATTAGCCCACACCTTTGTCATCTGAGGTTGTTGAGAGAGTAATCCGAATGTAATCAGAAACGCAAGTATACTTGCTAATGCAAAGTTTGTTCATAAAAGCATTTTGAAGTGGATGCTCATTTACGATTGAAGGCTCGTCGGAGGTCATCCATAATCTTAAGTATTGACGGAATTGGTCAGAGTCGGGTCGTTCATGGACGCTTTGGTCAAATATGGTCAATTTTTGATGAGGTTTATTGACCAAAATGTCTTAAGAAACTGACAAGGTTAATTAAAAGGGGTTATTGTCTCGAAAAGGAGATTGAAATAATGAAGTTCATTTCGAGAGACATCAAAATAGACTCTGCCAGGAAATCTGCGGCCTGCAGTTGATTATGCCGGGACATTTCTTACCCTACCACTTCTCCCTTAATTAATACAATTTTAATATGACTGTAATTACATAGAAATTTCACCTTGTTTCTTATTCTTTATAGGTCAATATAGATTCAGCAGGAATTGGTTCGCATTGGTGCAAATTATATAACATTCTAACATTTACAAATTTACACAACCTTCCCGTATATTTGTAATAGTATTAGTTAATGCTATTTGTTATTTAATAATAATGCAAATTATAATAATAATATAATGATAACGATTTCATTTAACGAGAGAATTCATTTTAATCAATTTAATCTTCCAGGAGATGTGTGTATGTAATACAATTATGTGCAATAAAAAAAAATAAGATACTCAGTTTACACTGCTGGACATTCAAATAAAAAAACATAACACGAATTAGAAACTATGCATTACTATCTTGCTTAATGCTATATCGATGCATACTCTAGAATACTAGTAAGTCACGGACAGTGACGACTTTTACATTTTCTTTTACAAAAAGGAAAAATTTGCAATTATTGTTTGGTCTTTCTTAGATGAAAAAATGGTCGTCGAGGCCATCCCTAAATGATTTCAAAATAATAGGCCACAATGTAGTTTGAGAAGATTTTAAAAATAAACGCTTAAGAATGCACCAACATAATTATGATCACGGTATCTCAAAAACACGCTATGTTAAAATTATGATTAAAAATATGATATCAGAGCGATCATAATTCATAATAATGCAGGTAAATCGATTAATTAGGCATTACTCAAACAAAGTGGACCTTATCTAAGTATATATCAGTGAAAATTGGTAATTAGAAATGTAAGGCGCGTTATAAGATTTTTTTCAATGTAGAAAGCAAGCATATATGAATTGAACTGAATTAAAGATTTCATTTTAAGAGGGTAGCCCAGTTAGTAAAAATACTAATCTTCCCTGAGGTCCTCTTTACGAAGCATAGTAAACAAAAACATATATACAAGTTTATAGCAACACAACGATATTGACAATGGAAACAAAATTAATGTGTTCACAAAAAATAAAAATCTAGATTGTGATGCAATAACAATTTTAACGAAAACAATTGAATTATAAGCATGTTTTAAATGTTGTTCATGACAAAATAACATAATGCTTCCGCTTTTTGTTTAGCGCATTTAAAACATAGAAAGGTAATAGTATAGTGTATATACAAGTATATAAAGTCAAAACTGTTTTCTATATATTTATTCTATTTCAGATATGTATAAGTGCTATGGTTATTGTTGTCGTTGTTGTTGTTGTTGTTGTTGTTGTTGTTGTTATTGTTGTTGTTGTATAGTTTACATTATAGCTTTTATACAGCTTACAAATAAACTTAACATATATAGTTTATATTACTACCATATCATCCCTTATTTCTAAATAGTTTTATCTTTATATATTTGCATTAATTTTTAATTACTACTTTATTTCTTCATCTTACATCGGATTTTGCGCACAATATGACCTATTTATGTGTCGACGTGCCGTAAAACAGCATTCATTCAACACGCTTAATTCTGATGTTTCAAACTAATGTGTTTCACAGTTCACTTATAAGTGAGATTTTTTCTAAAGTATAAGCCGAGATTGCGAAGTGCTATCTAATGAGCTATTATCTATTTGAGAACAGTTTGAATATTTCGAACTTTTACATTTATTAACATTTGAAAGAAATGTAACTGTATAACGTCGCAAAAGATAAAATAAAAACGGCAGCTTTATTGATGAGAATCCAATTTTTTTAATGCTAAAATATGATAGTTTACTGTAAATCTCGACCATACTATATGCATGTGTGCACATGTTACATTGTTAAGACATTTTTAAGAACATTTATATTCAATGATGGAAGTCTAGAAACGTGTCATTCAGAAGAAATACCATTTTATAGTGCTTGGTAGAGAAAATTAACGAAATTAACCACAACTAGGATCGGCTTGTATTTTTCAATATGCTTAGTAGTTCCATAAACAGTAATCTAAATAAACATATTGTTTTATTATAACAAGCTTTCGTTTTTAGTGTTTCCAAAACACACGTTGAATGATCATTGTTATTCTGTGTGAAAACACTAAAAAAAAAAACCCAGCTATTCTCAAAGATTTGAAAAAGAAATAAAACGCGTTCTTCGCTTAAATATGAAACTCAAGATATGGTACAGGTAATTTTATATTTACAAATATAAAATATATACAAACATAAATATACTATAGGTGGAACAAAATAACATAACAAAACATTTATAAATGTTCTTGGCTAACACATACAAGTATCTCAAAGCGACATCTACCAATCTTGAATTTTGTATCTGACATTAAAATTAGCATCTCGTTTATTGTATAATATATACCGTTGAGGGCCTCATGGAAGATTGACTAGTTTCAAAAGAGTTCTCTCGTTAAATAAAGTTTTTATTATTATTATTATTATGTTTGTTTGTTTTTTAATTCAGTAGTATTTTGACTTTAAACCTGCTTGCATATACGTAATTCAAAATTTGATTTTTAATTTTTCCTCGATATTCTACCATAGGTTTGATATATTACTGGTGCAACAAAATCAATTTTTAGTAAAATGCAAAAAACATTTGCTTTGAACTACTGTTATAACTAATATTAATGATTGCAAAAATGCAAGCATGCAGACAAACGGGACGCCGCGAGTTTTAAAAATAACAAGACGGCCATGTGTCCCTTTAGCTAAAACACATTTAATGGTTGAATATTCTGGCTCTGGGGGCAACCTTAAATGTTAAAAGTGCAATTGAATATGCTGGCTCTAGGGGTAACCTTAAATATTAAAAGTGCAAGGCTATTTTATCATTAAGGGGACATACGGTAATTTTGATTTTTGTGTAACTCGCAGCGTTCTGTTAGTATTTCTACATACATCGCATTGCACATCATTATTAATAATTATCTGAATAGATCAGAGAGGCGTCTCCGTGGCCGAATGGTTAAAGACCTTGCGTTGTAAGCCTTCGCCTCTCACCGCTGCGGGTTCGAATACCACTGGGAGCTCGACTTGTATGTGAGGAAGTGTCGATTCTTACGGATGACGTGGGGTCTACAGTACTGATTCTACCCAGGAAAAGTGGGTAGTCTGCATCCACCACAAAAAAATTGACGTCATATATAACCTTACATGTGTTGAAAAGGACGTAAAACACCATACAAACAAACAAACAAATCCAAGAACATTGTTTATTAATTGTTGATTAACTTGCACCAATAGCATAGTCAAACCTTTGCTGGAATAACATTAAAAAATTAAACCTTCAGCTATTGTTTCAATATATAGAGGATATTTGTTGTTTTGCCATGAATAACATATTTTATTTCATCGAGAAGTGAGAACACTTTATATTTTCACGTATGCGAAGCATGTGTGAAAATATAAAAGTTTTCTCACTTTGAGATGAAATAAAATATGTTATTCATGACAAAACAACAAATTTTCTTTTTATTTTATGATTTTACGAACATATTTTTAGGGAAACTATGGTAGAACAACAAAAGTAGTCCCGGTAGCTACTGTGAAATAAAACTCTATATTCCACAGTGTGGAATAACACTTTTATTTCACTGATAAAATACAGTATTTCATTGCATATCATAAAATAAATTTAATTATATTCAAGCAGGTTAAAGTCAGAACGATACAGAATTAATAAATCGAGGGCACGTTTTGATTGATAATAATTCGTTTATTTTTGTTCCTTAAAATGCACGTGAATCAACCATGATGTGATATTGCGGTTAGGGGTACGCGTCGTAAGTAATGCCGTCCAATCAAAATTGATAAATTTCACGGAAGTGACGTCAGCAAGCACATTATTTTTTTTAATTTCTATCTTGTTTCGCACTTTCCATGATGTGTTACCTGTAGTAGGTTGGGGCAGTCCCGGTTTACGCCGGTGGGCGGAATGTAGTCAGATAGCAAAAAAACCAACAACATAAAACAACATAATACAAAACACACAGTTTAACCACGTGTTTAATTTCACAAGACATATTCAATGTCCACATACCATGTATACTTCATCATAAATCATAAATTCATTTGAAAAATAATTATTTTTATATGCTTTTATCACATATAATTTAGCAGTTATTAACAAGTTCTATATATTTTAAGATCATTTATAAAAACGTGCTATATATTTTAAAGATTATTTTTTTGAACTATAAACACTGTTTTAAGTCTCTTAGATAACGTTATCTTATCTAAGTCAAATACTGCATTATTGTGGATTTTTGTATGGTATATATATGCATATATGGTTTTGCTATGATTGTTTAAACTTGACTGTGGACCATGTCTAATCCTCTTATTATTATTGTTGTAGTAGTAGTAGTAGTAGTAGTAGTAGTAGTAGTAGTAGTAGTAGTATTAGTAGTTGTAGTAGTAGTAGTAGTAGTAGTAGTAGTAGTAGTAGTAGTAGTAGTAGAAGTAGTAGTAGTAGAAGTAGTAGTAGTAGTAATAGTAGTAGTAGTAGTAGTAGTAGTAGTAGTAGTAGTAGTAGTAGTAGTAGTCGTAGTAGTAGTAGTATATTATTTATAATTATTATTATTATTGTTGTTGTTGTTGTTGTTGTTGTTGTTTTTGTTTTTAACATTCTAAAAGAAGACCCTTCTGGTGGTTTGAGCTTCTCTCAAAATAGACTATATCAGTTTTTATGTAGGTCATATAAACAAAATAGACCGACAACCGTGCAATATGAACTCTTATTTACGTGTACAAAGATGTATGTTACGGAAAACTAAATAAATTGCTCTTGATCAATCAATATACATACAAGTAGTCTGCGTTGTTACCATTCTACCAGTAACATACCACTATTCTCTTACTCGAAAACCAGCAAGTAAAACTAAAACATGCACTATATATCCCGGTAGTTACAATCCATTTACAGAAATACGCACAAAAATAAGTCCAGTAATGCTTTTAATTTGAAATCAAAACGAAATCAACATATCGCGATACACATACAACAGAGATACGAAAGTCACAAATACGGGAGTGAAAATGAAGACTTTTTCTGAAAGTATTCAGAATTATAACATTTGTATGAATAGCTAATTCTAAAGGCATTAGGATTCTATCGATATGTTAGGATTGAAAAGGGATGGTATTATCACGATAATAAAGCCCCATTATGGAAGAGAGTTCATCAAAAAGCTCTGCTCGACAAAAACGGCTTTAGAACTCTTTAAGGACGAATATTGAATACACCAATACGGCGCTTTATTCAGCAACACAACAGAAATGGTCGGTGAAATGTAGCGCCTGGAACTGTGTAAGGCTTGTTCATGAAGCAGACAAAAAGTGAAATTAGCGTTAACATTCTGTATTGTTCGCCATCTTGTTACGATATCTTGTTTTTGTCGAAATTACATGCACCTTATTGATTTTGATTTATTTTGCGGATTACTGGGTTTCATTCAAATATGCTTTGGAATAAAAACTTGCTATCTAAAATGTAGGTTTATCACAATTATATAGCGGCGTGACAGATGGTTTTGATAAGCATGCTTTGTATTTATTGTTATTTGTATGGATAGTTTTAGTTTATTCAACAAATACAGCAGACCATTTTTTCCATGAGTATACAAGTACACAAATAATTTTCAATCGCAGAGGTCGATGGCAGTAACAAACATTACATAATATCAAATTTTGTACAATATACTAACATTCTAAATCAGTTTTAATTATGATATTTCTAACATTGTATAAGTTTCACTACAAGCAATTGTTTAAAAAAGATCCACGTGTCACAGACAGTAGTATTGGTATCAGAGTACCTCATGGGAGAGTACTAGTATTTATTGATTGTAATATATGTCATTTCGAATTTTAAAACCATCAAATACATAAGTAGCCAAATTATTTACAGTAGTAAGCTTTTCTGATGTCGACAGTTGTATACTGAAAGGAAAAACAAACGCATACTCACAAAATTGAATATACTACACTATTATACACACGTAATTTCACGTAATTATTCCAGATATATCTCAACGTGTTTTGTACAAAAGGGGGCTACAACTAATTACAGAAAGAACAACTATGTCATGTAGTAGACCTTTTAATCAAAGTATACTTTGTTACACGAAATGCATACATGTTGAAATTTCGCTTGAAAAAGTCAAGCCATTTCAGTATTATTTTTAATGTTAATAGATTGCAACATTTAAAGCCTAAGTTTGCTTAACAGCTTGAGCCAAATGCGCATTCTGTCGATAATGAAACTTTAAAGGGGTAACCATTGGTGTGTTCGGTGCTGTTTAAACTTTCTTTCCGAAAGGACAGGCCTAATGTCGCCCTGTACCATTCGATTAGCAGTAGCATATTAAACATACAATATATAGCGGATTATTTTTCCTTTCAGTATATATACATTTGATACACCAGCACACACTACCATGCATGATACAGTTTCATTATTTTAATACTATATTTTCATGTTTCCAATACTAATATTCGTCAAACATAATTGTAAGAAAATAATAAATCGATGCGATGAGCTAGGATTAAAAAAACAGAAAGCGTCACCACATTAAGCTACGCAAACATCTTATTTCGATCATGGAAATGTCATACTTTGGTCCTGATGCATGAAGGGATATTTTCAGTCAATGAAAAAAGTTGGCTACCTTAAGTTTACCGCTAACTGTTTGAAAATTAATAACACTGGGATCTGACACTTCTGCGCTCTCTACCTCGCTAGCTCCCCGTAGAGTTTCCATTAAACGTTTTCAAATTACACAAACAGTTCTTTGTTAATTTTCACGAAAGGGGCGTGGTATTTTTGGTGGCTAGGTACATCAAGGACAGTTCTGTTGGCATTTAATTGATATGTTAGACATCGGTATATTCGAGCAATTAAAGAAATTCAATTTGAAAAATCCTTAATTCCCACATAGTTATATTAGTTTCAAATTGTCTGCACTTAAACGTTAGGCAAGGTCAAAGAACGTTGAATACGAAGGTCAAACTAGAGTTCCGATAGCTAAATTGCAATTTCATCCTGCCGCAAAAACAACACCAAACCTTTTATTGAAACTAACACATATTCGTCGAGCTGGTCTTAGTAAAACATAAACTACTATAATACCGTATATATTTGCTATTAATTTTTCAATCTTAAACTTTCATATTTACAATGAACCAGTGAGTTTGAGTTTTTTGCATTATGACACACACGTCTACAAAAAAAACAAAAAAAAACGTCTATTAAAAGAAATAAATTTATTTAAATCCCAGTTGGTAAAAGTATTAAGGGTCTAAAACAAATGAACGCCTAGTGTTATATCAGGTTCGTGATAAGAAGAAACAACCTTTACTATTGTTTCAATGGCTCACTTTGAAATTGCTACGAACCGATGTTCGGTTTTTGATGATACTGTTGCTCGTCTCATTTTTATTGATCTTGTTGCCCTTCCTATAGCATGTATGTTCACTTCAGTTGCCCTTCATACCTCATGTATGTTCACTTCAGTTGCCTTTCTTACCGCATGTAAGTTCACTACAGTGTTGCCCTTCCTACCGCATGTATGTTCACTTCAGTTGCCCTTCATACCTCATGTATGTTCACTTCAGTTGCCTTTCATACCTTATGTATGTTCACTTCAGTTGCCCTTCATACGTCATGTATGTTAACTTCAGTTGCACTTCATACCTCATGTATGTTCACTTCATTTGCCTTTCTTATCGCATGTAAGTTCACTACAGTGTTGCCCTTCCTACCACATGTATGTTCACTTCAGTTGCCCTGGCTACCGCATGTATGTTCACTTCAGTTGCCCTTGCTACCGCATGTATGTTCACTTCCAGTTTCCTTTCTTACCGCATATAAGTTCACTACAGTGTTGTCCTTCCTACCGCATATAAGTTCACTACAGTGTTGTCCTTCCTACCACATGTATGTTCACTTCAGTTGCCCTTGATACCGCATGTATGTTCACTACAGTGTTGCCCTTTCTACCACATGTATGTTCACTTCAGTTGCCCTTGCTACCGCATGTATGTTCACTTCAGTTGCCCTTGCTACCGCATTTATGTTCACTACAGTGTTGCCCTTCCTATCACATGTATGTTCACTTCAGTTGCCTACCGCATTTATGTTCACTACAGTGTTGCCCTTCCTACCACATGTATGTTTACTTCAGTTGCCTTTGCTACCGCATTTATGTTCACTTCAGTTGCCCATTGCTTGCTACTGCATGTATGTTCACTCCAGTTGTCCATTGCTTGATACCGCATGTATATTCTCTTCAGTTGCCCATTGCTTGCTACCGCATGTAGGTTTACTTCAGTTGCCCATTGCTTGCTACCGCATGTATGTTCACTCCAGTTGACCATTGCTTGATACCGCATGTACATTCTCTTCAGTTGCCAATTGCTTGCTACCGCATGTATGATTACTTCAGTTGCCCATTGCTTGATACCGCATGTATGTTCACTTCAGTTGCCCATTGCTTGCTACCGCATGTATGTTTACTTCAGTTGCCCATTGCTTGTTACCGCATGTATGATCACTTCAGTTGACCTTGCTACCGCATGTATGTTCACTTCAGTTGCCCATTGCTTGCTAACGCATGTATGTTCACTTCAGTTGCCCATTGCCTGCTACCGCATGTATGTTTACTTCAGTTACCCATTGCTTGCTACCGCATGTATGTTTACTTCAGTTGCCCATTGCTTGCTACCGCATGTATGTTCATTTCAGTTGCCCATTGCTTGCTACCGCATGTATGTTTACTTCACTTGCCCATTGTTTGCTACCGCATGTATGTTCACTTCAGTTTCCCTTGCTACCGCATGTATGTTCACTTCAGTTACCCATAGCTTGCTACCGCATGTAGGTTCACTTCATTTGCCCATTGCTTAATACCGCATGTATGTTTACTTCAGTTGCCCTTGTTACCGCATTTATATTCACTTCAGTTGCCATTGTTACCTCATGTATGTTTACTTCAGTTACCCTTGCTACCGCATGTATGTTCACTTCAGTTACCCATAGCTTGCTACCGCATGTATGTTCACTTCATTTGCCCATTGCTTAATACCGCATGTATGTTTACTTCAGTTGCCCTTGTTACCGCATTTATATTCACTTCAGTTGCCATTGTTACCTCATGTATGTTTACTTCAGTTGCCCTTGCTACCGCATGCATGTTCACTTCAGATGCTCTTTCTACCGCATGTATGTTCAATTCAGCTGCCATTGCTACCGTGTATGTTTACTTCAGCTGTCCTCGGCACCGCATGTATGTTTACTTCAGATAAACTTTCTATCGCATTTATGTTCACTCCTTCCTATCGCATGTATGTTCACTTCAGTTGCCCTTCCTAATTCGTGTATGTTCACTTCCGTTGCCCTTGGTATCCATGTATGTTTACTTCAGTTGCTCTTGCTACCGCATGCATGTTCACTTCAGATGCCCTTCATACCGCATGTATTTTCACTTCAGTTGCCCTTGGTACCTCATGTATGTTCATTTCAGTTGCCTTTCTTACCGCATGTATGTTCACTTCAGTTGCCATTGGTACCTCATGTATGTTCACTTCAGTTGTCTTTCTTACCGCATGTATGTTCACTTCAGTTGCCTTTCTTACCGCATGTATGTTCGCTACAGTTGCCCATCCTACCGCATGTATGTTTACTTCAGTTGCCCTTGGTACCTCATGTATGTTCACTTCAGTTGCACTCCCTACCGCATGTAGGTTCACTTAAGTTGCCCTTGGTACCTCATGTATGTTCACTTCATTTGCATTTCTTACCGCATGTATGTTCACTTCAGTTGCCTTTTTTACCGCATGTATGTTCACTACAGTTGCCCTTCCTACCGCATGTATGTTCACTTTAGTTGCCCTTGGTACCTCATGTATGTTCACTTCAGTTGCCTTTCTTACCGCATGTATGTTCACTTCAGTTGCACTTCCTACCGCATGTATGTTCACTTCAGTTACCCTTGCTACCTCATGTAAGTTCACTTCAATTGCTCTTCCTGCCACATGTAGGTTCACTTCAGTTGCCCTTCCTACCACATGCATGTTCACTTCAGTTACCCTTGCTACCGCATGTAAGTTCACCTCAATTGCTCTTCCTACCGCATGTATGTTTACTACAGTTGCCCTTCCTACCGCATGTATGTTCACTTGATTTACCCTTGTTACCGCATGTAAGTTCACTTCAACAGCTCTTCCTACCACATGTAGATTCACTTCAGTTGCACTTCCTACCACACGCATGTTCACTTCAGTTGCCATTGCTACCTTATGTAAGTTCACTTCAATTGCTCTTCCTACCGCATGTATGTTTACTACAGTTGCCCTTCCTACCGCATGTATGTTCATTTGAGTTACCCTTGCTACCGCATGTAAGTTCACTTCAATTGCTCTTCCTACCACATGTAGATTCACTTCAGTTGCACTTCCTACCGCATGTATGTTTACTTCAGTTGCCCTTGGTACCTCATGTATGTTCACTTCAGTTGCACTCCCTACCGCATGTAGGTACACTTAAGTTGCCCTTGGTACCTCATGTATGTTCATTTCATTTGCATTTCTTACCGCATGTATGTTCACTTCAGTTGCCTTTTTTACCGCTTGTATGTTCACTACAGTTGCCCTTCCTACCGCATGTATGTTCACTTTAGTTGCCCTTGGTACCTCATGTAAGTTCACTTTAATTGCTCTTCTTACCACATGTAGATCCACTTCAGTTGCCCATTGCTTGCTACCGCATGTATGTTCACTTCAGTTGCCCTTCCTACCACATGCATGTTCACTTCAGTCACCCTTGCTACCGCATGTAAGTTCACTTCAATTGCTTTTCCTACCGCATGTATGTTTACTACAGTTGCCCTTCCTACCGTATGTATGTTCACTTGAGTTACCCTTGCTACCGCATGTAAGTTCACTTCAATTGCTCTTCCTACCACATGTAGATTCACTTCAGTTGCACTTCCTACCACACGCATGTTCACTTCAGTTGCCATTGCTACCGCATGTAAGTTCACTTCAATTGCTCTTCCTACCACATGCATATTCACTACAGTTGCACTTCCTACCACACGCATGTTCACTTCAGTTGCCATTGCTACCGCATGTAAGTTCACTTCCATTGCTCTTCTTACCACATTTAGGTTCACTTCAGTTGCCCATTGCTTGCTACCGCATGTATGTTCACTTCAGCTGCCCATTGCTTGCTACCGCATGTACGTTCACTTCAGTTGCCCATTGCTTAATACCGCATGCATGTTTACTTCACTTGCCCATAGCTAAATACCGCATATATGTTCTCTTCAGTTGCCCATTGCTTGCTACCGCATGTGTGTTTACTTCAGTTGCTCTTGTTACCGCATTTTTGTTCCCTTCAGTTGTCATTGTTACCTCTTGTATGTTTATTTCAGTTGCCCTTGCTACCGCTTGCATGTTCACTTAAGATGCCCTTCCTACCGTATGTATGTTCAATTCAGTTGCCCTTGGTACCTCATGTATGTACAATTCAGTTGCCATTGCTACCGCATGTATGTTCACTTCAATTGTCCTTGCTACCGAATGTATGTTCACTTCAGTTGCCCTCGGTACCGCATGTATGTTCACTTCAGTTACCCATTGCTTGCTACCGCATGTATGTTTACTTCAGTTGCCCATTGCTTGCTACCGCATGAATGTTTACTTCACTTGCCCATTGCTTGATACCGCATATATGTTCTCTTCAGTTGCCCATTGCTTGCTACCTTATGTGTATTTACTTCAGTTGCCCTTGTTACCGCATTTTTGTTCCCTTCAGTTGCCATTGTTACCTCTTGTATGTTTACTTCAGTTGCCCTTGCTACCGCTTGCATGTTCACTTAAGATGCCCTTCCTACCGTATGTATGTTCAATTCAGTTGCCCTTGGTACCTCATGTATGTTCAATTCAGTTGCCATTGCTACCGCATGTATGTTCGCTTCAATTGTCCTTGCCACCGCATGTATGTTCACTTCAGTTGCCCTCGGTACCGCATGTATGTTTACTTCAGATGCACTTGCTATCGCATTTATGTTCACTCCTTCCTACCACATGTATGTTCACTTCAGTTTCCCTTTCTACCTCGTGTATGTTTACTTCAGTTGCCCTTGGTACCTCATGCATGTTTACTTCAGTTGCCCATTGCTACCGCATGTATGTTCACTTCAGTTTCCCTTTCTACATCGTGTATGTTCACTTCAGTTGCCCTTGGTACCGCATGTATGTTCGCTTCAATTGTCCTTGCTACCGCATGTATGTTCACTTCAGTTGCCCTCGGTACCGCATGTATGTTTACTTCAGATGCACTTGCTATCGCATTTATGTTCACTCCTTCCTACCGCATGTAGGTTCACTTCAGTTTCCCTTTCTACCTCGTGTATGTTCACTTCAGTTGCCCTTCCTACTGCATTTATGTTCACTTCAGTTGCACTTCCTACCGCATGTATGTTCACTTCAGTTGACTTCTTAACGCATATATGTTCACTTCAGTTGCTCTTGCTACCGCATGTATGTTCACTACAGTTGCCCTTCCTACCGCATGTATGTTCACTTGAGTTAACCTTCCTACCGCATGTATGTTCATTTAAATTACCCTTCCTACCGCATGTATGTTCACTTCAGTTGCTCTTCCTATCACATGTAGGTTCAATTCAGTTGCCCTTGCTACCAAATGTATGTTTACTTCAGTTGCCCTTTTTACCGCATGTACCGCACTTGCGTTGCCCTTGCTACTGCAAGTAAGTTCACTTCAAATGCCCTTCCTACCACATGTCGGTTCAGTTCAGTTGCTTTTGCTACTGTATGTATGTTTACTTCAGTTGCCCATTGCTTGCTACCGCATGTATGTTTACTTCAGTTGTCGTTGTCACCTCATGTATGTTCACTTCAGTTGCGCTGTATGTTCACGTCAGTTGCCCTTGGTACCGCATGTATGTTCACTTCAGTTGACTTTCTTAACGCATGTATGTTCACGTCAGTTGCCCTTCCTACCGCATGCATGTTCATTTCCTCTCCACATTGTTGCGGTAGCGTCTATTCTTTTATAGCTAGATGACTAGATTTACTCTTGTATTGTTATTTTTGCTTCCGCCATGTTATGGTATTCAGTGGTAAATTGTTGAACCCTGAACCTATCGTTCTGTTGCCGTTAGTGTTTCTTTCACAGCCATGTTATACAGAAAATTACATATATTTTTTGTTGTTTTAAATCAGATTATAAAATGTATGAAGTACACGAAATAACAACATGATACATAGTACACAAACTATGATGTGATATTTCGGTTAAGGGGTACGTGAGTTGTAGTAGAAGGTAGCAGTTGAGGGAGAAGTCATGCTAGGATTATATAGATGTATAATACGAGAGCAGTTGCAATTTATTATTACTAGTATTAGTGTAATGGACCGTGTAGCTTGCATTTGATGTATCGGTCTGAACAGTTGTACATATTTTTATTTCAATTTGAAAAAGAAATAAAATACCAAAATTGTTTGCCATAAAACAAATTTACACGGTGTTTTATGTCTTATTATAAGTAAGTAAAGGGAACACGAAAACGTGACAAAAGAGTGTTGATGGTGCATGTTCCGCCCTCGGTGGGTGTTGTTATTGCTATGTTATTGCTCGGTGTTATCTATTGCCAATTTGTTACTGCTTCTGCTGGCTGCGATCCTGCAGATTTCTAACTCGTTATTGTTTTTGGAGCTCCTTTGTCGTTACAGTTGCTACCATAGTCTCCATACTGATACGTCGTTGGTTTATCTGTGGTCCGTTTGCCGTTCATTTATGCTACTTTAACCTTCTTTCTCCAACTGCTTTTAATGTATATGTCGCCGTTGTGTCGTTAAAGGAACATACGGCAATCTTGAGTTTTTAAAAACTCACCGCGTCCTGTCAGTTTTCCTAAAAAATTGCATTTTGCAATCATTAATAATAATTAAAATAATGCAAAGCAATTTGTGTTTACATATTACTAACTATTGATAATATTGCACCAATAATATGTTTAAAAGTCGATAGACTAACGAAGACAAATTGAAACACTTTTTTTTTTAATTTATGCAAGCTAGTTTAAAGTGAAAATACTATATTTACAAATCGAGATGCTTATATATTTTATAATGGCATGGCTGATAAAAAAAAGCCAAACAAATGAGTCGGATATTTTGCATGTATGTGTAGCAATATATATGCAAGAAAATATAGTTTTATCAAATAAAATAAAAATAAATATCTACCTACCTATCCAGTGATTTTTTGCTGGGTAGGTAAAGGGCAAACAAACAATATTTTATTTTAGGCCTTATTCAGATACGTGTTATTGTATCTACAGCTCCTTATAGCTAGGGACCAAAACTCAGGTTTTAGGACCCAATCTAGACACGCCGGACAAAAGCACCAAACTTTTCTAAAATATGTGTTTTAGATTTCTCTATATTTTTTAAAAGTTTCGGGAATCCCTAAATGTATTTTTCGGGGGCAAAAAGTTGGAAAAATAACAAAAACTGCTGATTTCTGGAATAATTTAATAAACATATATTTTAAATGTTTATTCATTACTTCATTACCCATTTAAGTGTAATGATTTATCCCTATAAAATAATGAATACATAATGGGATACATATTAGTCTTTTGGCAAAAAATATGGAAAAAAGAGTAAAAAACCCACTAAAACTGCCAATTTCTGGAATAGTTCAATAACAAATTATTTCTTTAGCATATCTCTTGTTTTCTTTTACCATATTAGGTATAATGATATTTTATACATTTTAACTTATTTTTAAAAAGGTCCCCAAAGGTTCTTGAATCCCTAAATGTATTGTTTTTTTGGGTCAAAACGTTGGAAAAACAACTTAAACTGCTGATGTTTGGAAAAATTCAATAAAGATATATTTTTTAATGCTATTCGTTATTTGTTTTAAGTGTAATGATACATTTGTATGAAATAATAAATAAATAAAGGAATATATATAGGTATTGTGGCAAAAAATATGGAAAAAATAGTAAAATAAAACACTAAAACTGCTAATTTCTGGAATAGTTCTTTTTTTTTTTATTTCATTAACGTATCTCTTATTTTCTTTTACCTTATTAGATTTAACACTATCTCATACATTTCGGCTTATTTTGAAAAGGGTCCACAAAGATTCGTGAATCCCTAAATGTATTTCCTTTTTTGTCAAAATGTTGGAAAAATAACTAAAACTGCTGATTTCTGGAATAATACAATAAAAAAATATTTTAAATGCTTATTCATTATTTTATTTACCCATTTAAATGTGTTGATATATGTCAATGAAATAATAAATAAATGAAGGGGTAAATATGGGTCTTTTGGCAAAAAATAGAAAAAAAAGTAAATAGTAAAAAGAAAGTACTAAAACTGCTGATTTCTGGAATAGTGCAATAAAAATATTTGTTTAGCTTATCGCTTATTTTCGTTTACCATATTAGGTATAATGATATTTTATACATTTCGTCTTGTTTTTAAAAGGGTCCCCAAAGGTTCGTGAATCCCTAAATGTATTTTTCAGGGTAAACAAATAACTAAAAATGTTGATTTCTGTAATAAACATATATTTTAAAAAAAAATATTATTTTTATGAAATGTCAAAATATCCCTAATTTCCTATATCACACTCGGTGTAATGATACCTTTGATGTAATTAATTAAATAAATCAATCAAATAATCAATCAATCAATAAATCAATCAATCAATCAATAAAGGGACCCATGTGAGTATTTTGCAAAAAAAAGAAAAAGAAAAAGAAAGAACTATAACTGCTGATTTCTGCAATAATTCAATAAAAACATACTTATATTAGTTTCCGTTATGACTGTATTTTTGTTTAAATCCTTTTATAAGAAGGGAACGTAAGATATAAACCATCTTGGGTGCGGTCTTGCGAGTAACATGACAGGTGTGGCCTGAATCTGTGAGGGAATGGGTAATTTGAAGCCCGCTACTCTAGGTTCTTTGCAATGTGTGGGTATATAATTACTTGTAACATTACAGTTATGGCTTGTATCTATAAGAGTGTGAGCTACTTGAAGCCTTCTGATTCTATATGTTCGTCTGTACAATATGTGGGTATGTCTTATATGTAACATTACAGGTATGGCCTGTATGTGTATGAGTGTGAGCCACTTGAAGCCTTCTGACTCTATATTTTCGTCTGTACAATATGTGGGTGTATATTTACATGTATGGTATGGCCTTTATCGTTTGAGTGTGAATAGCTTAAAGCCTTCTGACACTATGTGACAGGTATGGATTGTATCTATATGAGTGTTGTTGGCTTTAATCTCACTGTATCAAAGTTCTGTACATTATATGGTGTAATAGGATGGGTATGACCTACATTTGTAGCAGTGTGGGCTACCTAAAGACTTCTGAAGCTATGTTCTGTACATCACATGGGTGTATACTTACGTATAAATTGACATGTATGGCCTATATGTGTATGAGTATTGGCTACTTGAAGCATTCTGACTATGTTCAATACAATACTTGGGTGTAGGCTTACATGTAACCTGACAGAACTGGCATGTATGGTCTGTATATATGTATAAGTGTGGGTAACTTGAAGCCCACTGTCTCAGTGATGTGTCCAATATGGGGTTGTGATCTTACATGTAACATGACAGGAAAGGCCTGTATCTGTATGAGTGTGGGCAACGTGAATCCTTCGAAATCTACAAGTAGGTTCTTTACAATGTATCTGTATGAGTGTATGCAGGTTCAAGCCCGCTTCCTATTTGTTCTGTACAATATGTGAGTGTATACTTAAGTGTAACATAACATGTATGGTCTGTATCTGTTTGGGTGTGGGCAGCTTGAAGCCTTCTGCATCTATGTTCCGTACCATATGTGGCTCTATACTTACGTGCAGCATGACTGGCAATACCTGTGTCTGTATGAGTGTGGTTAGCTTTAAGTCCGCTGCCTATACGTTCTGTACAATACGTGTGTGTGCGCAACTTGAAGCTTTCTGCATCTTTATTATTTATATGTGTTAACATGACATGTATGGCGTGTATCTGTTTGGGTGTGGGCAACTTGAAACCCACAGCCGGTTTGTTTCGTACTCTATGTGGGTATATGCATATGTGTTAACTGATAGGTATGGCCTATACATGTTTGAGTTAGGTCTACTTAAAGCCCACTGTCACTATGTTTCTTTGAACAATATGTGGGTATGTACTTTCTTGTAAAAAGACAGGTATGGCCAGTATTTGAAGGAGTGTGGGTAACTTGGAGCACTCTGCCTCTACGTAGGTATGGGCAACTTGAAGCTTTCTGCATCTATGTTTCGTGCACTTACATGTTAAAATGACATGTATGGCTGCTATGTGACTTAAAGACATTGCTTCTGTGTTCCGTACAATACATGGGGTAGATACATACATGTAACATGCAATGTAATGGCCTGTATCTCTATGAGTGTGGGAAATTTAAGCCACCTTCCTCTATGTTATGAACACTCTTACGTGTTACATAAGTATGGCCTGTATGAGAATGTATGGTGTGGTCAGCGTGTGTGTGTGTGTAATTCTAAGGTTTATAGTCCGTCCGCCAACGAACACGTCAGGGTATACCTGACGCGATGGGCACAATAGAGTCTGGACTTTATGGTGTGGTCAGCTTGAAGCCAGCTGCCCTATGTTCTGTAAATATGTGGGTGAATACATACATCACAGGTGTATCATAATGCAATCTGGAACAATCACGTTTAACATGCTAATTAGGAGTCTTAACCTAAACAAAAAAAAACATATTTAATATATAGAGGAGCTTAAATCTAAACCAAAAACAAAATAAAACATATCCGTGTACTTTTATTATATATTACAGAGCAGCTTAAATTTAAGCAAAAAAAAAAAAAAAAAAAAAAAAAAACGCTTCTGTGTAAATGGTTTTTGAGGTTAAGCCATAATTAAGAATATATTGCTATATTTAAGCGTTTGGATGGCGGCCATTTTGCAGTGTGCTAAAAATAGTTAACATGGTGGGAGTGGGGACATTTAATATATTATAGAGGAGCTTACATCTAAGCCAAAACATATTTAAGAATATATTGCTGTATTGAAGCATTTGGATTGCGGCCATTTTAAAATGTGCTGAAAATAGTAACAGAATGATCTGTGACCTTGGGGATCCTTTTCGATTTTCAAGTTAGACTACCAACTACTATCACTCTTTCTGTCACCGTTCATTCCGCCAAAGAGAGAAATATTTTATACGGTGACAGAAAGCGGAAAAGTAATGGGTTTGACTGTTCACAAACGCATTAAAAACTAGTTATACAGTATAGTATGTATTATTTCTTAGAGAATGACAAGTTTTAAAAATTCTGTGCAGATGTAAATGAGGCTAATTAATAAATAATACATACTAGACTGTATAACAAGTCTTTAATGCGTTTGTGAAGAGTTCTGCATAGATGTGGACTCGTTTGTGAAGAACTGCATAGATGTGGACTCGTTTGTGAAGAGTTCTGCATAGAGGTGGACTCGTTTGTGAAGAGTTCTGCATAGATGTGGACTCGTTTGTGAAGAGTTCTGCATAGAGGTGGACTCGTTTGTGAAGAGTTCTGCATAGATGTGGACTCGTTTGTGAAGAGTTCTGCATATATGTGGACTCGTTTGTGAAGAGTTCTGCATAGAGGTGGACTCGTTTGTGAAGAGTTCTGCATAGATGTGGACTCGTTTGTGAAGAGCTCTGCATAGATGTGGACTCGTTTGTGAAGAGTTCTGCATAGAGGTGGACTCGTTTTCAGTGTTAAACGAGAGCTGCATGTGTCATTCGCAGAATGGTTGCGATCTTGTTTCATCGCATCTACTTGCCACTTAAAGTGGCATAGTGCAGTTTGTATCCTGCGTTCCTGTTATTGTTTTGATTTATTTTATTTGCAATGTTAAGCAGCATGCATGTATTCACATAATATAACAAATAGTGAGCAAATAATTTATTGTTAAAAATTCCTTTGATAAAGCTTCATTAACAGTCAAAGGGGGACAACTGCCGTATATATCCGAGCGGAGATGACAAATCGAAACAAAATCTCAAATTTCTCACACATTATTTAACCGTCTTGACACGTAGGTGAAAATATGAAAATGGGTTGACGTAACACCCATTATATTTGTGAAAAACAAATAATCAAGGGGGTACTATAATTTCTGCAAATATCTATTTCCTATCTTTCTTATAATATCGGCGGGTATAAAATGACGAATGCAAACAATCAGTTTTTGTATTTACATTTGTTTGTTTAAAAATTCTTTTTCAATTCAATGTTGGCTTTATGCAAATACACGAAATAAATAATTATTTATTTTAAATTTAAATTGTTCCCCGAGGCGTATTTGACTAGTTACCGGTTAAATAAGATAGAGAAAACATACAGACTATGATGTGACACATTTTAGATTTTTGCGTAAGTTTTCTTTTCAACTAACCGCATTTCTTGTTCCGTTAACCAGATTTTTCTTCTGACTATTCTATGATCTACTTAAACTTGAATGACATCCTCCGAAAGCCGCTGCAAACAGCCGGGTGTTGAAATTGCTATCAGCGCATATAACATACACACGATGCTCAATGCTTCTTTATTAGGCAATAGTGTAGTAAGGTATTCATTTATAGTAATTATAAACAAATATATATATTTGCAACTAAATGAAAAAAGAGAAGTTGTTTCGAAAATATTATATTCATGGCATCTGGGACGAAAATGATGTCATATAGAGCCCTGATAGCATGCATTACGTGTTCCGAGTATTAACTTTCATACCCCATCCAACCCCTTCTCCAAGAAGCGAAAACAGGGTTGGACGGGGTATCAAATAAAACCTTAATTTCGGCTTTAAAAAATTGCATACTATAAAATTAAAACATTTAATATATAATTTTAAACAGGTTATTACAATTTTTCAGTAAAAAAAAGTTTAAACGTGTTTTATTGTCGAAAAATCAGTTATAAAATCCTGCTACTATAAGCTTTCCCATCGCTTAATAATTAAGGCGGGACCACGTATTGTGTGTTAAATGTCTTCATGACACGTGACTATTGTTGTAAACTGTTTGGACCCCTCCTATTAGGAGTCATGTTAACATCTGTTGTATTACCTATATATTTATTTTTGCGGACTTAACTGTAAATCATTTACTCTTTACACAACCTTATTTTGATTGTATTTGTTCCATTCACAGAATGACCACCTCTGGCCAAACTTTCACTCAAACATGACAAGGGTAAAAAGGCAACATATCAAACTGGACACACGACTGGACACTGGAAACACCACTTGACACTGGACACACAACTGGACAAACAACTGGACACACGACTGGACAAACAACTGGACACACAACTGGACACTGGACACACCATTGGACACACACCTGGACACAACTTACACTGGGCACACAACTGGACAAACGACTGGACATACAACTGGACACACAACTGGAAACCAAACACACCACTGGACACACAACTGGACACTGGACACACAACTGGACACATTACTGGACACTGGACACATAACTGGACAACTGGATAATGGACACACAACTGGTAACTGGACACACAATTGAACACTGGGTACGCAACTGGACACACCAATGAACACAAGACACATAACTGGAAACACATCCGGACACACAGCTAGACACTGGAAACATAACTGGATACTGGGTACACAACTGGACACATAGCTGGATACACACCTGGACGCACAGCTGGACACTGGACACATAACTGGGCAGACAACTGGACACTGGACACACACATTCAACTGGATAATGGATAACACAGATGGACATACAACTAGACACTGCACACACGACATTTAACTGGTCACTGGACATACAACTAGACACTGGACACACAACTAGACACTGGACACAGGGCACACACTTAGACACTAGACACGCAACCACTGGACACTGAACACTGGACACACAGCTAGACACTGGACACACAAATATGGACACTTGGCACACAACTGGACACACAACTGGACACTGGACACACAGCTAGACACTGGACACACAAATGGACACTATACACACAAATGGAGACACAACTGGACACTGGACACACAGCTAGACACTAGACATACAACTGGACACAGCAACATCACATTTACTTTATGGTAGGGCATAGAACACAGAGTCGTATTTAAAGGTGTTTTATTTCAAGATCTCACGTGCATAGCGAAGAAAACAACAGCAAAAACACTTCAATCTTAATTGATATTTAATACAATCTATTTGAAATCGAAATGGTTCGGAGGATTCAACGTCATTACGATGCTTTCAATTATGAAGCATGTGTTGGAAAGCCAGATTAGAAACTCTTTCGCTTCACATTACTTCAAATAAATTACTGAAACTTAAAGAGCGTTGTTTGAAATAATAAACTTAAGAATAGCAGGTGGGTTTATTGCAGACGTTGCACCTCATTCTTTGCGAGAATAACCTTCAATAACGTCAATAGTTAGGTACTATATCTCTGTTGCACTTTAGAACAAGCTGCAGTATAGCAATGGCAATATCGTTAGAGAGCTTATATACCTGGTTGAACGTTCAAATGATCGGCTGTGCGTGGCTAAAGAACACACATATCATAAACTGGGTTTAAAGGGACACACGGCCTAATTTGTTTTAAAAGAAGAGATATAGGGTCCTATAGAAACCACAGCGTCCAAACGCAATGGCATCGTAGATCCGTACTGTACTACACAAAAGGAGCAATATTTAATTAATTATACATTGAAAAAGACAAAACACAACAGAAAGTTCGTTGAAGACAGGGTTACCGACTTGGAACGGTCAGTAGGCAATAAGGCCTACATGTTAACTTGGATCGATTTTATGTGTACACAATCCTCGCTATTATCCCGTCTTCAGCGCCCACATAGACAAGACAGTGTAAACCAAACTACATCTCATCAAAAGGAATTCTCTAACAATAAAGTCCACATCCAGAGAAACTAACAAACAAAAAACACTAAGATGTTGTTGTAAAGCTATATAAAATACAAAATAAGAAACATCTCAGGATGTATCCAGAATTGTACTGAACAACCACAGCAGTTGCAGCCAATGAGAAAACTAAACTAGGGTACGACCAGAAAACCCGAATGACGAAAGCTCATGCACCTACCTCCCTTGGTCGGGGTTTCAGTAGGTGCAATCATAGAGTCCCAGAGGATGTTCAATCAGCGCACAAGGGAAAAGTGAAACGTAGTGACTAACTGTAGATGGGTCAATCACTAAACATTCAGTGCGTTGTAATACTAAAGGGTCGTATCCTTTTCTGACGAACTTCCTGATTAATTGTGTAAGGTGGTCAGGAAAAACGACAGATCCGTTTAACTTTCGAAGTTTATAGACCATATCTCGTGAAATAAAGGTAATGCTATTTCTAGTCGCAGAAGTGTTTGTCGGTTGGTGTTGTACTTCTCCAGTAGGTTTTCGTTGCGGCGGTATAATGTTGAGAAAGATCTACGTAGTTTGTTATAACTAAAACCCTGCTGAAGAAGTTTACTTGTAATAACTTGATTTCGATCATTGAAGTCTATAACATCATTAGAAGCTCTAGCGAATGAGCTGGGAGATATAAACTCCGTATGATGTAGCACGAGGTACATCCATATCCAGGTGTGCATAGTTGTGAAATCATTAGAAATTGAGAGATGAAGCTTCAGTATACGAACTGTTGGCTTTATTCAACGTGAGCTCTGGTGGATAAATGTTAGTAACCATATGAGCAAAGAAAGGATTATTAATATGGAGCATATTAGACGTATCGGTACCTTCACTCTGGCTAGCAGGTGACAAACTCAACATAAACTCTCTTTCATAGCAGTACAAAAACAAATCTGCGACAAATGGCGCACAGTTAATACCCATAGGAATACCAACAACCTGGCGGTAAACAGTTTTACCGTATCGTATAAAGATGTTACCGAGAAGGAAAGATAACGCTCTACAAACATCAGCACAAGTCCACAAATTATAATTATCAATTTGGGCGTTTGTAAAGTAAGCCCTGACATTATAACAAGCTAGAAACGTTGTACCTTCTCTAGCAAATGTCTTCCGAATAAGCTGAAGCAATTTATTTTTTATTAGTTTATGTGATAGTGTAGTATATAGTGTGAAAAAGTCGTAGGTGCTTAGAGAAGAGACATGACAATGCTTACACCGTATTTTATCAAGGACTTCTCCGGAGCTTTAGATAGACCAAATCAGATTGATTCCTGAGTTTTCAAAAGACTTTCGGCAATGCTTAATAACATGTTCTTTAATCGCAAAAAGTCAGGAAGTCAATAGTTTTGATATATCGGTCGTGGTACATGAATGAATGAATGAATGAATGGTGTTTTACAGCACGTCGACACATAAATAGGTCATATTGTGCGCAAAAACTGACGAAAGATGAAGAAATGAAGGATTAATTAAAAATTAATGTAAATATATCAAGATACAACTATTAAAAAATAAGGGATGATATGGTAGTAATATAAACTATATATGTAAACCAACAAATGCCCGAAAACGGGTATATAAAAAAGGAAATATATACAAGAACATATTATAATGATTTATATAGTCTGACTTCCTTCATGAAATCTAAAACTAGACTAAAACCTATAGTATTAAATAACTCGGTCATAGTATTAACATTGTAGTACCTTTGACGCATAGGATCAAAGTCTACACATTCCAGCAATATGTGCTTGCCCGTTAACGGTGCAAAGCAGGGTATACATTCTGGTAATTGCTCACCTTGTAATAAATATGAATGAGTATAACGTGTATGACCTATTCTGCATCGGGCTAGGACAACTTCCTCTCGACGAATGGGTCTACTAGAAGAACGCCATTCTCCGAGTAACGGTTTAGGTGAATGGAGTTTATTGTTAACTGACAAATCCCAAGCGGTTTGCCAAGAGTTACGAATATATGTGTTAATACAACTTTTAAAATCAGTATAAGGTAATTTGGTATTAGATATATGTAAATATAATGCTGCCTTAGCAGCACTATCAGCTCTATCATAACCACGTATTTCTACATGGTTTGGAAGCCAGCAGAAAATAATAACATTATCAATAATAAGAGAATTGTACTTTTCTAAAAGTTTAAGCACAACTGGGTTATCATGTTTCATATTGCCCAGTGCTTGTAGAGATGAAAGGGAATCAGAAAATATTACAAAATGGTCATCATCAGATTCCTGAATATAATTTAAGGCAAGTTCAATTGCCTTAAGTTCAGCTGAAAAGATAGAGGCCTTGTCAGGCAGGCGGCTCTTTATGCTGTGTTTGTGAATAACAGCTGTTGCAGCTACCTTATCTCCATCTTTAGAACCATCTGTGTATATATGTTGAAAGTTACTGTATTTCGATTTAATTTCATTAAATTTGCTTTGAAAGACAGTAGGGTCTGTACTGGATTTGTTACTATTACAAAGATCAAAAATAAGTGTTGGTGTTTCTAAAGTCCACGATGGAATTTGTGGTACTTTGTAGTTGGCAATTAAATTCATGTCGATTTCAGCGTCTCTTAATTTTGGTTTAATACGAAGACCAAATGATCGAATGGCCTTCGGTTTTCGATCAAAAAGAGGTTCATAACTTGGATTAAAAACATCATCGAAAGTTGGGTTTGAAGGGTTAGACTTCAATTTAATGGCGTATTGAAGGGCTAATTTGTCCCGTCTATGAGACAGTGATGGTTCATTAGCTTCAACATATAGACTTTCGGCTGGTGATGTACGAAAGGCACCTAAGGCGAGTCGTAATCCTTGATTATGTATAGGATCGAGCATCTGCAAGTACGACTTGCGTGCCGATCCATATACTACCGAGCCGTAGTCCAGCTTGGATCTGGTAAGAGATCTGTAAAGTTGCAAGAGGACTTTACGATCCGCTCCCCAGTTAGTGTTTGCAACAACTTTAAGTAAATTAAGGGCTTTAAGGCACTTGGCCTTCAAGTATTTAAGGTGTGGTATAAACGTTAATTTACGGTCGAAAATAAGACCAAGGAATTTCGTGGTACATGAACTTTAATTAGCAATAAAACGTGCTTTGTATGGAATTTTGTGGAGTCTAAGTATCCAGTAAACTCACGGTGTCCTGTTAGTTTTTCATATAACTTTTACATTTGCAATCATTAATATTAATTATTAGAATATTTAAAAGCAAATTGTTTTATATATTACTTATTGTAGATTATAGTGCACCAATACTAGGATATTTGCAACATTTGGTAAAGTACCAAAGCAAATTGAAATCTCAGAATTTCATTTTACTTATATACTAGCAGGTTTAAGATCCAAATAATAGTGGATTAATCAAGCGAGGTGCTAATGTTACTGCTTGATACAAACTTTAAGATTGCCATGTGTCCTTTAATGGAAAATTCCTATTTCACATACCAGTTTTTTATGAATGATATAACAAACTGTTTAAGGTCGCAAATCGTTGTCTATTACATTGGATCGATTTCTGAGATAATTAGTTAGTTCATACAATACTGTTTCAGCTTTCTGCTGTAGGCGTCATAGCAGAAGGTGTTTATATTAGTAGCATGTATTCATTAGTTTAGTTTTGTGTCATTCGTTTGGTATTGTGTATTTTTAGTTTCGGTATTGTGTTTTATTCGTTTGGTATTATGTATTTTTAGTTTGGTATTGTGTACTATTAGTTTCGGTATTGTGTTTTATTCGTTTGGTATTGTGTCTTATTCGTTTGATATTGTGTATTTTTAGTTAGGTATTGTGTAATTATTTATTTAGTTATGCCAAACCACCGAATGGTGAGGGGCGTATAGTGTTAGCCATGCCCGTCCGTCCTTCCGTCCGTCCCGAAAAGTTTGCGTGTCTATCTCCTCCCATAGTTTTCAACGAGTGTTTGGAATATTTACAGGATGCTTACATATAATGTCAAGATGTGCATACCGATTCGGTATCAAAATCCAAATTATATTACCTGAGTTATGGCCCTTTTTTCGTCATTTTTTACGTTAAAATATCTTGTGTGCCTATCTCCTCCGACAGGTTTCAATCGATTGTTTCGAAACAACTTTATAGAATACTTACCTCTGATGTCAAAATGTGCGAATCGATTCGGCTTCAAAACCCACCTTGTATTACAGGAGTTACGATACTTTTTGTCAATTTTTACGCGTTTTTCGCTGATTGTTTTCGGTAGAGGCATCCGTGTCCCATGGACACATTTCTAGTTTTATTATGTATTCATTTGTTTGATAATACATATTAATAAGTTTAGTATATTAGTCTCATTTTATCTGCAGATACTTTACATGGTCCTACTGGACATAGTGTCAGGACTGGTGGTGACTTGGGGTGGTTTATCTCCAGATATCAAACAAGCAACTCAATAAACAGTTGTCTATTGACTTCTCTATATCTTCACTACGTGCACGTCGTGGAGAGGGCACTGCCGATATTCAATACCTGAGAACTTGTCATTCTCAGGTTTGAATTGAATATCGGTTGACTGAATGTGAAGGTGTCTCCTGCGTCCCATCACAGCACACATCATCTGATGTCTCCAGATCCCTGAAGTCGGAACCGGTACGCGGGCTGATGCTGCAATGGACCTATACTCAACCATAAACCTCGGTCATCACATTGCAGCGGAAGCCCACATTCTACCGTGGTTGTTCACAGGCCACAGAAGACTTCAGGGTGACACAGACATCGGGCGGTGTGTGCGGCGCAGGGGTCATACTGTGATGGGTGTGGCCCTAAGCAAGACCGTCACCACTCGTAGAGGATGTAGGACACCGTAGCGGATGTAGACCACCACGCCAGCAGCAGACAACCACGCCAGACCACTCCAGACCACTTCACCGCCGCAGCGAAAACTACACAGAGCGAAAGCGACAACCATCTACATACACACAACAGAAGCGACAACCACAGCAGCAGCACCAGATCAACCAACACACTCCACTAGAGAAGTCCAGACTCTATTGTGCCCATAGCGACCAGGGTTCTCCAGGCGTTTTAGTTGGCGGAGGGACTTAAAAACTTAGAATTAACAACAACAACAAAAGTTGTCTATTGAATTGGCCGCCGACTACATACAAGAGCCAGATATGTTTAAAGACCCTGGAACTTTGGATATCAATCCATCTACAGTATCAGTGGAGACTATGACGAGGCTTAACATATTCTACAGTGGAAGTCTGAATATTACTTGGTCTTATTTATTGAAACTCCTGATTCACTCTCAGTTTTCTTGAAGCAGCTTGTGTGAGGTATTTTTCTTTATCTATAATAACACGATCATGATATAATTTGTAGAATAATAAAAGGCTGGCCTGAGGGCGAAGGGATTCGAGCATGGAACAATACGAATGAATGAGCCTTTCCCTCACATGATTAGTACAAAATACATCCATTCAATTCAATTATTAAGTTCAATTAACGACGCACGGAGCTTAGCGTTGCTAAAAAGTGATTTGGATCTTTGAGATGAAAAGGTGTTCTAAAAAATGTAAAACACAATTTAATCCTCATTTCTTAAAGGAAACAAATGTGCTGGATATTCTTTCCCGCAGCATGAAATTAATATTCAAATATACAAATTAAATGTTAATATCGTGCACATTCGTTGCCATCGACTTAAGAAAAGTAATTATTAATTTTACCGAAGCTCATTTTTGAGTATAATAGGAATCCGCCTGAACATAACAGTTCCATTCATATCGGGCGTGTTAATCAAGAAGTCCTTTATTCTCTGCGCGCCTCATAGCGGTGGGCATTGTCCAGCTTGATTTGAACCATGTCGTTTCAGACCTTTTACGAATGATTCGTACACCATCTTGAAATTAACATTCTGCACTTGGCTTCTCTGTTTGTGTGGAATTCGAATGTTAATTAGCAACACCAGTGGCATATTGTCGTATACCGGTGATACATATCTTAAATACAAACAACACACCACCATATGCAACATGACACATTTACAATACAAATCCGTTGCATTACAGAATAGAACATATTTTTTTTATTTAACTTGTACATACGTACATTGTTATATATACATACTTACATTTTCATGCATAATAAGTCAAGTGGTTTTAGACAAAAGTACATTTGCTATGAGCAATGTCAATATTAAATAAGTGATACATGAGAATGAAAATACAAAAGAGCTAAACATTGTTTAAATAATCAAGATTGTATTCCTTACAGCTAAAGCTGTACTAATATCTTTAGCTAACTTAATAACAATATTCTTATCATGTGTCTGCAGTAATTCTAAGAATTTAAACGAACTATGTCTATTATAATAATATGTTTTATATATTCTTGTGTAACAAGGACAAATCAAAACAAAATGGTATTCATCTTCCAAATCAATACTTGACAGCATTGACAATATCTTTCATTTTTAGGTATTCTATTACGAGAGTATCTGTATGGTCTGTATGCTTGACGAATATGCGGATATTATGAATTTTATACATATATCTTATATTCAGCAACATATCAAAGGTCATAAGACCCATGAAGATACAACATGCATGCAAGGATGACAATATTTAAATGCAATGGTTTAAACATACTTATTTTACGTCGATAGCGAAACAAGTTCTTGCAATTTAGATTAATCATTCTCGATGGCTTCCTGGGTAGAACGAGTACTAAGCAATTAATTATCTTGCTCAAGGATAAATAACGTGGCCGCGACGAGGATCGTACACACGACCTCTCTGGAGTTTGGCGCTCTACCACTGGACCACGCACTCCACTTTTTTAAATGCAATAGTTACATGTACTAAATGTCACCGTTCGGGTTCTATCTCTTTCTATTCCATATTACCCTGGGTTCGATATAAAAGTACTGTTTTAATGGAAACACTAACATTTAATTGGTAAACGTACAGGTCATAACATTCAATAAATAAACAAATATTGTATAATTTATGTTGTTGTTATTATTATGTAAATGCCACTTTGTTTAATATATGTATTATCGCATACTATATAGGGAGAAGGTGACTGTCGCCTAATTACTATTATCTAATTAAGCAACCAATCTCAAAGGCTTTTGAAACAAAGACATTCAAATTTTATAATTATTTGATTGTCACTATTGATGTCAAACATACTGCATGTATACTATAATTTATGTTTTACATTATATGTAAATTTAATGCAAATAATGCAATATATTCAATTTAAGGAATAAAAGTTATATACAGTTCGATACAGTTTAATTCAGGCGATTTCACACAATACAAAACAATGCAAAGTCACATTATGTAAAGTAACAACAAACAAGACATGTCACCTGCAAGTGGCCAGTGCTCCAAAAACGTTTTTCCTACAATTTTAAAACGCTTTTCCATTACGTGGTCCCGCCTTAATTCCATTAAGCGATATGAAAGCTGACATTAACAGGATTTTATAACGGATATTTTGACAATAAAACACGTTTAAAAACATTTTTTACTGAAAAAATGCGATAATCTGTTTAAACTTTTATATTAAATGTTTTAATTTTACTATATGCAAACTTTTCAAGTCGAAATTCAGATTTTATCATACCCCAGCCAGCCCCGCTTTCACTTCTTGGAGAAGAGTTCCCACTGTCTTGTGCGCAGACATATTTGGTATAAATTTCCTTGTTGATTGTTCCCCGCTTGCCGTGAGCAGTGATATTTCCTGTATAAGTTTGGTTGTTGATGATTCCCTATGTCGCGTGCGGAAATATATCCGGTATAATTTTTCATTTTTGATGGCTCCCTCTCTTTTGTAAAGATATTCGGTATTCGTTTGGTTGTTGTTGATTTCCTCTATCATGTGAAGACATATATCCGGTATACGTTTGGTTGTTGTTGATTCCCTCTCTCGTGTTTGGACATTTATCCCATATATGTTTGGTGGTGGATGGTTAACTCTGTCGTGTGCAGAGATATATCTGGTAAACGTTTTGTTGTTGATGATTCCCACTACTGTCTTGTGCGCAGACATATCTGGTATAGAGTTTCGTTGCTGATTGTTCCCCGCCTGCCGCGAACAGAGATATATCCGGTATAAGTTTGGTTGTTGATGATTCCCTCTATCGCGTGCGAAATATATCCGGTATACTTTTTGATTTTGATGTCTCCCTCTGTTTTGTGAATATATTCGGTATACGTTTGTTGTTGTTGAATTCCTCTGTCATGTGAAGAAATATATCCGTATACGTTTGGTTGTTGTTGAATCCTTGTCTCGTGTTTGGAGATTTATCCGATATATGTTTGGTGGTAGATGGTTCACTCTGTCGTGTGAGAGATATATCTGGTATACATTTTGTTGTTGATGATTCCCTATGTCACACTGGTAAACCGGCGACCGAAAGATCAGCTGGCTACCGAAAGATCAGCTCAAAGCAAAAAGGTACCCATCAACACTGCGGTAAGTATTTCTACTCGTTGGATACGTTATTCTCAACATATTTACAAAAGAAATGGTTCTCCGTGTTGCTGAATGAACGATACACGAATGTGTGTAAATGTCTTTGCATTATGTCAAATATTTTGTGAAATATGGCGAGTTAAACGTGAATGTTTCCCAAAAAGATGTCAATTCTGAAGTTTATACCCTAAATACTCATAAAATATCAATACTGAGGTAAAACAGGTATACGATTAAAACAATTTATATTTAATGTAAAAACGTGTATAATTCTTACTGCAAGAATCCACGTATTAAAAAAGTTATGACTATTTAAACTACACCGGTCGGTAAGAAAATGCGCCCGAATGGCACAGCTCCGGTAATTGTTGGCGCTCCGAAAGATCAGCCCTGAAATCGCGTTTTTGTGACCAGACGGGTGTTTTATTAGTATTTCATGAAATCACAAGAAATACTGGTTGCATTTAAATACATTGCATCAGACAATTTACTGAAATTGATAAAACCTATTTTTTTAATCAAATAGTATTTATGCTAAAAACGACAAGAATAAAAAAAGTTCACGGTTATCGTCTCACGCGTTTGGGCAATGAGCAATTTTATAAGGAATCTTGTGACCAGTCGTAAACCAGTGAAATTACTTAAAAAATATTATTCAATTATCGCCTGCTAATTAGGTCAATACGTAGATTTATCGACCAGAACAATTCATTTGACCAAGAACGAAGTTCGAGGTCGATATGATTTTTGTTTGTTTGATAAATCTGCTTATTGACCGATATATCAAATAGGCAATACTTCTTTTATTATTAAAATTATATTATTTCGTACTATAATATCCAACATAGTTTATAGTTCATAAGCGCGGGAAACGTCTTAATTATAGATTATTCAGAATGTATTGATGTGCGTTGTAGAATGTTATTAAAGGTGCCGTTTTTCTACTACTTCTGAAGTAGAAAAAGGGCACTTTTAATAATATTCAATACCGTACATTGTTGGAGAACCCGTAACAGCTATTGGGAAAAGGTCACTAATCCGTAGTTTTGATTTTTCTTCAAGTTCATAATGAAATTATTCAAATGCTACTATTGCCACGAAGAAACTGATACAACTATACAAATAATAGCATATTTATGTGATAATCATTCAAGTGAAACAATACAATATAAAGAGTTAGAGCTGAACTATGTAACAGGCAAAACAGGATATAGAACAACATTATACCTGTTTCTCACAAAATAATCGTTACCTCAGACAACAGTATAAATGTTCGTAAAAAGAAAGTAGATACACAGGAGGATAAACATGCTGAGGAAGAAATATCAAAGAGTTTTGACACGGTCGGTAGTGAATCAGAAGTGTTATTACAAGCAGGAAGTAGTTCGTTTGAATGTGACGATGCCAACATTGAAAGTGTTACAAATGTTGAAAATGACACTGATGTAAATGATATATAAAATGCAATCCCTGCTGTCATTGAAACATTACGAGAACACGGACAACTGGAATTGTACAGAAAATGGTGTACCCTTGTGGCTGAGAAGAAATTGTCAATGGAAAATATTTGCTATTTACTCTTTTTAGACATATCTCATTTCAGACGAAGATGTGTTGGAAAACCATTCAATGACGTCTTAAAAGAGTAAATAGCAAATGTTTTCCATGGGAAATTTCTTCTCAGCCACAAGGGCACAACATTTTCTGTACAATTCAAGTTGTCCGTGTCCTCGTAATGTTTCAATGACAGCAGGTATTGCATTGTATATATCATTTACATCTGTGTCATTTTCAACATTTGTAACACTTTCAATGTTGGCTTCGTCACATTCAAACGAACTACTTCCTGCTTGTAATAACACTTCTGATTCACTACCGACCGTGTCAAAACTCTTTGATATTTCTTCCTCAGCATGTTTATCCTCCTGTGTATCTACTTTCTTTTTACGAACATTTATACTGTTGTCTGAGGTAACGATTATTTTGTGAGAAACAGGTATAATGTTGTTCTATATCCTGTTTTGCCTGTTACATAGTTCAGCTCTAACTCTTTATATTGTATTGTTTCACTTGAATGATTATCACATAAATATGCTATTATTTGTATAGTTGTATCAGTTTCTTCGTGGCAATAGTAGCATTTGAATAATTTCATTATGAACCTGAAGAAAAATCAAAACTACGGATTAGTGACCTTTTTCCAGTAGCTGTTACGGGTTCTCCAATAATGTACGGTATTGAATATTATTAAAAGTGCCCTTTTTCTACTTCAGAAGTAGAAAAACGGCACTTTTAATAACATTCTACAACGCACATCAATACATTCTGAATAATCTATAATTAAGACGTTTCCCGCGCTTATGAACTATAAACTATGTTGGATATTATAGTACGAAATAATATAATTTTAATAATAAAAGAAGTATTGCCTATTTGATATATCGGTCAATAAGCAGATTTATCAAACAAACAAAAATCATATCGACCTCGAACTTCGTTCTTGGTCAAATGAATTGTTCTGGTCGATAAATATACGTATTGACCTTATTAGCAGGCGATAATTGAATAATATTTTTTAAGTAATTTCACTGGTTTACGACTGGTCACAAGATTCCTTATAAAATTGCTCATTGCCCAAACGCGTGAGACGATAACCGTGAACTTTTTTTATTCGTGTCGTTTTTAGCATAAATACTATTTGATTAAAGAAATAGGTTTTATCAATTTCAGTAAATTGTCAGATGCAATGTATTTAAATGCAACCAGTATTTCTTGTGATTTCATGAAATACTAATAAAACACCCGTCTGGTCACGATTTCAGGGCTGATCTTTCGGGGCGCCAATAATTACCGGAGCTGTGCCATTCGGGCGCATTTTCTTACCGACCGGTGTAGTTTAAATAGTCATAACTTTTTTAATACGTGGATTCTTGCAGTAAGAATTATACACGTTTTACATTAAATATAAATTGTTTTAATCGTATACCTGTTTTACCTCAGTATTGAATATTTTATGAGTATTTAGGGTATAAACTTCAGAATTGACATCTTTTTGGGAAACATTCACGTTTAACTCGCCATATCTCACAAAATATTTGACATAATGCAAAGACATTTACACACATTCGTGTATCGTTCATTCAGCAACATGGAGAACCATTTCTTTTGTAAATATGTTTAGAATAACGTATCCAACAAGTAGAAATACTTACCCCAGTGTTGATGGGTACCTTTTTGCTTTGAGCTGATCTTTCGGTAGCCAGCTGATCTTTCGGTCGCCGGTTTACCAGTGTATATGTGAAGTGTTGTGTTATATCTGGTTTAAGTTTTGTTACGGATGATTCCCTCTGTTGTGTGCGGATATATCCTGTATAAGTTTGGATATTGTTGATTCCATATGTCGCGTGCGGAGATATACCCTGCATACGTTTGGCTGTTGTTGATTCCCTATGTCGTGTGCGGAGATATGTCCTGTATAAGTTTGGTTGTTGTTGATTCCCTATAACGTGTACAGAAATATATCCTGCATAAGTTTGGTTGTTGTTGATTCCCTACTTCCTGTGCGCAGATATATCCTGCATACTGTTGGTTGTTGTTGAATTCCATTGTCGTGTGCGGAGATATATCCTGTATAAGTTTGGTGGTTGTCGATTCCCTATGTCCTTTGCGGAGATATGTCCCGTATAAGCTTGGTTGTTGTTGGTTCCCTATGACGTGTACAGAGATATATCCTGTTTACATTTGTTTGTTGTTTATTCCCTATGTCCTGTGCGGAGATATATCCTGCATAAAATAAATCTACGTATTGACCTAATTAGCAGGCGATAATTGAATAATATTTTTTAAGTAATTTCACTGGTTTACGACTGGTCACAAGATTCCTTATAAAATTGCTCATTGCCCAAACGCGTGAGACGATAACCGTGAACTTTTTTTATTCTTGTCGTTTTTAGCATAAATACTATTTGATTAAAGAAATAGGTTTTATCAATTTCAGTAAATTGTCAGATGCAATGTATTTAAATGCAACCAGTATTTCTTGTGATTTCATGAAATACTAATAAAACACCCGTCTGGTCACGATTTCAGGGCTGATCTTTCGGGGCGCCAATAATTACCGGAGCTGTGCCATTCGGGCGCATTTTCTTACCGACCGGTGTAGTTTAAATAGTCATAACTTTTTTAATACGTGGATTCTTGCAGTAAGAATTATACACGTTTTACATTAAATATAAATTGTTTTAATCGTATACCTGTTTTACCTCAGTATTGAATATTTTATGAGTATTTAGGGTATAAACTTCAGAATTGACATCTTTTTGGGAAACATTCACGTTTAACTCGCCATATCTCACAAAATATTTGACATAATGCAAAGACATTTACACACATTCGTGTATCGTTCATTCAGCAACATGGAGAACCATTTCTTTTGTAAATATGTTTAGAATAACGTATCCAACAAGTAGAAATACTTACCCCAGTGTTGATGGCTACCTTTTTGCTTTGAGCTGATCTTTCGGTAGCCAGCTGATCTTTCGGT
This sequence comes from Cyrtodaria siliqua, assembly GCA_037043455.1. Taxonomy (NCBI): domain Eukaryota; kingdom Metazoa; phylum Mollusca; class Bivalvia; order Adapedonta; family Hiatellidae; genus Cyrtodaria; species Cyrtodaria siliqua. The sequence goes on from JAWPHD010001064.1 coordinate 149,472, forward strand.
CGCCGGTTTACCAGTGTGTATGTGAAGTGTTGTGTTATATCTGGTTTAAGTTTTGTTACGGATGATTCCCTCTGTTGTGTGCGGATATATCCTGTATAAGTTTGGATATTGTTGATTCCATATGTCGCGTGCGGAGATATACCCTGCATACGTTTGGCTGTTGTTGATTCCCTATGCCGTGTGCGGAGATATGTCCTGTATAAGTTTGGTTGTTGTTGATTCCCTATAACGTGTACAGAAATATATCCTGCATAAGTTTGGTTGTTGTTGATTCCCTACTTCCTGTGCGCAGATATATCCTGCATACTGTTGGTTGTTGTTGAATTCCATTGTCGTGTGCGGAGATATATCCTGTATAAGTTTGGTGGTTGTCGATTCCCTATGTCCTTTGCGGAGATATGTCCCGTATAAGCTTGGTTGTTGTTGGTTCCCTATGACGTGTACAGAGATATATCCTGTTTACATTTGTTTGTTGTTTATTCCCTATGTCCTGTGCGGAGATATATCCTGCATACTGTTGGTTGTTGTTGATTTCCTATGTCGTGTGCGGAAGATATATCCTGTATAAGTTTCGCTGTTGTTGATTCCATATGTCTTGTGGTATAAGTTTGATTGTTGTTGAATCCCTATGTCGTTTGCAGAGATATATCCTGTATAAGTTTGGTTGTTGTTAATTCCCTTTGTCGTGTGCGGAGATATACCATGTACAAGTTTGGTTGATGATCCCTATGTCGTATGCGGAGATTAATCATGTATAAGCTTGGTTGTTGTTGATTCCATATGTCGTGTGCGGAGATATATCCTGTATACATTTGGTTGTTGATGATTCCCTATGTCATGTACGGTGATATATCTTGTATACTGTTGGTTATGCTGATTCCCTACGTCGTCTGCGGAGATATATCCTGTATAAGTTTTGCTGTTGTTGATTCCCTAAGTCGTGGTCAGTGATATATCTTGTATAAGTTTGGTTGTTGTTGATTCCCTATGTCGTGTGCAGAGATATATCCTGCATAAGTTTGGTTGTTGTTGAATCAATATGTCGTGCGCGGAGATATATTCTGTATAATGTTTGGTTGTTGTTGATTCCCTATGTCGTATGCGGAGACATATCCTGTATAAGTTTGGTTGTTGGTGATTCCCTGTGTCGTGTGCGGAGATATATCCTGTGTACGTTTGGTTGTTGTTGATTCCCCATGTCGTGTGCGGAGCTATATACTGTATAAGGTTTGTTGTTGTTTATTCCCTATCTCGTGTGCGGAGATATATCCTGTCTAAGTTTGGGTGTTGTTGATTCCATATGTAGTGTGCGGATATATATCCTGTATAAGTTTTGTTGTTGTTGATTCTCTATGACGTGTACAGAAATATATCCTGCATAAGTTTGGTTGTTATTGATTCCCTATGTCGTTTGCGGAGATATGGCCTATATACGTTTGGTGGTTGTTGATTCCCTATGTTGTGTCCGGAGATATATCCTGCATACATTTGGTTGTTGTTGATTCCCTATGTCTTGTGCAGAAATATGTCCTGTATACTTTTGGTTGTTGATTACCTATGACGTGTACAGAAATATATCCTGCATACGGTTGGTTGTTAATGATTCCCTATGTCGTTTGCGGAGATATGTCCTGTATAAGTTTGGTTGTTTTTGATTCCCTATAACGTGTACAGAGGTATATACTGTATAAGTTTGATTGTTGGTGATTCCATACGTAGTGTGCGGAGATATATCCTGTATAAGTTTGGTTGTTGTTGATACCCTATGTCGCGTGCAGAGATATATCACGTATAAGTTTGGTTGTTGATCCCCATATCGTGTGCGGAAATATACCGTGTATAACTTTGATAATTGTTGATTCCATATGTCGTGTGCGGAGATATATCCTATATAAGTTTGGTTGCTGTTGATTCCCTGTGTCGTGTGCATATATATATCCTGAAGAAGTTTGGTTGCTGTTGATTTTCTATGTCGTGTGCAGAGATATGTCCAGTTAAAATTTGGCTGTTGTTGATTCCCTATGTCGAGTGCGGAGATATATCCTGTATAAGTTTGGTTGTTGTTGATTCCATATGTAGTTTGCTGAGATATATCCTGTATAAATTTGGTTGTTGTTGATTCCATATGTAGTGTGCGGAGATATATTCTGTATAAGTTTTGTTGTTGTTGATTCCCTATGTCGTGTGCGGAGATATCTCCTGTATAAGTTTAGTTGTTATTGATTCCCTATGTCGTGTGGAGAGATACATCCTGTATAAGTTTGGTTGTTGTTGATTACCTATGTCGTGTGGAGAGATATATCCTGTATAAATTGTGTTATTGTTGATTCCCTATGTCGTGTGCGGAGATATATCCTGCATACGTTTGGCTGTTGTTGATTCCCTATGTCTTGTGCGGAAATATGTCCTGTATGAATTTGGTTGTTGTTGATTCCCTATGACGTGTACAGAAATATATCCTGCATAAGTTTGGTTGTTGTTGATTCCCTATATCGTTTGCGGAGATATGTCCTGTATACGTTTGGTTGTTGTTGATTCATAATAACATGAACAGAGATATATACTGTATAAGTCTGGTTGTTGATGATTCTCTATGACGTATGCGGAGATATATCCTGTATAAATTTGGTTGTTGTTGATTCCCTACTTCCTGTGCGGAGATATATCCTGCATACTGTTGGTTGTTGTTGAATTCCTTTGTAGTGTGCGGAGATATATCCTGTATACATTTGGTTGTTTTTTAATCCCTATGTCCTTTGCGAAGATATGTCCTGTATAAGTTTGGTTGTTGTTGATTGCCTATGACGTGTACAGAGATATATCCTGTTTACATTTGGTTGTTGTTGATTCCCTATGTCATGCGCGGAGTTATTTCCTGCATACTGTTGGTTGTTGTTTATTTCCTATGTCGTGTGCGGAAGATATATCCTGTATAAGATCCGTTGTTGATTCCCTATGTCTTGTGGTATAAGTTTGGTTGTTGTTGATTCCCTATGTCGTTTGCAGAGATATATCCTGTATAAGTTTGGTTGTTGTTAATTCTCTTTGTCGTGTGTGGAGATAAACCATGTATAAATTTGGTTGTTGATCACTATGTCGTATGCGGAGATTAATCGTGTATAAGTTTGGTTGTTGTTGATTACATATGTTGTGTGCGGAGATATATCCTGTATAAATTTCGTTGTTGATGATTCCCTATGTCATGTGCGGAGATATATCTTGTATACTGTTGGTTATGTTGATTCCCTACGTCGTCTGCGGAGATATATCCTGTATAAGTTTTGCTGTTGTTGATTCCCGGGAGTCGTGGTCAGTGATATATCCTGAATAAGTTTGGTTGTTGTTGATTCCCTATGTCGTGTGCAGAGATATATCCTGCATATGTTTGGATGTTGTTGAATCCATATGTCGTGCACGAAGATATATCCTGTATAATGTTTGTTGTTGTTGATTTCCTATGACGTGTGCAGAAATATATCCTGCATAAGTTTGGTTGTTGTTGATTCCCTTTGTCGTGTGCGGAGATATGTCCTGTATAAGTTTGGTTGTTGTTGATTCCGTATAATGTGTAAATAGATATAGATACTGTATACGTTTGGTTGTTGATGATTCTCTATAACATGTATACATTTAGTTGTTATTGATTCCATACTTCATGTGCGGAGATATATCCTGCATACTGTTGGTTGTTGTTGAATTCCTATGTCGTGTGCGGAGATATATACTGTATAAGTTTGGTTGTTGTTGATTCCCTATGTCCTTTGCGGAGATATATCCTGTATAAGTTTGTTTTTTGTTAATTCCCTTTGTCGTGTGCGGAGATATACCATGTATAAGTTTGATTGTTGTTGATTCCATATGTCGTTTGCGGAGATTTATCCTGTATAAGTTTGTTTGTTGTTAATTCCCTTTGTCGTGTGCGGAGATATACCATGTATAAGTTTGGTTGTTAATGATTCCCTATGTCATGTGCGGAGATATATCTTGTATACTGTTGGTTATGTTGATTCCCTACGTCCTCTGCGGAGATATATCCTGTATAAGTTTGGTTGTTGGTGATTCCCTATGTCGTGTGCGGAGATATATCCTGTATAAGTTTGGTTGTTGTTGATTCCCCATGTCGTGTGCGGAGATATATCCTGTATAAGTTTGGTTGTTGTTTATTCCCTAACTCGTGTGCGGAGATATATCCTGTGTAAGTTTGGTTGTTGTTGATTCCGTATGTCGTGTGCGGATATATATCCTGTATAATGTTGGTTGCTGTTGATTCCATATGTCGTGTTCGGTGATTTATCCTGTATACGTCTGGTTGTTGCTGATTTCCTATGTCGTGTGCAGAGATAAATCATGTATAAATTTGGTTGCTGTTGATTTCCTATTTATAACCTGTACAAGTTTGGTTATGGCTGATTCCCTATGATATATCTTGTATAAGTTTGGTTGTTGTTGAGTTCCTATGCTGTTTGCGGTGATATATCCTGTATAATTTGGTTGTTGTTGATTCCCTATGTCGTGTGCAGAGATATATTCGGTGTAAAGTTGGTTGTTGTTCGTTCCCTATGTCGTGTGCAGAGATATATCCGGTGTAAGTTGTTTGGTTGTTGTTGATTTCCTATGTCGTGTGCAGAGATATAGCCGGTGTAATTTTGGTTGTTTTTGATTCCCTATGTCGTGTGCAGAGATATATCCGGTGTAAGTTCGGTTATTGTTGGTTCCCTATGTCGTGTGCAGAGATATATCAGGTGTAAGTTTGGTTGTTGTTGATTCCCTATGTCGTGTGCAGAGAGATATATCCGGTGTAAGTTTGGTTGTTGTTGGTTCCCTATGTCGTGTGCAGAGATATATCCGGTGTAAGTTTGGTTGTTGTTGATTCCCTATGTCGAGTGCAGAGATATAACCGGTGTAAGTTTGGTTGCTGTTTGTTCCCTATGTCGTGTGCAGAGATATATCCGGTATAAGTTTGGTTGTTGTTGATTCCCTATGTCGTGTGCAGAGATATATCCGGTATAAGTTTAGTTGTTGTTGATTCCCTATGTCGTGTGCGAAGATATATGCTGTATAAGTTTGGTTGTTGATGATTCCCTATGTCGTGTGCAGAGATATATCCGGTCTAAGTTGCGGTCACTTTCCTCAAAATGTGATACCTCTACAGAAACAACTACATTAACCGATAATACAATTTGCTTTATGTTTGAAGGAACGGCTTGCCTTGTTAAGAAGCTATAAGACTGCTTATGAGATATTAAAGTTAAAAGAGCAATATGTTATTTCATAAAATACAATTTATTTACCATTATTATGATTATGAAATTATTTGCCAAGAAGTGATGTCTATACATGGAGAAAAATGTACAGAATATACTGACCACAACGACTACATTTGTTTCCATATTAGAAGCTATTGAATAATGTTGTAATAGCAATTTAAAAAACAATCATATCAACGTGTAAAATATATGCTAAATCTTTACCCGTCCGTAAACAGGAAGTAGGGAAACATTTCTAGATCCAAAGCTTATAAAACAGGAAGTATGAAAATAGTCGTATCCAGCGCAGCTGAAAATTCAACTTTTCAGCAGAGTACCTTACCGATAATATCAAACAAATTTCCAGCATATTTGATATAATAAATACTGAAAAGAGTATCCATTGGTAGCAACATACACAAGCAAGAGATAAAAGTAGAAGACTCGGTTTTATTGAGTCTGTTCATGAGAGGTAATGTAAAGCGCAACACCACTCACGCCACCTAGCACCGGCTTAAGCGACATCCTACTTCAAAAGCCACACAGATTTGGCTTGATGATTCCAAAGGACCAGTAAATAATAACACTAATGATTTGTAGTCGGGGCAACTTTTTACGGCCGCCACACAGCACTAAACAGACACTAGTGTGAATGTCAATAAATACTGAAAAGTGGATCCCTTGGTAGCAACAAACACAAACAAGAAGGTTAATGCGGACTGTTTTCCATGCTAACTCTAATACATAGGATTCCATTAATGGTCGTATACCACTATTGCATTTCTATAGATCTCCATTATAGACTTTTGGCCTACAACCCCTGTTTCTATATCCCCTGTTTCTGTCTCCGAATGAATATAAAAACCTAACCTGTTGTTAAAGAACTATCTTAGAGACACTCAGATATGACCAGGGGGTAGTCTGATGTTTTCAGCCTCTGATGCATGCAGGTGGGCTCCCCCAGAATGGCAGTAAAGACATTTTACTTTTTTGCAAATATATCTTCAGTACAACTGTACCCATACAAATGCAAATTTCAGTCAAAATATCCTAAATGAATATGTTTTATGATGGAAATATAATATTTTGATGTTTTATGGGGATTTGTTATGATGTAGAATCTACCTTACAATCTGACTATATGCCCTGATAAACCCCATACTTTTTTCAAAAGCCCCAAATCAATAGTCGTATTTGACCTAATAACATGTTTCTGTGATTGTCTACAATCATTACTGAATATCTGAATTCTGTGGGAGTATACTAAAATGATGTTTGAAGGCAAGTTTATAGAGGTTTGCGACAGAGACAAGCACCCCCTTTCTCATAGTCTGTCCATTGAGATATCATTGTTACCTCTATAGATACAAAATGTGTCAGAATGATTTGAAAGGCATTTCTTAACTACTGTTTGCATCAAACCTTAAAGTATATTGACAGCATAAATACTTCAAATGCAAGTCTCGTACTTGATATGTGCTTAAAAGTCAAGAGTTTATGGCTGAAGCGAATACTTTGCTTAATAGAAATAAAGGCATATGACGTCACAAACACAAAATGGGTTGACAGCAGGGTTACCGCCTTGGAACGGTCAGTGGCAAAAAGGCCGCTGGGGTTTAAACCAGGTTCTAGGGTGCACCAAACCTCACATTTACCCTACAGACATCCGAATAAAACCGGACAGTGTAAATAAAGAAATCCTCGCTATGAACTTTTCTCTAACCAACAAGGCAGCATCAATAGGTAAGTAAGACACGATGAAGCTCGTGTATACATAAATATAAAAAAAGAATAACATAGAAAACCACGAAGAAGGCACTCAATGACTTGGCAGAAGCCAGAGCAACAAGAGAATAAACCACTGAGGGCACGACAAGACAAGACAAGACAAGATTGCAGACAAACATCAAACGTCACCGATCTTTTGGGCTTTAGGTAGACGTCATCGTAGGGTCCACAGCCTGTCCAGTCATCGCACAATTAAAGAGGAAAGCATAGTGGCGAACTGTAAATGGGTCCACCACCAAGCATGCAGTGCGTGACCTTTTGAAAACAGTGTGAGCCAAATCAACCCGAAAGGAATGATTCTATTTAGGTACCACTCGAGAGAAACACGAATATTCACATTAAGCCACTAACAGAGTCCAAGCGCAGATGGGATTGACTTGAATTTATTTAACATGTTTTTATTCTGTCAAGTCACAGAGCCATCGTCCTGAACTGTGTACATTACACATAAAGTTTCAGTTTGAAAAATAGCGTTTTTCGCTCAGTTTTCAACAAATATTCAATCACGATGCATGAACTAATTCCTCCCTCTTCCTAATCCAACTTTTATTTAAACAAACCTCAAGTGCAATAGGAAGAAAGTATAATTAAATATATAGACTGCTTCAGCGCACTTTCATTAACGTTTTTGCATTTGTATTCATGATCGGAGAGCCAACTATGGTGGTCCGAAAGAAATTTCTGATTTCATATTTCCAATCACCCAAGCGAGTCGAGTTAGCAATTCATGCCAAGACGTTATTAAATATGAATGCAATGTAGCATAAGCCTAGCTCAAACTAAGCGGAAGTGGAATTTAGCACATTCAAGCGTGGCCGTACATGACGTCATACTATGGTTGTAATAGTGTATGAATTAAAGGTAATACTTGTAACTTTTCTTATTCTGGCAAAACAATTTTGTACCTGCATTTGAAAAGTGTATTAGAAGCAATGTCCTCTTAATCATTGACAATGTTTGTTGTTTGTTCAACTCTTTAAATATATTCGTGTATATTGTATATATTGAGAGAAAAGTATCACTGTTAACATCCATACCTTGCAGCCATTTTATTAAATTAAAATATTATTCAACATTTAATGTGACGCCTGAAAACGCAGACCAAATAGCAGCATCAGTTTACTTTAATTTAATATATAACGATATTTTGTACCTATTGAACTATGTAGCATTCCCGTTGCTATGTGCGGAAATGAAATCGGGTGCGTACCAGACACCAATAAACACCATTGCCAAACATACAATATGCTAGATTTCGTTGTCTCCTGCGATTTTATAAGGTGATGTGTAGATTTAAAACACCAAAAGTAGATAAAAAGTCGAACAGGAAATGTAGAATTCAAGGACTACAATTAAAGAAAACACGCACAGCAACAAACAATAAATACAAAGACGAATAAAAGGTAAGATATGCAATCACAAACATAAAATGGTTGACAATAGGGCTACCGCCTCGGAACGTTCAGTGGCAAAAGAGACCACTGGCTATTTATACCTGGTTCTAGGATGCACCAAACCTCACCTTACCCTATTGTCATCGCAATAAAACGGGACAATATAAATAAAGATATTCCCGCCAGGTTATATTCTCTAACAAACGAGGCAGCATTAATACGCAATATAAGTATAACATATAAATGATCATGTATATATGTATATAAAAACAAGTAAGTACTCACTGACTTGGCAGAAGCCAGAGCAACAAGAGAACAAGCCTATCTGCGTACGACAAGAATATATGTAAGACAAACATCAAACGCTACCGTCCTGTGATGATTTAGCTAGACGTCATCATAGGATCCACACTCTGTCATGTCATCGCACAATCAAAGATGAAAGCATAGTGGCGAACTGTAAATGGGTCAACCACTAAACATGCAGTGCGTTGCAAAGTGATAGGATCATAAGCTCTTTTGATAAACGCTTTAACAAGTTTAATACAGACTGTATGACCAAGGACCTTATAACCAAGTTTGTACATCACATCATCATAGAAGTCAGGCTGTGATAGTCAGTCCTTGTTGCCGAAAAGTTCTTAAATTAGTTTCATATTTTAAAAGTAGATCAGGGATACGATAATTAAATTTTAAAGGAGTTTTCTTTGTATTTTATTTAATTTTTAATTAATATAAAATTATACAAATCTGATCACTTTCAACTGTCTTATCTGAGTAAAATACACTATCTACAAGATATATAAATAGCGTCAGAAAGCATCAAAGCAGTATATTAAGGTATATTAATAAATGTTTAAATGTCCAATGGCCCGGCTACGCAACGTCCATTTCGTACCTCAAATTAGGTACGAAATTTCCAAGATACGAAACTTCCATTTGTGCAGACCGGTATCTTCGACAATTACAGTTTTGTTACGTGAAAGGCCGAGTTCATCCCTTAATCAAAAAAAGTTAACAGCTGTATCCGTCAGCTGAAAACTGATAACTTCATCATATCTATCCTAAAGAACTTCACCTCAACAAAGCTAATATTTCTAATACCGTCGCTATTTTTCGATTTACAGCTCCCGATTGAAAATGGAGAAACAGTAAGCAAGATAAAGTTAAACCACTTAGAAGGGGATGTTCCCCGATTAACTTCTTATGGGGTACACCGTTCTCAACTGCTGATCATTTTAATATTCGTAACATTGGTATAATTAAATTCTACTCCTTCACGGCTATCAAAAAACCTTTGCAAAATTGTATTATTAGCGTTACCATGATATACTTTTAAAATATAACGTTTTCTGCTACGAGGACTATCATCATGCCCGATTTCTATGGTGACTCGATTTACAAACTCCGTAAGATCCTTTGTCATATTCACTTATCTGCAGTATTTATTGAACTTGTTGAAACGTTTATCAAAATAGGTTATGAACCTTTAATGTTGCAACGCATATTGTGGAATCGACGATGACGTCTACCTAAATCCTGTAAAGGGTGGTAAAGTTTAAAGGTGAATGGCCACCCTTTTTGTAGTATTATCAATTAACAAATTTAATTCTTAAACATCATATGAACATTTTTTGATAGTCCCGGAGAGTCACATATATTTAAAACCGCTACTAAGTTGTATGTAAAAATAAGTATTGTTTGCATGACGTACTTTTACCACTGCGTGACTGCAAGGGGAAATGAGGTAAATATGAGTTGTATAGCTGCACCCCGAACTATTGCCAGATAATCGATAAAATACATTTACCTGTGGATTAATTTACCTGTTCAAAGTTTTCTACGTCATCCAATAAAATATTCTCGATTTTCACAGATATTGCAATGTGTGAATTGTAAATATATACTGTTGTCTATTGATTTCGATTTAATTAAACATAAACATGTTCATGAAACAAAACATGGCCAGAGAAGTTTAGTGACTTCGATTTTATCTTGTCTTGCACTTAACGGTTTATTTTCTCGGTTTGCTCTGGTTCTGCCAAGTCAATTCATATATACATGCTCATCTTCGTGTTATAGTGTCTACCTAGTTTGTTGGAGGACATAGCATGGTGGGGGGTTTCTTTATATGCAATATCCTGTTACACTGGGGTGGCAATAACGTAGGCCATGGGTTTGGTGCACCTTACACTGACCGTCCCAAGGATGTACACCTTTGTGATTTTTTTTTAAGTGTGTGTTTATGGTGTCGCATACTGTAATTTCCGCAAGGTTCTTGTTTGTTGTGATTGCGGCGTGTTATTAGTGAATGTGTTCTGTGAATGATACATTTCCTGTTCGGTTGTTATACATACATTGTGAATGATACATTTCCTGCTCGGTTGTTATATTTCCTGCTCGGTTGGTATACATACATTGTGAATGATACATTTCCTGCTCGGTTGGTACGGTTGGTATACATACACTGTGAATGATGCATTTCCTGCTCGGTTGTTATACATACACTGTCAATGATACATTTCCTGCTCGGTTGGTACGGTTGGTATACATACACTGTGAATGATGCATTTCCTGCTCGGTTGTTATACATACACTGTGAATGATGAATTTCCTGCTCGGTTGTTATACATACACTGTGAATGATACATTTCCTGCTCGGTTGTTATACATACACTGTGAATGATACATTTCCTGCTCGGTTGTTATACATACACTGTGAATGATACATTTCCTGCTCGGTTGTTATACATACATTGTGAATGATGCATTTCCTGCTCGGCTGTTATACATACATTGTGAATGATGCATTTCCTGCTCGGTTGTTATACATACATTGTTAATGATACATTTCCTGCTCGGTTGTTATACATACACTGTGAATGATACATTTCCTGCTCGGTTGTTATACATACATTGTGAATGATACATTTCCTGCTCGGTTGTTATACATACATTGTGAATGATGCATTTCCTGCTCGGTTGTTATACATACATTGTGACTGCTCGGTTGTTATACATACATTGTGAATGATGCATTTCCTGCTCGGTTGTTATACATACATTGTGACTGCTCGGTTGTTATACATACACTGTCAATGGTGCATTTCCTGCTCGGTTGTTATACATACACTGCTCGGTTGTTATACATACATTGTGAATGATACATTTCCCGCTCGGTTGTTATACATACACTGTGAATGATACATTTCCTGCTCGGTTGTTATACATACACTGTGAATGATACATTTCCGGCTCGGTTGTTATACATACACTGTGAATGATTCATTTCCGGCTCGGTTGTTATACACACATTGTGAATGATACATTTCCTGCTCGGTTGTTATACATACATTGTGAATGATGCATTTCCTGCTCGGCTGTTATACATACATTGTGAATGATGCATTTCCTGCTCGGTTGTTATATACATACATTGTTAATGATACATTTCCTGCTCGGTTGTTATACATACACTGTGAATGATACATTTCCTGCTCGGTTGTTATACATGTATACATTGTGAATGATACATTTCCTGCTCGGTTGTTATACATACATTGTGAATGATGCATTTCCCGCTCGGTTGTTATACATACATTGTGACTGCTCGGTTGTTATACATACATTGTGAATGATGCATTTCCTGCTCGGTTGTTATACATCCATTGTGACTGCTCGGTTGTTATACATACACTGTCAATGGTGCATTTCCTGCTCGGTTGTTATACATACACTGCTCGGTTGTTATACATACATTGTGAATGATACATTTCCTGCTCGGTTGTTATACATACACTGTGAATGATACATTTCCTGCTCGGTTGTTATACATACACTGTGAATGATACATTTCCGGCTCGGTTGTTATACATACACTGTGAATGATACATTTCCGGCTCGGTTGTTATACACACATTGTGAATGATACATTTCCTGCTCGGTTGTTATACACACATTGTGAATGATACATTTCCTGCTCGGTTGTTATACACTAACTGTGAATGATACATTTCCTGCTCGGTTGTTATACACACATTGTGTTATACATACGCTGTGAATGATACATTTCCTGCTCGGTTGTTATACACACACTGTGAATGATAAATTTCCTGCTCGGTTGTTATACATACACTGTCAATGATGCATTTCCTGCTCGGTTGTTATACATACACTGTGAATGATACATTTCCTGCTCGGTTGTTATACATACACTGTCATACATTTCCTGCTCGGTTGTTATACATACACTGTGAATGATACATTTCCTGCTCGGTTGTTATACATACACTGTGAATGATACATTTCCTGCTCGATTGTTATACATACACTGTCATACATTTCCTGCTCGGTTGTTATACATACACTGTGAATGATACATTTCCTGCTCGGTTGTTATACACACACTGTGAATGATACATTTCCTGCTCGGTTGTTATACGCACATTGTGTTATACATACGCTGTGAATGATACATTTCCTGCTCGGTTGTTATACACACACTGTGAATGATAAATTTCCTGCTCGGTTGTTATACATACACTGTCAATGATGCATTTCCTGCTCGGTTGTTATACATACATTGTGAATGATACATTTCCTGCTCGGTTGTTATACATACACTGTCATACATTTCCTGCTCGGTTGTTATACATACACTGTGAATGATACATTTCCTGCTCGGTTGTTATACATACACTGTCATACATTTCCTGCTCGGTTGTTATACATACACTGTGAATGATACATTTCCTGCTCGGTTGTTATACATACACTGTGAATGATACATTTCCGGCTCGGTTGTTATACACACACTGTGAATGATACATTTCCTGCTCGGTTGTTATACACACACTGTGAATGATACATTTCCTGCTCGGTTGTTATACACACATTGTGAATGATACATTTCCTGCTCGGTTGTTATACACACATTGTGAATGATACATTTCCTGCTCGGTTGTTATACACACATTGTGAATGATACATTTCCTGCTCGGTTGTTATACACACACTGTGAATGATACATTTCCTGCTCGGTAGCTATACACACACTGTGAATGATACATTTCCTGCTCGGTTGCTATACATACACTGTGAATGATACATTTCCTGCTCGGTTGTTATACATACACTGTGAATGATACATTTCCTGCTCGGTTGCTATACATACACTGTGAATGATACATTTCCTGCTCGGTTGTTATACATACATTGATTGTTATATTCTAAAAGACTATACACAGCTATAAGTGTGGTAGCCAGACATTGCTAACGTTACAGTATAATATTACAACATATCACGTGCTTATTATTTAATTTATAAGCGAGGGCAGCTTATTACTGTACACTATATGTATTGGTAGAGGTTATTATACACAACATGTTCTAAACATGTTTAAAACTAAATACTGGAAAGGGTATCCCTTGGAAGGAACACACACAAACAAGAGAGAACTGACACACGGTCATGTTGATTTATTTCAAATTCCCGGCGTGCCATTTCTTCTCCCTAAATAATGTTCAGATCATTATTAATAATTATTATTAATAATAACAACAATAATAATATGTAAACCTACGCTAAATAATTTAAGAAAAAAATAAACACTCTGATATTGTTTTACCCTTTATTTATATATATGCAATTATGTTAGACCCCATCTACAGGTAGTCACTATGATTCACTTTTTTCTTGTGCGATGACCGGTCCGCCACGTGGGATACTATGATTGTACCTTCCGAAGCCTTGAAAGGGGTGTTTGGTACATGAACTTTCGTCCCTGTGGGTATGTAGCTTATATGAAAAGGAAGCTTGGGATTGCATTTGGGGTCACTGGGGTCAAGGTTAAGGTCACTGCTACTTAAAATAGAAAAAACGGTTTCCGCTCAGTAATTTTAGTTAGGAATTATATATTGGAATGAAACTTTATGGGTAAGTCGCTTATATAAAAGGGAAGCTTGGGATTGCATTTGGGATCACTGTGGTCAAGGTCAAAGTAACTGATACTTAAAATAGAAAAACGGTTTCCGCTCAGTTAGGAATGAGATATTGGAATGAAACTTTACGGGTAGGTAGCTTTTATTTCTTTTATTTACCATTAGCTTATAGTCCTGTACCAAATTTGTTCAAATGGTGACCCTGGGGTCAAATTGGCCCACACCCCAGGGGTCAGGTGTTTTACATAGACTTATATAACGAATAACTTAAACAATCGTCTTTTCTGAAACTGCAAGATCCAAAGGTTTAATATTTTGCATTTACCAGAAGCTTAGGGTCTTCGATCTAGTTTGTTTAAATGGTGACCTTGGGGTCCAATTTGCTCCAATTTTGTACCGCCCCAGGGGTCAAGTGTTTTAACTAGACTTATATTGGGAAACACGTTTTAAAACATGTGTCTTTTCTAAAACCACAAGAGCCAACGGTTTAATATTTTTCATTTACCATAAGCTTATGGTTCTTTAACAAGTTAACAACCAAAGCCAGGTGTCACATGTTTTTATATAGACTTATACAGGGAAAACCTTGAAAAATCTTCTTTTCTGAAACTATAAGAGCCAGAGCTTTAATATTTTGCATTTACCATTAGCCTCTGATCCTCTACCAAGTTTGTTGAAATGGTAACACTGGAGACAAATTTGGCCCGCCCTAGGTGTCACATGTTTTACATGGACGTATAAGCTTATGATTCTCTTCCAAGTTTGTTCAAATGGTATCCCTGGGGTCATATTTGTGGCCGACTTATGGGGCACATGTTTTACATACACTTATATAAGGAGAAACTTAAAAAATATTATTCTCAAAAGTTTAATATTTTGTATTTACCATAAGATTATGGTCCTATTAAAAGTTTGTTCAAATGGTGACCTTAGGGTCAAATTTGAACAACCAGTAGAGCGATGCAGGCCCTGTTGGGTCTCTTATTTGACATTTGCATGGTTTATGACTTAGGGCTTTATGATGTCATTTTATCATCATGTCATGTTCAAATTATTGCTATGTAAAAAAGTACCTCATATACCATCACAGATTTCCTTTTTTCAGCATAGTTATCTCGATTCCAGTGCAATCCTTCATTTGCCCCTTTTCTTGAACTACACATAGTCGTTCTTGCGAACATTCAAATTTTATCGTATGCATTAACTGAGTTATGTTCAGTCTCATATTTGTCAGACAGTTAATTGGGCATTTTACGCTTCTAAATTTAACACGCTACCTTATGCACACGCTACCTAATGCAGTAACGCATTACATTGTTGTTACGTTAGATTATGCATTTACATGTTCATGTGTCACTTTATCCAAGGAGAAAATTAATTATCCTCCAAAAAAAACACACATTATCACAATGACCTGGTAGGGGACATTGTATTGCATAGCAATACTTCTTCTTGATTACCAATTCTTTGCCAATTTGGGCACTGAAGACAGGATAATAGCGAGAGTGTATAGACATATATCCGATTTAAGCTAACCAGTAGACCATATTGCCTACTGACCGTTCCAACACGGTATAGGCTGTGAGCTAGTAGGAGAAACCCTCCCCCCCCAGGGGGAATTTTGTAGGGTATGATTTTCTGAAAGAACATACAGTAAGTTTCAAAATGAGACATGTGTGCCATCTGAGCGTTGGGGCTTTAGTGAGTTTTGGGGGAAAACGTTGCGTTTTTAGACAAAAATCGCCGAAATCTGGAATTATTTTTTAGAAAAATAATAAAATATATTAGAACCAATTTGAATTGATGGAATCTTTCTCGGAACGCATCTCTACGTGTCCCAAAATATAATTTGTGGATCCGATGCTTTAATATTGAGATTTTGGGTAAAAATGTTAAAAAATTGAATAAAATCGCTGATTTCTGTAATACATTGGGGATATTTAACTAAAAAATATAAAAATATCTAATACAATAGAAAAAAGAAATATTGTAACCTTTTTGGGCAGGGTAAGGTCCAGTGATTCAGTAGAAAAAAGTCCCAAACCGCATGATGTTTGGAAATGCCTTAATTTTGGGGCGAAAAATGTGTATTTTTGTCAAAAATCGCCGGAATCTGGAATTATTTTTTGAAATTAGTTTGAACATAAACTTATCAAACTGAAGCGATAGAATGTTGCACGGCATACATATTCAAGTTTTTCCTGACACATTATATAACATATGTGCTCAAATATTGGCATTTTAGGGCAAAATGTTGGAAAAAATGACAAAAATCACTGATTTCTATAATCCATTGGGTTATTGGGTTAAAATATAGAAACACATTTAATACAATTGAATAAGGACATTGTAACATTTTTGGATAGACAAAGGTCAAATAATTAAGTAGAAAAAAATCCCGAACCGTATGATGCTTGAAAATGCCTTATTTTTTAGGCGAAAAATGTGTATTTTTGTCAAAAATCGACGGAATCTGGAATTATTTTTGAAAATAGTTTTAACATAAACTTATCAAATTGAAGTTATATAATGTTGCACAGCATACATATTCAAGTGTTTTCTTGCATCATATATAACATATCTGCTGAAATATGTTGGAAAAAAGGACCAAAATCACTATTTCTGCAATCCATTGCGGGTATGGGGTTAAAATCTAGAAAAATATATAATACTGGTACAATAGAAAATAGACTATAAGCTAGTAGGAGTAACCCTCCCCCCAAGGGGAATTTTGTACACCCTATTTTTCTGAAAGCCCATTATGTGTAGAGCATTTTGGAACATGTACGTGTACCAACTGGCGACTTGGACTTTATCACGCTACCGGTATTTCGAACATGATACATAGAGCTATATACAGTATACGTTATTAATAGAGAAATAGTGTTGAGCGACGCTCTGCGTACGGCCACTGGGCCGACCCACATATTTTGCGACACAACGGGACCGGTGGCCAGCTGTTGGCAAAGGTCCCCAGTACATGTGGCACTCGGTCGCTAGTCCATATTAAGAGAAAGGCTACCGAGTTCGAGTTTCGAACATGGCACATAGAGCTATATACAGTTATATAGAAGGATATAGTGTTGAACAACCTTCGGCCGATGGCCGCTGGGCCGACACAGATTGGGTGACACAACGGGACTAGTGGGCAGCCGTCGGCAAAGGTCCCGGCAACGCGTGGCATTCAATCGCTAGGCTGTATCAGGGGGGATGCTACCCGAGTTCGGGTCTCGAACCTCGTAACTTACCTATCTAGAGCTTTATACAGTATAGTTATGTATGTATAGAGGGAAATAGCATTGAGTAAACATCGGCTGATGGCCGCTGGACCGATCCACATATTTTATGACACAACGGGACTGGTGGCCAGTCGTCGGCAAAGGTCCCCGTTATGCGTGGTACATGGTGTCTAGGCCTTATGAGGGTGAGGGCTACCCGAGTTCGAGTTTCGAACATGGCACATAGAGCTATATACAGTTATATAGAAGGATATGGCGTTGAACAACCTTCGGCCGACGGCCGCTGGGCCGACACAGATTGGGTGACACAACGCAACGGGACTAGTGGGCAGCCTTTGGCAAAGGTCCCGGCAACGCGTGGCATTCAATCGCTAGGCTGTATCAGTGGGGAGGCTACACGAGTTCGGGTCTCGAACCTCGTAACTCACCTAGAGCTTTATACAGTATAGTTATATATGTATAGAGAGAAATAGCGTTGAGCGACCATCGGCCGATGGCCGCTGGACCGATCCACATATTTTGTGACACAACGGGACCGGTGGCCAGCCGTCGGCAAAGGTCCCCGCTATGCGTGGTACATGGTCCCTAGGTCTTATCAAGGTGTGGGCTACCCGAGTTTGAGTCTTGAACATGTAACATAGAGTTATATACAGTTAAATAGAGGGAAATAGCGTTTAACGACCTTCGGCCGATAGCCGCTCGGCCGACCCACATATTTTATGACACAACGGGACCAGTGGCCAGCCGTCGGCAACGGTCCTCGCTACGCGTGTCACTCGGTCCCTAGGTCGTATCAGGGGGAAGGCTGCCTGAGTTCGTGTCTCAAACATGCCACATAGAGCTATATAGTACATAGCTTTGAACGACCCGCAGCCGACGGCCGCTGGGCCTACCCACAGGTATTGTGACCCAACGGGAACGGTGGTCAGCCGGCGGCAACGGTTCTCGCTATGCGTGGCACTCAATCCCTAGGTCGTTTCAGTGGGATGGCTTCCCGAGTTCGGGTCTCGAACATAGAACCTAGAGCTACATACAGTATAGTTATATAGAGAGAAATAGCCTTGAGCGACCCAATGCCGATGGCCGCTGGGCCGACCCACAGGTTTTGTGACTCAACGGCGTGGCACTCGGTCGCTAGACCGTATAAGGGGAGGGCTACCTGAGTTCGGGAGGAGGGGGGGGGGGGGTGTCTACAGCCAGCTCAAAAACTAGTAAATGATGTGTTGTATTGTTCGGGAGGTTCTGTCATGCCATTTTTTAACAAATTCTTATAAGGTATCAGCTAGAGCAGGCTTGTTTGAGCAAATAAAATGTCAGCCTGCCATGCACTCCTTGGAAACATATGATGGGTCAATGGCAATATCGCCAGGTGAGAATAGGAATGTTCCATAGAAGAAAGACGGCACTTTTTTCTCTCATCTGGCGATATGTCGTTGTAACATGTATGTTTTAATTACTTTTTGAAGAAAACAATCCAGATTTCGTTTATGTTTTATTAAAAACACATTTTCCTCCAACAAAATAAAGCAGCATTTACCATCTTCTGATGGGTTTTCTGGTATATTATTGCACATTGGACTGCAAAAATGTTACAATATTTTTATCCCCATTATTTCTATGCACTTTTAATTGTTTCCCAATACCTCAATGCATTACAGAAATCGGCGATTTTAGTCATTTTTTCAACATTTTGCCCTAAAATATAAATACTTGAGCATATATATTATATCTGATACAATAAATGACTTGGATATGTAGTGTGCAACATTTTATTGCTTCAATTTGATAAGTTTATGTTCAAACTATTTTCAAAAGATAATTGGAGATTCCGTTGATTTTTTACGGAAATACACATTTTTCGCCTGAAAATTAAGGCAATATTTTAAACATCATATGGTTCATGAATTTTTTCTACTTAATTATTGGACCTTTGTCTATCCAAAATGTTACAATATGTCTTTATTCTATTGTATTAAAAAAAATAATTCTAAATTTTAACCCAATACCCAAAATGGATTACAGAAATCAGTGAGTTTTGTCATTTTTTCCAACATTTTGCCCTAAAATGCCAATATTTGAGCACATATGTTATATATGATGCCAGGAAAAACTTGAATATATATGCTGTACAACATTTTATTGCTTCAATTTGATCAGTTTATGTTGAAACTAATTTTAAAAAATAATTCCAGATTCCGACGATTTTTGACAAAAATACACATTTTTCGCCCAAAAATTAAGGCATTTCCAAACATCATGCGGTTTGGAACTTTTTTCTTTTTAACCACTGGACCTTGCCCTGCCCAAAAAGGTTACAATATTTCTTTTTTCTATTGTATTAGATATATTTCTAATTTTTAATTAAATACCCCCAATGTATTACAGAAATCAGCGATTTTATTCAATTTTTTAACATTTTTACCCAAAATCTCAATATTTAAGTATCGGATCCATAAATTATATAGTGGGACATGTAGAGATGCGTTCCGAGAAAGATTCCATCTATTCAAATTGGTTCTAACATATTCCATTCTTTTTCTAAAAAATAATTCCAGATTTTGGCGATTTTCGTCTAAAAACGCAACGTTTTCCCCCAAAACTCACTAAAGCCCCAACGCTCAGATGGCACACATGTCTCATTTTGAAGCTTAATGTATGTTCTTTCAGAAAATCATACCCTACAAAATTCCCCCTGGGGGGGGAGGGGGGTCTACAGCCAGCTCAAGAACTAGTAACCCTGTCTTCTCTACTCTTTGTTTTGTGTGAGAGCTGGCGTGGAGCAGTCGGTAGCGCGGCGGATTTGTAACCGGAGGCCCCGGGTTCAATCCTCCGTGGTGCCACTGAGTTCCGTCGGTGTGTTCTTGGCCTTAGCCTCGTCCGTCAGATGGGGACGTAAACCGGGCGGTCCCGTGTATCGGTCTGTCCTCCGAGCACGTTGAAGAACCGTAAGAATCTGTTCAATATTAAGAGTAGGGCAGGTTCCCGGATTCCTAAGTATCCTTCCCCACTCTCTGGGCGGCTCTAAATAACCTATACTGTGATGATGAGCCGTTAAACAACATTCAATTCAATTGTTTTGTGTATTGTCCTCTTCATATATTTAATTTACTCTTTGTTTGTGGTACATTGCGGGACTATGGTGCCATTGGGTTTGGGTGCTAGCTAGAGTGTCTATAGGACCATTTTTCTCATGTTTAAAGTCAGAATGATAATTTATCACATAACGTCCCTTGTTAGCAGTGTCGAACACCCATTTAATATTCTATTGTATGACACACGTGTAATACAACCTGGAACGATTTTGATTGGTTGAGTTAAACCTGTAACACTACGCAAGTTTATCAACTGAAACTATTTTATTTATTACAAATCAACCCAGATCTGAGTCATAAACTTATTATTTGTGACAGCTTATAAAAATAATGCACGTTATACAAAACATTGTTGTTGGTTTGTTAAAAAGTTGGCGCAAACCGCTATTTTGTAAAGAGGTAAAACACGAACTCTTTTATACGCAACGTTATGTGTGAGACGCGACTTTACGACGTCACATATTTTATGACGTTTTTTGCGCTAAAATATGTCTGACGTCGTGGCGGTTCTATGTCCTTCTGAATTATTTTTTACTAATTTGATTGCAATGTTATGTGATAAAAAGGATCTTAAACTCGTTCCCATTCCATATAAGATTTATGAAACTCGTGATGAATTATTTTTAATTTTAACTCGCCAAAAGGCTCGTTAAAATTAAAATAATTCATAACTCGTTTCATAAATCTTATATGAAATGGGAACTCGTTTAAGATCCTCGATATATTAATGGTGCAAATTGTAGTGCTTGCTTGCCTTGCTTCTCTTAAATGTATGAGCCCAACAATCATACAAATAACGAAAATTAATCCAGATTAGATAAGTCGTGAGTTAATTCACATTAGCTTCTCAGCTGTTACTTAAAAGTGTAAAAACTAATTGAGTAAACCAAACAGTTATATAAACGTAAATAAAAGAATTATCTACAAAAGTCTACAAATTATATACAAAAGTAAATCAGTAGTGTTATTAATTACTGGTCCTTTGTGGCTTTAAAGTAGAATATCGCTTAAGCCGGTACTAGGAGGACTGCTACTTTTATCTCTTGTTTGTGTTTGTTGCTTCCAAGGGATCCACTTTTTAGTATGTATTCATGTATCCATAATGCCGTCTGCGATTATTTGTAATGCCGTCTGCGATTATTCACAATTCCATCTGCGTTTATCCATAATGCCATCTGCATTTATCCATAATGGCGTCTGTGATTACTCATAATGCCATCTGCGTTTATCCATAATGCCGTCTGCGATTATTCATAATGCCATCTGCGTTTATCCATAATGGAGTCTGCTATTATTCATAATGTCGTAGCGATTATTCATAATGCCATCAGCGTTTATCCATAATGCCGTCTGCGTTTATACATAATGCCGTCCGCGTTTATCCATAAAGCCATCTGCGTTTATCCATAATGCCGTCTGCGATTATTCATATTGCCATCTGCGTTTATCCATAATGCCATCTGCGTTTATCCATAATACCGTCTACGATTATTCATAATGCCGTCTGCGTTTATCCATAATGCCATCTGCGTTTATCCGTAATGCCGTCTGCGTTTTCTTCTTAATGTCGTCTACGTTTATACATATAATATCGTCTTCGTTGATTCATAATGCCGTCTGCGATTATTCATTATGCCGGCTTCGTTTACTCATAATGCCGGTTTATTCATAATGCCGTCTGCATTTATCCATAATGCCGTCTTTGTTTATTCATAATGCCGTCTTCGCTTATTCATAATGCCGTCTGCGTTTAGTCTGCGTTTATTCATAATGCCGTCTGCGTTTATTCATAATGCCGTCTGCGTTTATTTATAATGCCGTCTGCATTTATTCATAATGCCGTCTGCGTTTAGTCTGCGTTTATTCATAATGCCGTCTGCGTTTATTCATAATGCCGT
The DNA here is from genome assembly GCA_037043455.1 of Cyrtodaria siliqua. Lineage (NCBI taxonomy): Eukaryota > Metazoa > Mollusca > Bivalvia > Adapedonta > Hiatellidae > Cyrtodaria > Cyrtodaria siliqua. The sequence goes on from JAWPHD010001064.1 coordinate 172,069, forward strand.
CTGCGTTTATTTATAATGCCTTCTGCATTTATTCATAATACTGTCTGCGTTTATTTATAATGCCGTCTTCGTTTATTCATAATGCCGTCTGCGATTATTCATAATGCCGGCTTCGTTTATTCATAATGCCGTCTGCATTTATCCATAATGCCGTCTGCGTCTATTCATAATGCCGTCTGCGTTTCCATAATGCCAGCCAGCAAAGCAGTATTGTTTAACGAGCAATACAATATTGCTGATTAAAGGGAAATAAAGCATACATTGTTAACTCCTAAATACTCACACAGTTATTTCTCCTGAACATTTATATAGTCATGTTTTACGACCACCGTTGCAAGGGATGACACATCCGCTCATGTGAGGACAAATATAAGTCAAGCTCCTGCCATGTGAGGGCAACCCTTTTGTTATCACATCTTTAAAATTAATGGTAGTTAATTTGAAAATTGGGAAAAATAGGGGAGTGAGGTTGTGTGAGTACACGAAGGAGAGACACATGTAATGACATGTGAGAGACAATGATCTCATATAATATGTGTTTTAGACCTAATGGTCCTCACGATTTGTCCTCACTTTAATATACTATACTATAATATCTTGATCTCCGCTTGTTTAAATTAAAATCAGCTGGACCAGCCGATATACCTTAAAGGATCACACTGCAATCTTGGAATATGTATCAACCACTGTAATTAGCGTTTCCATTTGTTTATCAGGTATCATTTTTACTTTAACCGTGCTTGCATATATTTAAATATAATGTTGATTTTTCAAAATTCATCTGCCATCTGCAAAACACATACTATATGATATCATTGTCTCTCACATGTCATTTCTTAATAGTAAAAAACAACTTGCTTTATACCATTCTTATAATTAATATTCATGATTTAACACATGTAAGTATGTAGCAAAACTAATGGGACGCCGAGTGAGTGAGTGAGTGAGTGAGTGAGAGTAGTGAGTGAGTGAGTGAGTGAGTGAGTGAGTGAGTGACGTGAGTGAGTGAGTGAGTGAGTGAGTGAGTGAGTGAGTGAGTGAGTGAGTGAGTGAGTGAGTGAGTGAGTGAGTGAGTGAGTGAGTGAGTGAGTGAGTGAGTGAGTGAGTGAGTGAGTGAGTGAGTGAGTGAGTGAGTGAGTGAGTGAGTGAGTGAGTGAGTGAGTGAGTGAGTGAGTGAGTGAGTGAGTGAGTGAGTGAGTGAGTGAGTGAGTGAGTGAGTGAGTGAGTGAGTGAGTGAGTGACTGAGTGAGTGAGTGAGTGAGTGAGTGAGTGAGTGAGTGAGTGAGTGAGTGAGTGAGTGAGTGAGTGAGTGAGTGAGTGAGTGAGTGAGTGAGTGAGTGAGTGAGTGAGTGAGTGAGTGAGTGAGTGAGTGAGTGAGTGAGTGAGTGAGTGAGTGAGTGAGTGAGTGAGTGAGTGAGTGAGTGAGTGAGTGAGAATGTACCACCGATATCTGTAAATAAAAACCGGGCTCAACGATCTCCAAAGACCAGAATGAATAACAGTTCTGATTGCAAGACCGAAGTGAAGTTGTATGAGCGCAGATCCCCCGAAACAGTGTGAATATATCCCATCCAAGCAAGTACTTACTGAAACTAACTGTTAACACTATATCTCTGTGTATCGTTATATATTTGTAAAGAATAATAAATACCGAGATACTTCTGTGAATACATGTATAACTGAAATAAAAACAAACTAAAGCAAAGTCGAAGTGGATTGGGGATGGGTGTGGTAAGGGATAGCATCGCAAATATCCGCACTTTGCTGTCATGCACACATACAAGACAACCACTGTGGCAACTACGAACGCCCTTCTTTAACTGGTGTAGAAGGAGTTCGAGTTGAAATGAAACATATATCAGAAATGTCATTAACAATTTTGAAAACTGTGGCTGAAATGTTCATTTTGATGATTTGAACTTTTGTCGTTGATCTTTGGACACAGGGGTCAGACACTTAATTCGAAATATCGTTTTCATCTACACATCGTAGGAAACAACTGTGACAACCCTCCTTTAACTGATATATGAGGAGTTTAGGTCTCTCTACTGTTCCGGGTAAAATGTAATGAGAAACGAAGTGCAAAACCAGCAGGAAAAACCTGTAAAATATGATCATCCAATTTATTTAAATAGTATAATTAAAAACATATTTACTAACAGAATACTAATACATTACAGGCAGTATTTCTTTAAAATATAATTCAAGCAATAAGTAAAGTTCTAATACTATTGTCAAGTGTCTCTTTAACCAGATTTGTCAAGTGTTCCTTTAATCAAAAGTGTCAAGTGGTTTAGTTCGCCACAATAGTCCAAATACTCCGATGTGACTTTTAGAATAAATGAGCACAATGATGTTGAAGAGAAATCCCCTCACAGTGTATACTTTAATGCAAACGCATCCAATATGAATACAAAATGTCATCTTTACCTCAGCTATATACTGAACCTCACAAAGCCTTGTTTATTTACGTTTACAGAATGTTCTAGAAGTTTCTGTTCTAGAACATTTCAAACCAGAAAATGCAACAGAAGCATAAACATCTTTTCAGAATTGTCCAGAGACATCTACATGATACTCATTTAAATGTCCTTTAAAGACACAATTAATAGAAAACATTCAACATCATAAATAAACATAGACATAGGGGTAACACTACACAGTTATCTCACTTGAAACCCCCGGTAGGATAATTCTTGCGCCATAAATACTAGAGTGTTCTTCGGTTTTAAATAGTTTTATAATTCCTCTTAGTTATGTTTATTGTTGCTGCAGGTGGGATGAGCACAGTCCGAAATTAGATGAACATTAATTAGACGATACTATCACCAGACTATGACAGTTTTCAAGGATGTTGAAGAAGAGTAGGAATTCTGGTTAAATGTAGTGCAATTGATGACAACACTCAAATTTAAAAAAAATCTGGTCAGCGTACCAGATTTCTTACCTTTTTTGTGTGGACAAATAATTGTTTCATAAAAAGTGATTTTTACCTTGGAAACGTTCTGTTTAGACTTCTTTAAACTTTGTTCATATATGGTCAGTATAATAAAATTATTGTACTGTGCAGTGAGACCCTGAAGGTTAAAAGGAAACAATTAATACGTATATGATTACAAATAGCGTGTAAGAAGTAAACATTCTAACCCGTAGGGGTCAGACGCTGGATCCAAAACATTTCTTGTCATCTAGACATCCTAGATGTCCTCTGTCCCAAATATGAACACCCTCCTTCAATTAATGAAGGAGTTCAGCTTACGAGAAAAACCGACTGCCGTACTGACTGACCGACGTACATCCACAGTTTATCTGCTTTTTCTACGAAAACTACGGAAACAAAAATATGTACACCCATAGTCGTCCCATCGTTTCTATAAACCAGTCATCGCTTCTGTGATTACTACATTTCCCGTTCGACGCTTAGGCCTACTTTTGTTGTTTGAGAGTGGTATGTATGTGAATTAATTGTTCCTTTGTGTTTGAGGACTGCATGGCTTGAAACATAACATGTTGTTGAAACTATATAATTAGACACTCGTTATCTGGATGACATATTGAACATTGACAATCCTTTCTTTTCTACTATGGTTAATACTATCTATCCTAAAGAAGTTCAACTCAACAAAACTAATATTTTTGATACTGTCGCTTCTTTTCTTGATTTACATCTCTCTTTTGAAAATGAAGAAATAATTACTAAAATCTATGGCAAGAAAGACGATTTTAATTTTGATATTGTTAGTTATCCCCACATAGATGGGGATGTTACAAGAGCTACTTCTTATGTTTCTCAAATTATTCTTTTTTCTGGAGCTTGTAGTCAAGTTGACTTTAATATTTGTAATCTTTGTATAACTCTATAAGTGTATAACTAAAAGGTTACTCCATTACCGTAAACTTCGAAAAATCGTTGCAAAATTATCGTTACGCTGAAATAAAATGTACAAGTAATATAAGAACTCTTCTGATACTAGGATTATCCCAACCTGACTGCTATGGTGACGTGATTTACAATTTTCGTAAGATCCTTGGTCATAATAACTTTTATACAATCTTTATAAATATGGTCAACTATTATTTTATCAAAATAGGTCATGACCCTATCATTTTGCAACGCACTGCATGTTTCATGTTGAGCCATTTACAATTCACCACTATGCTTTTTTCTTTGAGTGTGCGATGATGTATAGTGGAGGACCCTATAATGAAGTCTACCTAAATCTTCGACGGACAGTAGCGTTTTGATGTTTGTTCTGAATCTTGTCATTTCGTACCCTTAACGGTTTGTTCTCTTGTTGCTATTGACTCTGCCAAGTCTTTGATTTGTGGCTTCTATGATTTGTTTTTTAAATTCATATATACATGATCATGTCTCAGTTTATTGGAATAACAATAGGGTAATAGTGAGGTTTGGTGAACCCTGGAACCTGGTTTCAAACCCCAGCTACATGGTATATTGCATGCATAGGAAGTACGCCGAAATGGATGACCACTTGTAAACAGATATTACAAGCTAGATGGTATATTGCATGCATAGGAAGTACAACAAAACGGATGGCCACTTGTAATGCACTGCATGCTGGATGGAATACTGCGTATATATAGAAAGTATGCCAAAATGGATGGACACTTGTAAACAAATAACACATTGCATACTAGAAGGTACTGTATATTCCATCAATACATTACAGTGATTCTGTGATTGCACACACAACACTGTTCAACTTGGTCAAGGTTAAGGAGGCCCCAGTCAACTCAGGCCTACCTGCCATGATCGTGTCGTAGTTTAGAAAGAAAAAGAAACAAGCATAATGGTTTTATTCTTCTCACAGATACCATGGTTCCGAGTATCCGCATAATTTGCTCAACCTCGACCTCGTGGATTAAACCGCGAAAATTGATTACAAACATGGAATGTTGATAAAAAAAAAAAATACATGCCACAACAATAAATGAAAGTACGCCTCATAAATGTTATATGAAATGCAAGAAGCGTTTGATTGATTCTTACACTGTTTAGATAATGAAAATGATTACAACTTACATTTTTGTTTCTGAGTGGGCATCCATTGTTTTCTCGCTTCCTCAATTCGCATCATCTCAGACGTTCATTAATGTGCACAGAAATGAATGACGTCATCAAAAATTATTCATGATCCCGCCCACCAGGTTTAAACGGATAGCCGAGAGCATCTACCAAAGAACATAGCTTTATTTTTCTTGTCAAAACTCTAGCGCCTCCATTTTGCATTCTACCTTTACCAGATTGTTGATATTGATGAAGCTCAGTCAAACTCGAAAACTAGCCACATCGGACTAGTAACACCGAAGTTATGGCCCTTGAATTATTAAAAAAAAATTGATGTCAACTCTCTAGCATCTTTATTATTCATCTGATCTTTACCTAATTTCACTAGATTGTAAATATTAATGCAAGCTCAGGTGAGTTCGAAAACAAACCAGATCGGACATGTAACATCGGAGTTATTGCCCTTGAATTAAAGAAAATTGCTATATTGTGTCTTGTTCTCCTGCACCCCTGACCGGATTTCAACGAATCTTGGCAGGGATGATCAGTACCAAGCCTAGTTGTGCATTTCATTGCCGTGTTCCAGCTGAATGAATGTTGGCAGAATTATGGCCCCTTAAAGGTTTTAATACACTAAATTTGTACAGACTAGTTCTCCTGAACCTCTCGTCGGATTTAAACGAAACTTGACAGGGATGATGAGTACCAATCCTTGTTGCACATTTCATTGCCGTGTTCCAGTTGAATGAATGTTGGCAGAATTATGGCCCCTTAAAGGTTTTAATACACTAAATTTGTACAGACTAGATCTCCTGGACCTCTTGCGGGATTTAAACGAAACTTGGGAGGGATGATCAGTACCAAGCCTAGTCGCGTATTTCATCGCCATGTTCCGATTGAATGATATTTTGACAGAGTTATGGCCCCTTAGACATAAACTTTATGTTTAGACAGTAGAGCGCCCACACAGGCTCTGGTGCCTCTTGTTTGGTTATTGATAATTTTTATGTTTATTCTTAAAGAACTATAGTATTCACTATGCTAGTGACCTACTTCATTGTTACTATAACACGGTACCATGTACAGCGCTGGTGTCCTACTTCATGGCAAGCTTTTTCTCTATAACTGGAGAACAATAATACTGCCAATAGAGATAAGATAAATCAGGTATAATGCCATGATAACTTGTTATTATAAATACACATGATTTTGTCCAGCCATTTAAACGAGGCCGCGGTTTGCCAGTGGATATCAGGTCGACTCTGAATCCAGATATCACGTGTTCAAGTCTCACTGCCGCCACTGGGTTACTTCGGCGAGTCCTTCCTTAGGCAAGACACTTCCACTTGTCACGTCCGTCGGATGGGGACGTAAACCTGGCGGTACCTTGTATCGGAGTCCTCAGAGCACTTTGAAGAATCACAGGAATATATTATATAGTAAGAGTAGGTAAGGGTTCTCTCATTCCTATATATATTTCCCTTCTATCTGGAACGGCTCGAACTAACCTAAACAATGTGTTGATGGAACGTTAAACAACAATTAATTTACCTGTAAAACAAACAAAAAGGTTTGGTAATTGTTTTATTGAAATTGATAATACATCAAACTAATTGTATGTATTTGCCTCCTGATGTTCTGAAACAATTTAATCTAATCGGAGAAATTTGGAAATCGTCGAACACGATAAATAAAAGAATATTACAGTCTCGGTGTGATTGAGAGAGTTCATGAACGGTAATGAAAATACTTGCTACAGTTCACGCCCTCTAGCCCCGGGTTGAGCAGAACTCAATATTTAAAATGACAATAGTACATAAATCTGAGCCATCCCGAAGCTGGTATGCATATGACGGTGAACATGGAACCTTCATTGTGGTATTTTCACACCATTCCATAGCCAGCGGCGTATGGTCCCAATCTTCTACAAAATGCATTGCTCTAAGAAACAATGGGCGAAATAAACAAAATGGAATTTAGCTGGGAGCAGAGGTTATGAAGCCTGCGTATCACAGGTAACAGTCAAAAGACTAAATTAAAAAGCAGGCAACATATCCTAAGGGTGATTAAACAATACTCAGAACCTTTAAAGGCTGGAGTAGTGGAACCACCTATTCGAAATTCAAGTAAGAACGATATCTGTAAATATCAGGCTCAGCGATCTCCAAAGATCGGAATGAATAACAGTGATTGCAAGCAGTCGGGGAGACGTTTTACCGCCGCCACACTGCAGAGGTCATGTTTATTTTCATCGTGTTATTTCTTTCGAGCGGTGATTAAATGATAACGGAACAACCATCAGACAGATAAGACACGCATTGGAACTACTATATTGTCTAACTGAATTTTGTGAAATCATATTGTTTTACAAGGATGAAGTTCTCGCACGTCTTGAGTGTGTGTTATGCGCTGACTACAGTTCTGGCGGTCAAATACACAAACGATGAAAGTGGACAATTAGATCGTACCCTTGATGAAGAACGTGCCAAAAGAATTTTGTTAGAAGACAACTATTACACGATTATCACCAAGTTGGATGCTCTTACTAAAGAGGTCGAGGACTTGAAAGCCAAAGAAGGTATTATTTTGATCATGACATCAATATAATTGTTTACCTCCATCAGATCTGCGATATATAGAGAATAATTAACAGCATAAATTTGATACTGAATTTATGTCACGAGGGAAAAAAGTGGTAATTTGGTTAAAAAAACTCGTTAATTTGGTTAAAAAAACGAGTTCGAAGTACGAGTTTTTTTAACCAAATTACCACTTTTTTCCTCGAGTGACATTAATTCAGTATCAAATTTATGCTGTTAATTATACTGTTTATTATATAACTTTACGTAAAAGAAGAAATTAAAAAATATTTTAACTTTAAACCAGTGTGTTTTTTAACTAATATGTTAAGAACGTAGTTCCGGCAAACTAGTGACGATATAACTGATACTAAAATTACGTCATTCATAGTTCAATGTAAATTAATGACAGTTATGTAATAAAGTCTACTATATACTTTATTGTCATGATGGTAATCATAAATGTACAACAAATCTGAACCATAGACATGTATAAACAATTCAAGTCAAACTGTTTTTGATAAACACAATTGGCAATGGACAAACGAGTACAGTATTTAATATAATCATGTAAGGTTGACTCTTTTAAAAACCCTGCTTTTGAACATCAACATGCACTGAAAATCGTATTAAAAGATTTTTCACAACTTTTTGTATTCTGTTTTCAGCCATGTATGCCCATCCACCCGTGGCCTTCATGGCTTATCTAACTGCAGGAGTTGCAGGAGGACACAAGCAACCCATCATATATGACGACGTCAAACTAAATATAGGCAACGCTTACAGCAATATACATGGAAACTTCGTCGCTCCGATCAACGGCACGTACCTGTTTTCGCTATACGCATGCTCACATTCATCTCACACCATTGTTCTTGATCTCGTGAAAAATACTGCAACGATCGGTCGCGTTCTTGCCGGGGATTCAAGCTATTCCGAGTGCACGTCTCATTCGTTCTTGGCGTATTTGGTGAGAGGGGACGATGTCTTCGTGACAGAGGGAACATATGGGGACCTGCTATACACTAACCCAACTTACGGCCTGCCAAGCTTTATTGGCGTGTTGATTCAAGCTAATTAAACCTTTTCGATGTATGAACAACGCTGTACTTACAAGCAAGTCAAACCCAAATTGCATGTTTTGTGACAATGTTTCAAAGCGAATAAAATAAATTCGGAAACAAACAGTTTCTAATGTATGTATTTTGTCATAAGAAAACATTCATATTGAGACATAATATGAATATTTACCTTCTTTGTCAATGGTTAGAAGAAGTCATGCGATGGACTGAATTCTGACCCTAGATAGGAACTATTGCACCAGTTGGAGCCGACTCCAAGATATGAATATTGCTTTACATGTAAGGCTTTTTTCAACAGGAGTTTCAATGACATATCGATAGAATGAATAATGTTTTCCAGGTTCTATCTTTGCTATGGATTTGCATTTAGAAGCCAATTTTAAAAAGAATTCTCCTAGGTTTTTGTCTTATTTCAAGCTGTTCACGCTATGTTTTCTATGGTCTAAATCATGAATATTAATGAGTCGGATACGTACATTAAAAACGTCGGAATATAAGCCAGAAATCGATGAGTAACATTTTATATTTTTATCTAGCTTTTTTACAGGTAACATCAATAAATTCCGCTTTCCAACATATTTCATAAAAGCATGGTTGCCCGAAGCGGGATTCGAGAATACTAGTAATAATAATCAAGGCCTGACGCTCGTCAAGGCCTGATGCTAACCCCACCGATATATATCGATGTGTTATCAACTTGTCTTTTAACAAAAATCAAGATTAAGTTTGTTGAGATGGAATCCTAGTTTCCAATATAGCGTTTTATCATCAGGAATGGTAAACCTTCTACAGCCAACTGGCTAGTCAACATTTGAGGATTTTATGGTAATTTGTTTTTAGAAGTAGATATAAAAACCGAACAGGAAAGGTAGCATTCAAGGACGACATTCAACCACAAACACATACAGAAACAAAGAACAACTTTAAAGATGAATAAAAGGCCAAATAAGACTTCACAAACACAAAAGGGTTGACAATAGGGCCTTGGAACGGTCAGTGGCAAAAAAGGCCGCTGGGGGTTTAAACCAGGTTCTAGGGTGCACCAAACCTCACACTTACCCTACCGTCATCCCAATAAAACGGGACAGTGTAAATAAAGAAATCCCCGACATGAACTATTCTCTAACCAACAAGACAGTATTAATAGGCAATATAAGTAAAACATAAAGATGCTTGATATATATAATACAAAAAAATAATAGTAGCCTAGAAAGCTACAATAAAGGTACTCAATGACTTGGCAGAAGCCAGAGCAAAAAGAAAATAAACCATTGAGGGCACACAACACAAGATTGCAGACAAATATCAAACGTCACCGTCCTTTTGGGCTTTAGGTGGACGTCATCATAGGGTCCACAGCCTGTGCGGTCATCGCACAATTAAAGAGGAAAGCATATTGGCGAACTGTAAAGGGTCCACCACCAAGCATGCAGTGCGTTGCAAAATGATAGGGTCATAACCTCTTTTTATAAACCTTTTAACACGTGTAATACAGATAGTATGAAAGTGATGATAATCAAGGAATTTTCCGAAGTTTGTAAATCACATCACCATAGAAGTCAGGTTGTGACAGTCCTTGTCGCAGAAGAGTTCTTAAATTACTTTTATATTTGGAAAGAAGATCAGGGTTACGATAATAACATTTTGCAAAGGTTTTACGAAGTTTATGGTAACGGTAACCCTGATGGAGTAGCTTTTTAGTTATACAAAGATTACGAATATTAAAGTCCGTCCTCAACTAGAGTACTAGATATAGAAAAACGACTACGTTGGGACACATAGACCCCATAAGAGGTTTCTCGGAGAACACCCCAATCTAAATGGGGATAATTAACAATATCAACATTATAATCATCTCTCTTGTCATACATTTTGCTAATTATTTCACCATTTTCAATAGAGAAATGTAAATCGAGAAAAGAAGAGTTAGTATCAGAAATATTAGCTTTGTTAAGTTGAAGTTCTTTAGGATATATATTTAGGATAATGATATTCAGCCTTGGCATGAACGTGTAGAAAATTCATCCAGAGCGTTATTTTTCAGAGAAATAGTATCTTTTAACTACCAGTTCTTTCTTCAATGTGTAAATATTCCAAAATTTAGAATTGCAATGACTAGGTTAATTGTTTCATCGCATAGTCTAAAAATTGAATCAGGTAGATGGCACAGACCACATAGTATCCCCACGTGACGAAAGAAAATGTATTACGTGTAATAAGCTTGAAGATGAGCATCATTTTATTTTAGAATGTTCTTTATTTAGAGACATACGTAAAAAGGTATTTCTGGACAAGACCAAGTATGTTTAAGCTAAAACAGCTATTTAATAGCGAAAATGAAAATGTCATCAGAAATTTAAGTATGTATATCTTCAAATGTTTTGAAGTAAAGAAACAGATTATTTGACCATATAATGAAAATCTTCTTAATCCATATTTGACATCCAATTAATGTAACTTTGTTTTGTATTTGGTTATCATATATGCATGTTATTTAAGTCGTATATAATTGTAAATATGTAGGTAATTACATTTACAACTTTAAAGTGTTATAACTACAGTTGTTTTTATATTAAACTTATTTTGAATGGTGTCATTAGTTTGCAAATATAGCTAACATAAATACTATTTACAGCCGTTAATTACCCAGGTGGCGGTGCCGTACGGATGCAGTGAGCGCGTCAGGTATGGACAGACCAAATCACCAATCCTGATGCATTTGTGGGGCACTACCACCTTGGGATTGATATATTAATTCTGTTCGAATTGTTTTGCAATACTTTGTAACATCACAATAGTATCACCTTCTCCGTTATTTCTATTAATTAGGAATACAAATAATATAATATTATGTTTATAGAAGAAAAATGTTCATGTAAATACTTAGAACTGTAAATATGTTTATTGCTGTGTCATATGTTCTATGTATATATGTATTTGTAGTTTCTCACGGGCCTATGGCCTATTGATTTATGAATAAAATCTTCTTCTATATTATTAACCATAGTAGAAAAAAAAGGGTAATCAATGTTTAAATATCAATATACCGGAAGGTGTTATTAAAGAATTTGATGACATCTTCCTGTGTACCAAGAAAGATTCAACATGAAATGTATTGCATAATAATACAAAAACAAATCTGCGATAAGAAGAGCACATTAAGTAACTATAGGGATGCTTTGTTTTAGACATTATATCCATACCTGCCTCCCCAATGTCTTCAACGCAGTAGCTTTGCATTGCTTCGTAATGCCGTCAACGCAGTAGCTTTGCATTGCTTCGTAATGCCGTCAACGCAGTAGCTTTGCATTGCTTCGTAATGCCGTCAACGCAGAATAACTGTATTAGGTCATAGTGACGTCAACGCAGAATAACTGTATTAGGTCATAGTGACGTCTTTTTTCTCTTGAATGCCGTCATCGCAGTAACATTACATTATTACGCCCGGAAATCAACGCAGTACTATTCTATTATTTCATAATTCTGTCTAATGAATATGTAGTAAACACATTAGCATTGTGTCGCCTGTATTACTCGATAATGCGACCAAAGTAGTAGCACTGCCTTTCCCCTATCAACGTAGTAGCATTAAATTACTATATAATGCCGTCTTTATAACTGTACAATGCTGTCAACGCAGTAGCATTGTGTTACTTCGTGTTTCTGTCATAAATCCATGATGTCGTCAACGCAGTAGCATTGTGTTACTTCGTGTTTCTGTCATAACTCCATGATGTCGTCAGCGCAGTAGCATTGTGTTACTTCGTTTTTCTGTCATAACTCCATGATGTCGTCAACGCAGTAGCATTGTGTTACTTCGTGTTTCTGTCATAACTCCATGATGTCGTCAACGCATTCGTATTTCTGTCATAACTCCATGATGTCGTCAACGCAGTAGTATTGTGTTACTTCATATTTCTAGCATAACTCCATGATATCGTCAACGTAGAAGCATTGTATTACTCCAGCATATAATGTCAACGTAGAAGCATTGTGTTACTCCAGCATATAGTTCTTGAGCTGGCTGTAGACCCCCTCCCCCCACTCCCCCCCCCCCTCCTCCCCCAGGGGGAAGGGTATGATTTTCTGAAAGAACATACATTAAGTTAAAAATGAGACATGTGTGCCATCTGAGCGTTGGGGCTTTAGTGAGTTTTGGGGGAAAACGTCGCGTTTTTAGACGAAAATCGCCGAAATCTGGTGATTTTTTTTTTTAAAAAGAATGGAATATATTAGAACCAATTTGAATTGATGGAATCTTTCTCGGAACGCATCTCTACGTTTCCCACAATATAATTTATGATACGATACTTAAATATTGAGATTTTGGGTAAAAATGTTAAAAAATTGAATAAAATCGCTGATTTCTGTAATACATTGGGGATATTTAACTAAAAATTAGAAATATATCTAATACAACAGAAAAAAGAAATATTGTAACCTTTTTGGGCAGGGATTAAACAGAAAAAAGTTCCAAACCACATGATGTTTGGAAATGCCTTAATTTTGGGGCGAAAAATGTGTATTTTTGTCAAAAATCGCCGGAATCTGGAATTATTTTTTTAAAATTAGTTTGAACATAAACTTATCAAATTGAAGCAATAGAATGTTGCACAGCATACATATTCAAGTTTTTCCTGGCATCATATATAACATATGTGCTCAAATATTGGCATTTTAGGGTAAAATGTTGGAAAAAATGACAAAAATCACTGATTTCTGTAATCCATTGGGGTATTGGGTTAAAATTTAGAAAAAAATATTTAAAACAATATAATAAAGACATATTGTAACATTTTGGATAAACAAAGGTCCAATAATTAAGGAGAAAAGGTCCTGAACCATATGATGCTTAAAATGTTGCCTTAATTTTCAGGCGAAACATGTGTATTTCCGTCAAAAATCGACAGAATCTGTAATTATCTTTTGAAAATAGTTTATTTAGTCATTTATTGTATCAGATATAACATATATGCTCAAGTATTTATATTTTATGGCAAAATGTTGAAAAAATGACTAAAATCGCTGATTTCTGTAATGCATTGAGGTATTGGGAAAAAATTAAAAGTGCATAGAATGAACGGAAAAAAAATATTATAACATTTCTGCAGTCCAATGTGCAATAATATACCAGAAAACCGTCTTTCTTCTATGGAACATTCCTACTCTAACCTGGCGATATTGCCATTGACCCATCCTATGTTTCCAAGGAGTGCATGGCACGCTGACATGTTATTTGCTTTTATAAGCAAACAAGCCTGCTCTAGCTGATACATTATGGGAATTTGTTAAAAAATGACATGACAGAACCTCCCGAACAAATACATCATGTACTAGTTCTTGAGCTTGCTGTAGACCCCCCTTCCCCATGGGGGACTTTGTAAAATTTCAATGTACATTAAAAACGTTGAATATAAATTAAATAAGTTGAAAAGCGCTTAAACTTAATGAAACTATTCTGTAATTTACGTTACACCACATTCATTACCTAAAAAAACTTATTTTAGTGCAAATAGGTGGCTGTAAAAACTGGTGTTCGTCTGTAAGTATGGGTTTCTATATATCAAAATATTAATTAGACTGTGTATAATATGCATATGTATACTAGCCGAAATTTAGGTGTAACACAATAACAAGAAATCAAACATGGCGTCCAAGATGGTCCCGTTGTGTCACAAAATCTGTAGGTCGGCCCAGCAGCCGTAGGCCGAGGTTCGCTCAACGCTATTTCTCTATAACTATATAATTATATACTGTATATAGCTCTAGGTGCCATGTTCGAGGCCCGAACTCAGGTAGCCCTCCCCTGATACGGTCTAGCGACCGAGTGCCACGCGTAGCGGGGACCTTTACCAAGGCTGGCCACCGTTCCCGTTGAGTCACAAAACCTGAGGGTCGGCCCAGCGACCGATAGGCTGTGGGTCGCTCAAGGCTATTTCTCTCTATATAACTATACTGTATATAGCTCTAGGTGCCATGTTAGAGGCCCGAACTCGGGAAGCCTTCCCCCCTGATACGACCTAGGGAATGAGTGCCACGCGTAGCGAGGACCGTGCCGACGGTTGCCGACGGTTGACCACCGTTCCCGTTGTGTCACAAAACCTGTGGGTTGGCCGAGCGGCTATCGGCCGAAGGTCGTTCAACGCTATTTCCCTCCATATAACTGTATAATTTTATAGCTCTATGTGCCATGTTCTAGATTCGAACTCGGGTAGCCCTCACCCTGATAAGGCCTAGGGATCGAGTACGACGCATAGCGGGGACCCTTGCCGACGGCTGGCCACCGGTCCCGTTATGTCACAAACTATGTGGGTCGGCCGAGCGGCTATCGGCCGAAGGTCGTTCAACGCTATTTCCCTCCATATAACTGTATAATTTTATAGCTCTATGTGCCATGTTCTAGATTCGAACTCGGGTAGCCCTCACCCTGATAAGGCCTAGGGATCGAGTACGACGCATAGCGGGGACCCTTGCCGACGGCTGGCCACCGGTCCCGTTGTGTCACATAATATGTGGATCGGTCCAGCGGCCATCGGCCGAGGGTCGCTCAACTCTATTTCCCTCTATACATATATAACTATACTGTATAAAGCTCTAGGTGAGTTACGAGACCCGAACTCGGGTAGCCTCCCCCTGATACAGCCTAGCGATTGAATGCCACGCGTTGCCGGGACCTTTGCCGACGGCTGCCCACTAGTCCCGTTGTGTCACCCACTCTGTAATTCGGCCCAGCGGCCGTCGGCCGAAGGTCGTTCAACTCTATATCCTTTTATATAACTGTATATAGCTCTATGTGCCATGTTCGAGACTCGAACTCGGGTAGCCTTTCCCCTAATCTGGACCTTTGCCAACGGCTGGCCACCGGTCCCGTTGTGTCGCAAAATCTGTGTGTCGGCCCAGTGGCCGTACGCAGAGGGTCGCTCAACGCTATTTCTCTATTTATAACGTATACTGTATATAGCTCTATGTACCATGTTCGAAATGCCGGTAACATGGTAAAGTCCAAGTCACCAGTTGGTACACTTACATGTTCCATAATGCTCTACACATAATGGGCTTTCAGAAAAATAGGGTGCACAACATTCCCCCTGGGGTGAGGGTTACTCCTACTAGCTTACAGTCTATTTTTCTATTGTACCGGTATAATGTTTTTTCTAGATTTTAACCCAATACCCCCAATGGATTGCAGAAATAAGTGATTTTAGTCCTTTTTTCCAACATATTTCAGCAGATATGTTATATATGATGCAAGGAAACACTTGAATATGTATGCTGTGCAACATTATATTACTTCAATTTGATAAGTTTATGTTAAAACTATTTTCAAAAATAATTCCAGATTCCGTCGATTTTTGACGGAAATACACATTTTTCGCCTAAAAATTGCATTTTCAAAATAAGGCATTTTCAAGCATCATACGGTTCGGGGATTTTTTTCTACTTAATTATTGGACCTTTGCCTATCCAAAAATATTACAATGTGTCCTTATTCAATTGTATTAAATTTGTTTCTATATTTTTACCCAATACCCCCAATGGATTACAGAAATCAGTGATTTTTGTCATTTTTCCAACATTTTGCCCCAAAATGCCAATATTTGAGCCCATATGTTATATATCATGCCAGGAAAGACTTGAATATGTATGCTGTGCAACATTCTATTGCTTCAATTTGATAAGTTTATGTTCAAAACTAATTTTAAAAAATAATTCCAGATTCCGGCGATTTTTGACAAAAATACACATTTTTCGCCTCAAAATTAAGGCATTTCCAAACATCATGCGGTTTGGAACTTTTTTCTGTTTAATCACTGGACCTTACCCTGCCCATAAAGGTTACACTATTTATTTTTTCTATTGTATTAGATATATTTCTAATTTTTAGTTAAATATCCCCAATGTATTACAGAAATCAGCAATTTTATTCAATTTTTAAAAAAATTACCCAAAATCTCAATATTTAAGTATCGGATCCATAAATTATATGGTGGGACAGGTAGAGATGCGTTCGGAGAAAGATTCCATCAATTCCAATTGGTTCTAATCTATTCCATTCCTTTTCTAAAAAATAATTCCAGATTTCGGCGATTTTCGACTGAAAACGAAGTGTTTTCCCAAAAAACTCACTAAATCCCCATTTTGAAACTTACTGTACGTTCTTTCAGAAAAGCATACCCTACAAAATTCCCCCTGTGGGGTGAGGGTTTCTCCTACTAGCTCACAGCCATATATAGTCAACGTAGGAGCAATGTATTACTCCAGCATATAATATAGTAAACGTAGAAGTATTGTATTACTCCAGCATATAGGTCAACGTAGAAGCAATGTATTACTCCAGCATGTAATGTCGTCAACGTAGAAGCATTGTATTACTCCAGCATATAGTCAACGTAGAAGCAATGTATTACTCCAGCATATAATATAGTAAACGTAGACGTTTTGTATTACTCCAGCATATAATGTCGTCAACGTAGAAGCATTGTGTTAATCTAGCATATAGTCAACGTAGAAGCAATGTATTACTCCAGCATATAATATAGTAAACGTAGAAGCATTGTATTACTCCAGCATATAATGTCGTCAACGCATAAGCATTGTATTACTCCAGCATATAATGTAGTCAACGTAGAAGCATTGTATTAGTCCAGCATAAAATATCGTCAACGTAGAAGCATTGTATTACTCCAGCATATAATGTCGTCAACGTAATAGCATTGTATTACTCCAGCATATAATATAATGTAGTCAACGTAGTAGCATTGTATTACTTCAGCATATAATGTAGTCAACGTAATAGCATTGTATTACAACCAAGCATATAATGTATTCAACGTAATAGCATAGTATTACTACAGCATATAATGTCGTGAACGTAGAAGCATTGTATTACTCCAGCATATAGTCAACGTAGAAACATTGTGTTACTCTAGCATATAATGTAGTCAACGTAGTAGCATTGTATTACTCCACCATATAATGTCGTCAACGTAATAGCATTGTATTCCTCCAGCATATAATGTAGTCAACGTAATAGCATTGTATTACTCCAGCATATAATGTAGTCAACGTAGTAGCATTGTACTACTCCAGCATATAATGTCGTCAACGTAATAGCATTGTATTACACCAGCATATAATGTAGTCAACGTAATAGCATTGTATTACTGCAGCATATAATGTCGTCAACGTAGAAGCATTGTATTACTCCAGCATATAGTCAACGTAGAAGCGTTGTATTACTCCAGCATAAAATAAAGTCAACGTAATAGCATTGTATTACTCCAGCATATAATGTAGTCAACGTAGTAGCATTGTATTACTCCAGCATATAGTCAACGTAGAAACATTGTATTACTCCAGCATATAATGTAGTCCATGTAGTAGCATTGTATTACTCCAGCATATAATGTAGTCCATGTAGTAGCATTGTATTACTCCAGCATATAATGTAGTCAACGTAGAAGCATTGTATTACTCAAGCATATAATGTAGTCAGCGTAGTAGCATTGTAGTACAACAGCATATAATGTAGTCCATGTAGTAGCATTGTATTACTCCAGCATATAATGTAGTCCATGTAGTAGCATTGTATTACTCGAGCATATAATGTAGTCAACGTAGAAGCATTGTATTACTCCAGCATATAATGTAGTCAACGTAGTAGTATTGTATTACTCCAGCATATAATGTAGTCAACGTAGAAGAATTGTATTACTCCAGCATATAATGTAGTCAGCGTAGTAGCATTGTAATACAACAGCATATAATGTAGTCCATGTAGTAGCATTGTATTACTCCAGCATATAATGTAGTCCATGTAGTAGCATTGTATTACTCGAGCATATAATGTAGTCAACGTAGAAGCATTGTATTACTCCAGCATATAATGTAGTCAACGTAGTAGTATTGTATTACTCCAGCATATAATGTAGTCAACGTAGAAGCATTGTATTACTACAGCATATAATGTAGTCAACGTAGAAGCATTGTATTACTCCATCATATAATGTAGTCAACGTAGAAGCATTGTATGACACCAGCATATAATGCAGTCAACGTAGAAGCATTGTATTACTCCAGCATTTAATGCAGTCAACGTAGTAGCATTTTATTACTCCAGCATATAATGCAGTCAACGTAGTAGCATTGTATTACTCCAGTATATAATGTAGTCAACGTAGTATCATTGTGTAACTCCAGCATATAATGTAGTCAACGTAGTAGTATTGTGTTACTCCAGCATATAATGTAGTCAACGTAGAAGCATTGTATTACTCCAGCATATAATGTAGTCAACGTAGTATCATTGTATGACACCAGCATAATTATAATGTAGTCAGCGTAGAAGCATTGTATTACTCCAGCATATAATGTAGTCAACGTAGAAGCATTGTATTACTCCAGCATATAATGTAGTCAACGCAGTAGCATTGTGTTACTCCAGCATATAATGTAGTCAACGCAGTAGCATTGTGATACTCCAGCATATAATGCAGTCAACGCAGTAGCATTGTATTACTCCAGCATATAATGTCGTCAACGTAGAAGCATTGTATTACTCCAGCATAGAGTCAACGTAGAAGCATTGTATTATTCCAGCATATAATGTAGTCAACGTAATAGCATTGTATTACTCCAGCATATAATTTCGTCAACGTAGAAGCATTGTGTTACTCTAGCATATAGTCAACGTAGAAGCAATGTATTACTCCAGCATATAATATAGTAAACGTAGAAGCATTGTATTACTCCAGCATATAATGTTGTCAACCTAGAAGCATTGTATTACTCCAGCATATAATGTAGTCAACGTAGAAGCATTGTATTACTCCAGCATATAGTAAATGTAGAAGCAATGTATTACTCCAGCATATAATGTCGTCAACGTATAAGCGTTGTATTACTCTAGCATAAAATCAAATCAACGTAGAAGTATTGTATTACTCCAGCATATAGTCATCGTAGAAGCATTGTATTACTCCAGCATATAATGTAGTCAACGTAATAGCATTGTATTACTCCAGCATATAATGTAGTCAACGTAGTAGCATTGTATTACTCCAGCATATAATGTAGTCAACGAAGTAGCATTGTATTACTCCAGTATATAATGTAGTCAACGTAGAAGCATTGTATTACTCCAGCATATAATGTAGTCAACATAGTAGCATTGTATTACTCCATCATATAATGTAGTCCATGTAGTAGCATTGTATTACTCCTGTATATAATGTAGTCAACGTAGTAGCATTGTGTTACTTCAGCATATAATGTAGTCAACGTAGAAGCATTGTAATAATCCAGCATATAATGTAGTCAGCGTAGAAGCATTGTATTACTCCAGCATATAATGTAGTCAACGTAGTAGAATTGTATTACTCCAGCATATAATGTAGTCCATGTAGTAGGATTGTATTACTCCAGCATATAATGTATTCAACGTAGAAGCATTGTATTACTTCAGCATATAATGTAGTCAACGTAGAAGCATTGTATTACTCCAGCATATAATGTAGTCAACGTAGTAGCATTGTATTACTCCATCATATAATGTAGTCCACGTAGTAGCATTGTGTTACTCCAGCATATAATGTAGTCAACCTAGAAGCATTGTAATACTGCAGCATATAATGTAGTCAGCGTAGAAGCATTGTATTACTCCAGCATATAATGTAGTCAACGTAGTAGAATTGTATTACTCCAGCATATAATGTAGTCAACGTAGAAGCATTGTATTACTCCAGCATATAATGTAGTCAACGTAGAAGCATTGTATTCCTCCATCATATAATGTAGTCAACGTAAAAGCATTGAATTACTCCAGCATATAATGTAGTCAACGCAGTAGCATTGTGTTACTCCAGCATATAATGAAGTCAACGCAGTAGCATTATGTTGCTCCAGCATATAATGCAGTCAACGCAGTAGCATTGTATTACTCCAGCATATAATGTCGTCAACGTAGAAGCATTGTATTACTCCAGCATATAGTCAACGTAGAAGCATTGTATTATTCCAGCATATAATGTAGTCAACGTAATAGCATTGTATTACTCCAGCATATAATGTCGTCAACGTAGAAGCATTGTGTTACTCTAGCATATAGTCAACGTAGAAGCAATGTATTACTCCCGCATATAATATAGTAAACGTACAAGCATTGTATTACTCCAGCATATAATGTTGTCAACCTAGAAGCATTGTATTACTCCAGCAATAATGTAGTCAACGTAGAAGCATGGTATTACTCCAGCATATAGTAAACGTAGAAGCAATGAATTACTCCAGCATTTAATGTCGTCAACGTATAAGCATTGTATTACTCCAGCATATAATGTAGTCAACGTAGAAGCATTGTATTACTCCAGCATATAATGTAGTCAACGTAATAGCATTGTATAACATCAGCATATAATGTAGTCAACGTAATAGCATTGTATTACTCCAGCATGTAACGTCGTCAACGTAGTAGCATTGTATTACTCCAGCATATAGTCAACGTATAAGCATTGTATTACTCCAGCATAAAATGAAGTCAACCTTATAGCATTGTATTACTCCAGCATAAAATGTCGTCAACGTAGAAGTATTGTATTACTCCAGCATATAGTCAACGTAGTAGCATTGTATTACTCCAGCATATAATGTAGTCAACGCAATAGGATTGTATTACTCCAGCATATAATGTAGTCAACGTAGTAGCATTGTATTACTCCAGCATATAGTCAACGTATAAACATTGTATTACTCCAGCATAAAATGAAGTCAACCTAATAGCATTGTATTACTCCAGCATATAATGTCGTCAACGTAGAAGTATTGTATTACTCCAGCATATAGTCAACGTAGTAGCATTGTATTACTCCAGCATATAATGTAGTCAACGCAATAGGATTGTATTACTCCAGCATATAATGTAGTCAACGTAGTAGCATTGTATTACTCTATCATATAATATAGTCAACGTAGTAGCATTATATTACTCCAGCATATAATGTAGTCAACGCAGTAGCATTGTATTACTCCAGCATATTATGTAGTCAACGTACTAGGATTGTATTACTCCAGCATATAATGTAGTCAACGTAGAAGGATTGTTTTACTCAAGCATATAATGTAGTCAACGCAGTAGCATTGTTTTACTCCAGCATATAATGTTGTCATCGCAGTAGCATTGTGATACTCCAGCATATAATGTAGTCAACGCAGTAGCATTGTATTACTCCAGCATATAATGTAGTCAACGCAGTAGCATTGTATTACTCCATCATATAATGTAGTCCATGTATTAGCATTGTATTACTCCAGTATATAATGTAGTCAACGTAGTAGCATTGTGTTACTCCAGCATATAATGTAGTCAACGTAGAAGCATTGTTATACTCCAGCATATAATGTAGTCAGCTTAGAAGCATTGTATTACTCCAGCATATAATGTAGTCAACGTAGTAGAATTGTATTACTCCAGCATATAATGTAGTCAACGTAGAAGCATTGTATTACTCCAGCATATAATGTAGTCAACGTAGAAGCATTGTATTCCTCCATCATATAATGTAGTCAACGTAGAAGCATTGTATTACTCCAGCATATAATGTAGTCAACGTAGAAGCATTGTATTCCTCCATCATATAATGTAGTCAACGTAGAAGCATTGTATTACTCCAGCATATAATGTAGTCAACGCAGTAGCATTGTGTTACTCCAGCATATAATGTAGTCAACGCAGTAGCATTGTATTACTCCAGCATATAATGTCGTCAACGTAGAAGCAGTGTATTACTCCAGCATATAATGTAGTCAACGTAGAAGCAGTGTATTACTACAGCATATAATGTCGTCAACGTAGAAGCATTGTATTACTCCAGCATATAATGGCGTCAACGTAGAAGCATTGTATTACTCCAGCATATAGTCAACGTAGAAACATTGTATTACTCCAGCATATAATGTAGTCAACGTAATAGCATTGTATTACTCCAGCATATACTGTAGTCAACGCAGTAGCATTGTATTACTCCAGCATATAATGTAGTCAACGTAATAACACCAGCATATAATGTAGTCAACGTAATAGCATTATATTACTCCAGCATATAATTTCGTCAACGTAGAAGCATTGTATTACTCCAGCATATAGTCAACGTAGAAGCATTGTATTACTCCAGCATAAAATGAAGTCAACCTAATAGCAATGTTTTACTCCAGCATATAATGTAGTCAACGTAGTAGCATTGTATTACTCCAGCATATAGTCAACGTATAAGCATTGTATTACTCCAGCATAAAATGAAGTCAACCTAATATCATTGTATTACTCCAGCATATAATGTCGTCAACGTAGAAGTATTGTATTACTCCAGCATATAGTCAACGTAGAAACATTGTATTACTCCAGCATATAATGTAGTCAACGTAATAGCATTGTATTACTCCAGCATATAACGTAGTCAACGTAGTAGCATTGTATTACTCCATCATATAATGTAGTCAACGTAGTAGCATTATATTACTCCAGCATATAATGTAGTCCACGTAGTAGCATTGTATTACTCCAGCATATAATGTAGTCAACGTAGTAGGATTGTATTACTCGAGCATATAATGTAGTCAACGTAGTAGCATTATATTACTCCAGCATATAATGTAGTCCACGTAGTAGCATTGTATTACTCCAGCATATAATGTAGTCAACGTAGTAGGATTGTATTACTCGAGCATATAATGTAGTCAACGTAGAAGGATTGTATTACTCCAGCATATAATGTAGTCAACGCAGTAGCATTGTGTTACTCCAGCATATAATGTAGTCAACGCAGTAGCATTGTGTTACTCGAGCATATAATGTAGTCAACGCAGTAGCATTGTATTACTCCAGCTTGTAATGTAGTGAACGCAGTAGAACTGCACTATGACGTAATGTCGCCTAGTGGCTTTACACCACTCCAAAATAAAGTCGTTGGAATACTCTTTAATGCCGTCTGCACCTCAAAGCAGTATTTGTATCGCGAACTGCAAGTATTGATTAAAGGGAAATAAATCATATACTGTTAACTTTTAAAAGTGACAGTTATTTATCCTGAACTTTTATACAGTCATGTTTTCCGATCATCGACCCATTACGGATGTTATTGAAACAGACTTTGGTTGAAGTGGATAATTTGGTGAGTTCTGAAAACGACACTCAGTAGTAAAGTGATTGCTTCTATCGTATATTGCGCATGTTTGCCGCTCTTTCTCGCCTGGTGGATATCTTCGTGGTGGTGGTCCTTTCCATGTAGTAACGATGTGCGTCATGTGGCTATTATAAGATGCACTCTGTAAAACTCGACTGTCCTGATTTCCTGTAAGACGGGTTAAACAAGTATACGTATAGGCGTCGAAATCAGCACCTATATGAACGGTTTGCGTTATTGTTCCACGCAGGCGCTTTACACCTGAGTATGAGAGGTGTGTCCTATCTCGGACGTTGTAGTATTTTACCAAAGAATTCCCTTTTTGCGAAAATGGATTGAATAAATCAATGCAGTCTAAGACGAAGTGAGTTGCAAGATTTGCGATGTGTTCATTAAAGTTACGGACGTCGACATCATGACGCGAGCACAGTTCGCAAAGAACTTTTTGGCATATCGGATAACGTTTCAGTATGTCCGCAATAAGTTTAATATATCGTTCAACAAAGTACTCAGGGTCTAAACAGGGTCTTAACCATTAGCAGCTTCGTTACTCCCAGTGTACATAACAACTGTTTTGAATGCCATCATGTTATACATTGACATTTCAATATATTCCAGCATTCATCATTCCTTTGAGATTAACTCCGTGCAACATGTAGAAGCCGATCAGTAGTGTTCTATGGTTAAGTAGGAAATCGTTGGTGACCAATAGTTTGTGGTCACAAGAATCTGTTCTCGTGTAGGTGTTGATTGAACACTTATCGAAAATCCATGCATCGCATGTGGGTGTTTTGGTCCTACTTGTGACTCTACTGTGGTACGATTTGTTCAAGGGTGTTGTAATAACCACCGGCTCTACTGAATCAGTACGTGCATGTTGTTGTTCATGATTTGATTCACTGCCGTGTGGCGCTCTAGACTGCGTTGCAATGTGTATCATTACTTCACGAGTCAGATGTTTTATTTGATCCTCTGATTGTCGAATTACATCGATCAATCTATATAAGTGCTGCTCCTTGTTTGGGTTTATGCCACTGGACACTTTTTGTAACCATAGGGTTATGACAATGGTGTTTTGAAATTTAGTTTCATATTTCTTTATATAATTGCTAGCACTACCATATCATCCCTTATTTGTAAATAGTTTTATATTGTGACAGCAACCTCAGAGGAACATGAGATGCCATAAGACAACCGTGGAGCGAACCCACTGCGTGCAGAGGTCTGTAGCTCTAACGCCAAGGCATAATCGATTGATCTACCCAGGCCAATATAACTTACTCCCTGAAACTATGTATGTAAATCAACAAATGACCGTCAACGGGTGTATAAACAAGTAAATATGTGTAAGAACATACTATAATGACTATAAAGTCTGATTATTATAATGATTTATATAGTCTGATTTCTGTCAGGAAATCTAAAACAAGACCAAAATCTATAGTATCAAATAATTCTTTCATAGTAATAACATTGTAGTGCCTTTGACGCATAGGATCAAAGTCTACATATTCCAACAATATGTGTTTGATCGTTAACGGTGCAAAGCAGGGTATACATTCTCGTAATTGCTCACCTTGTAATAAATATGAATGAGTGTATGCCCTATTCTGCACCGGGCTACGACAACTTCTTCTCAACGAATGGGTCTACTGGAAGAACGCCATTCTCCGAGTAACGGTTTGAATGGAGTTTATTGTTAAGTGACACATCCAAAGCGGCTTGCTAAGAGTTACAAATATATGTGTTAATACAACTTTTAAAATCAGTATCAGGTAATTTTCCATTAGATATATGTAAACTTAATGCTGCTTTAGCAGCAATATTAGCTCTATCATTACCATATATTCCTACATGGCGTGGAAGCCAGCAGAAAATAATAACATTATCAACTATAAGAGAATTGTACTTTTGTAAAAGTTGAAGCACAACTGGGTTATCATGTTTCATATTACCCAGGGTTTGAAGAGATGAAAGGGAATCAGAAAAGATTACAAAATGGTCATCATTAGATTCCTGAATATAGTTTAATGCAAGTTAAATTGCCTTAAGTTCAGCTAAAAAGATAGAGGCCTTGTCAGGCAGGCGGCTCTTTATGCTGCGTTTGTTAACAACAGCTTATGCAACTACCTTATCTCCATCTTTAGAACCATCTGTGTATATATGTTGAAAGTTACTGTATTTCGATTTAATTTCATTAAATTTGCTTTGAAAGACAGTAGGGTCTGTACCGGATTTGTTACTATTACAAAGATCAAAATTAATTGTTAGTGTTTCTAAAGTTCACGGTGGAATGTGTGGTACTTTGTACTAGGCAATCAAATTTAGGTCGATTTCAGTGTCTTTAAATTTTGGTTTAATACGAAGACCAAATGGTCGAATGGCCTTCGGTTTTCGATCAAAAGTTGGATTTGAAGGGTTAGATTGTAATTTAATGGCATACTGAATGGCTAATTTGTCCCATCTATGAGACAGTGATGGTTCATTAGCTTCAACATATAGACTGTACGGAAGGCACCTAAGGCGAGTCATAAGAAGAACACACATTAGTTTAGTATCTGTGAATAATGAAACAATAATGGAATGGATGTCTCTCACCTTAAATCAGCAGTTTAACCATTGTTAAACGTATAAGCCTTATGCAAGACATGCATCCAAGTTTAATATGTTCATATGCAACAAATCAACATTTTAATCGCTATTGACATTTTCTATATTTTGCCTCGTTAACACAATAGGACCTTCATTTTGTATCTGATCTTTACCAAACTTTGCCATGTTGTTGATACTAATGAAAGCTCAGGCAAGTTCAAAAACCAAACAGATCGGACCAGTATTACCAGAGTTATGGCCTTTGAATTTCTTAAATACGTTATATTTTGCTTCATTAAAACAATATGGCCTTCATTGTTCATCCGATTTGACCAAACATGGCCATTTTGTTGATATCAATGAAAGTTCGTGCAAGTTCTAAAATCAGCCAGATCGGACTATTAACACCTGAGTTATGGCCCTTGAAAGTTTTTTAAATATGTCATATTTGGCCTCGATGAGACAATACGGTCTTCACTTTTGGGTCGACGGCTTTGTAGGTAGCTTATTTAGAAAGGAAGCTTACTATTGCATTTTAGGTCACTGGGTCAAGGTCAATGTCGTTTTTACTAAAATAGAAACAGATTTCCGGACAATAACTTCAGTTAGGAATGAGATATTGGAACAATCTTGTTGTGTAGGTAGCTTATATTAAAGGAATTTGAGGTCACTTGGGTTAAGATCAAGGTCGCTGTTACTAAAATAGTAAAATCGTTTACGGACAATAACTTCAGTCAGTTACGAGTGCAATATTGGAATAAAACTTTCTGTATAGGTAGCTTATATGAAAAGGAAGCTTCGTATTTGTATTTGAGGTAACTGGAGTCAATGTCAAGGTTGATTTTACTAAATATAGTAAAATGGTTTCCGCCCAATAACTTTAATTAGGACTGAGATATTGCAACGAAACATGCTGTGTAGAGGTAACTTATATGGAATGAAAGCTTGGGATTGCATTTGAGGTAACTCGGGTCAAGGTGGCTGTAAATAACGCAGTTAGTAAAAATAGAACAAGCGACACATTTAATTCCACCGAATTCTAGTTCAGCGGTTCTTTATCAAACTTTGCCGGCATTGGATATCAATTATCGCCCGGACAAATTCGAAAACCTGTCACAGGGCATAACTTGGAAACTGTTGAGATCCCCATCCTACAACCATAAATAAACTTAATGGACATGAATCGACGGATACAATCATCCAACCAGCATCTGCCATAGAGTATATCCCCCACCCCTGGGGACATAGCCTCTTGGTCATAACGTGGAAACTATTGAGATTCCCACCCTAATACCATATATACCCTTACTGGGCATGAACAGTCGGATACAACCATCCAACAGCGTCAATCTCGGTCCGTTCCCATCCATCGGGATAACGTCTGGGTCATAAATTAGAAACTGTTGAGATTCCCACCAAAAAAAACACTATATATACACTAGCTGGGAATGAACAGACCGATACAACAATCCAACCAGCATCGACCCCAGGTCCGTCTCCATCCCTGGGGACATAGCCCCTGAGTT
Source organism: Cyrtodaria siliqua (assembly GCA_037043455.1). NCBI lineage: Eukaryota > Metazoa > Mollusca > Bivalvia > Adapedonta > Hiatellidae > Cyrtodaria > Cyrtodaria siliqua. The sequence continues at coordinate 200,053 of JAWPHD010001064.1, forward strand.
ATAACTTGGAAACCGTTGAGATCCCACCCTATAAAGATATACACTTACTGGCCATTATTAGACGAATGCAACCATCCAATCAGTAGTGGGTATATCCCCACCTCTGGGGACATAAACTCCTTGGTCATAACTTGGAAACTAATGTTGAGATCCCAACCCAATAACTAGAGCCAGCCCCTTGTCTTTCCCCACCCTGGGGACATAGCCCGTGGGTCATAACTTGGAAACCGTTGTGATCCCTCTCCTATAACTATTTATACACTTACTGGGCCTGAACACTTTCAGGAATTTGGGGGAACTTGCGATGGCGTGTTACATTCTGTTGATTTTTTTTTTCTGATTTTTTTTCATCTGTGCGATGATCATCAGGTGAGCAATTCAGGGCATTCAGAGCCATTTTGGCCCTTTGCATGGAAGCTTTGTTTTTCACCTGATTTCCACCAAAGTTGTACAACAAGTAGTGCGACAGGCCCTCTTGGGGCTCTTGTTTTTATATGGTTTCCATTCTTCGGCAATGTTTATTTCAAATAGCCGTCAAATTTTATCTCTACCCAGAGTTGTCGTTCCTTGCCAAACAGTACTACGCGTTTATTTTGCGGCTCAAGGCAACCGCGTGAAGAAGTTCGGGTGCAATCTCAAAGTATGCAATATCGTCGAATACAGAACACTTGCTCCAATGAAAAAGTCAATGTGATAATTTGAATGTTTACAATAAGGGAATATCTATGTCATTGTATTACCATGATTATATGGACATTCTACGTTTATATTGTCCCGTTTCATTGCATTGAGAGGGCTGGCGTAGCGCAGTCGGTAACGCGGCGGATTTGTAACCGGAGGCCCTGGGTTCAATCCTCCGTGGTGCCACTGAGTTTCGTCGGTGTGTTCTTGGGCAAGACACTTTCCCTTAGCCTCGTCCGTCGGATGGGGACGTAAACCTGGCGGTCCCGTGTATCGGTCTATCCTCCGAGCACGTAAAAGAACCATAGGAATTATTCGATAATAAGATTAGGGCAGGTTCCCGGATTCCTATGTATCCTTCCCCTCTCTCTGGGGCGGCTCTAAATAACCTATACTGTGTTGATGAGCCGTTAAACAACATTCAATTCATTGCACTGAGATAATCGTTACTGCACGTAACAATGGTGTTTATTAGTTTAAAAATATTTATTTTACATCGATTGCGAGTTTTTGCAACTCAGATTAATCACTCTCGATGGTTTCCTGTGTAGAACTAATCAATTTGGATTAATATAATCTTACTCGAGGATCAATAACGTGGCCGCGCAGAGGCATCACCTCTCGATCTAGAGTTCGGCGCACTGCCACTGAACCACTCACTCCACTGTTTATTACTTGAGATTGATGACTGATAAAAAAAAAAGGAGCGCTTAGTTCATAATTCGAAGTTCAACATTCGATTGGTTGTGTGTTGTTATATAGTTGGCGGATTGTTATATATTTGGCAGCAAATGATCAACATTCATTACTGGAATGTTTAAGTTTATGTTTAGTCTTTTACTGGAATTGTGTGTCAGTATTGAGTTCGGTCTTGGGACATCAGCCTCGGGTTTTAAATTTAACCCAGACATTCATTCAAGAAATAGAAATATCAACACCACAGGTCAATACAAATAATATAAATATTAAACATGTTACAAAAATCCGGAATAACAAAAAATGTGAAATCACTCAATATGCAAATTGCTTTCATTCAAATTCATTTATTATTGTATGTTACATTTGTATAACATTTTTACATGATGTTATATTTGAAAGCAAATGTTTAGATAAAAAAAGATATATATAATAATAAACAGACGGTATCAGCACAACAACATTTTAATACAATTACAATCCTCAAGAACATAGTACACTTCTTATTAGTGTAAGCTAAATAGTATACACCTCCTATAACTACTATAATGACAAGTAAACGTGAACCGAAGTCGTCTGCTAACCATAAAAACCACATTACCAAATCAAGTTATTGTTATGTCCTAGGTCATTTAGTTGGTTGACGTTAATAAGCGGAGTTGACGTTACCGCAACGTATGAATAATGTATCTTTCAAACCAATAAACGCATGCTATCACTAATTAAACATAATTACTAGTAGTATTCTATATTTTTCCTCCATGTATAGGAGAGCATATACATAAATAATGATACACACACAATTACATACAACTAATAAGTATAGAACAAACATATATAGTGATTAAGTCAACATATTTACAACTATTTCAATATCTGTTGAACCTATTTCCGCGAAAGGCTGCTAAGTTTCTCTATTTATTCTCTTTATTTCCTCTTTTACAGAGATTAGTTAAATACTATATGTGCAAGAGGGCAGCATACGTAGTAGATTAATAACAAAACTATGAGCATAAATAAATAATATATGAACACAATTAGTAACTATTAATTACAAATCTACAATGCATTAATTAGAAAGCATGTATCTTGCTGTTATTTTACATTCGACTGTACCAACAAAGATCACAAAGACGGACTCGAGCGACCGGGACTGACCCTACCTACAAGATCCCGTCTCTGTCACCCGAATCAGATACATTACAATATGTCAAATGATTATCATATTTTACGGACAGAAATTATATCCTCCAGATTAGGAGATTTTACATAATATATTTACAATAAACACACAATCTTCCACAATTAGGAATGGTAACAGCATTTATAACTGTATAGCCATCAATATTGCATGACCATATGATAATAACATCACGTTTTGTTGATTTCATAGGTTATGTATAGGCCCGTGGGACAGGGTGCATTAATCCTTTGATTATAAATAGTATGTAACTATATATTTGTTTACACATTTCACGTACACAAATGGGGCTGTTTCCCCTTCTTTTGGTATGCAGTATTCAGGGCAAATTTAGAGAGTATTCAGTACCGACGGCCCGGGTAATATTACTACGCAGAATGAATTTACTTATAAATGTGATTTCCTTCGATACGCTTCATGGTCGATTAAAGAAAACATTTTCCGCCCAACTTCAAAATCGATATCTATGATGAATTAAATTTTTATACCCTAACAAAACAGTTCTAAAATCATAGTTTTATTCATACGTCATATTATTATAACTTTTGTTTTGTTTTTTTAATTTAACATTTTCTAGAAAAACACCCTGATGGACTCCCTTTAAAAGCAATTATCAAAATGCAATTCATGTTATTTCAGCATGGTCGGTGAGATTTCCTTTGATGAATTTGTTTAATATAGGGTAATTAAAGGCGCCTGGCTATACCGTAATACAACTACCAGATAGAGGAATTTAGAGTACGGACGTCACAGTGTTTCTAAGTGCACCATGCTACAAAAGAGATAGAGCCTGGGTGGGTTCGATCCCCGCCATAACCATATGCGTTGTGTCCCTGAGCAAATACACTTTATCTTCATTGCTTAGTACTGGTTCTACCCAGGAAGACAATCAAGAAGTACCTTAGAAGCGAATCGCTTACAACAGTAATTTATTAATGTATTTGCCGCGGATGACGTAGGTAGACGAACGTCAGACTAATCAACATAAATTATGATTTCGTATTAAACAGCGTGACATCACTTAACTGAAACTCACCACAAATTGAGGAAATCATTCGGACAATTTCCCTAATTCGGACTATAAATTGGGTTTTGTCGATGTGTATTTTAGTTCATATTTGACGACGATCCCGATAGCATAGCAGTACTTTTGCCGGTGAAAACGACGAAAAGCAAGTTAAGATGAACAATCTCTCCATGTTGTGTGTATTTGCAGCCTGTCTTGTCGTCAGTCAAGCATGTAAGTTTTGCGTTTATTATTTACATGTGTGTAATATGTTAAATATTTGAAGTATGGTTGTTTTAATAATGAATATCATATGTTTTATATTTAAAAAAATATACATATTGAAAATGAAAATCGAACTTGTATATATACGACTTGTTAAAGAAATTCGGTATCTGTTCAAATTATTAAACTATATACTACATATATTGTGATATTCCCCTTGAAACACTCATTTATTTATATTGTAGTAGTTTATATAACAAAATACCCGTGTTTACCACATTGCGATACGTTTTTATTATAATGCACAGTCATAAAAGACGTGCTAATTAATAATCGGGGTATTATGGATAGTAATATCTTTAAAGGTTTGTTTTGGTGAAATAGCGAGTTACTGTGCCTTTCTTCACATTTAAATGTTAAAAATAAGTAAACAAAAAAAGTAAATAAGTAAACAAAAAAAGTAAATAAGTAAACAAAAAAAACAAAAAAACAAAAAACAAGTCGAACAGGAAATGTAGCATTCATAGAACACAGTGAACCAAATCACGTAATGCTACTTAATGCTGAATAAACAGCTATGCAGAACAGCAAACGTAAACTATCACTAACAGGACGCTGTGTGTTTTAAAATATATATAACTATTGTTTCATTTTCCAGTTCTGGCGAAACCAAGATACCGAATAAAGAAACCAATCATACCGATCAGTAAGTATTAAACATTCTTCTTCTAACATTCTATTTGTAAACTAACTGAGTACGGGAGGGGCGAGGCCGCAGTTAGAGAGGGAAGAGATTAGCTCAGAAGACATATTGCCTGCGCGTAGCATTTGAATGGAGAATGGATAACTGCACCGAACGTTGACAAATAATGTGTAATAGGTGATATATGATGGGATACACTCGGTAATGAATCGTGTAAATAAATACAAATACTAATAACATAGACATTTATGAGGTAATGCATAAAACGGATGTGGTATTAACTAGGATACAGTTTAAATAGTATAGAACGAACTAAACAAGCATTAAATATCCAAAGTAACTGTCGCATTGGTGACCACATTGTCGTTGATGACGGTCATGTAAGACAGTGTTTAATACACAATAACTAAGAAAGCGGAGTTAAAAACTATCCTATCACCTGAAACTTCTGGGAATCTAGACTGCAGCTGTTTCATAAAATTGGTTCTAGTAACCCCTTTGCTTGAATTAAATTTTAGACCTGAACACTAGTATTAAATAATGCTTCTCTTATTACAGCAATTCTGTAAGATTATTCAGTAAATGCAGCTCTGACTATTAAAGAATAAATATAAATGTTTAAAAAGAAACTAAACAAAAAAGCGTTAAAATAATGTGCTCTTACAGTGAACTAATAATCTCTTATTACTTCACTGGCTTTAACTATTAATATTTGAAGTTTTGACGCAGGTCAATGTTAGGGATTGTTTTAAAACATAAAGTAGTGCCAGTGACAGAAATAAAACATGTCATCATATTCATCCTGGGCAGTTTCAATGAAAGATTAACTCGAATATGTTTGTCCTTGTCCATGTGTGACCACATGTTCAAGGCTTTTTACATATATTATAAATTATATTCAAAATGCAAAATACCTTTAGGTCCATGAGTACAACACAATACATACATATACACACGGCAATAAATGGCAACATATAAAGTCTATTTTGTCACATATCTTTTTTTATATACATTTTCTCCATTTCTCACTTACTAAGAAGTGTTTTAGTTAAAAGATTCGTTCTCTTGGGAGAGTAAAAGAGTGTATATTTAAACATACCGTATTTGAACATTCAGTCACGGTTCTCTGAAACTGCTGTGAAATGTGAATGGATATACAGAACACATTTTCTTCAATGAACTATACATGATAGTTTAGGTTATTGTTATGCTTATCGATTTATAAACAGTTTTGCTTAAAAGTAATCGCCCCTGTCATTAACTGAAACAAACAAAAACAAATCAGCAATGTTTTACACCAATCCATATTACACAAGATACATAGAACGACCACTGAAATTTCATTACAAATATTACTACCTCTCCTACCATTTAGGCATATTCTTGTCAAATAGTTTTAATTAGAATACTGTATCATGCCGACACCTGTTTTACATTCTTTTTTTTCTACAATGTACTCTCCATGTGAAGCCAGTGTCGTCGTCGCCTTTCCATTACAATGACGTCACAGCACAGCTATTAATGCATTTTTGAATTATAGGATACTGCAGGGATCAATTTGGCGGACTTGTCCAGCCCGGTCAGCAATACTACGATGGCTGCAACACTTGTACCTGTGGAATATATGGCCGGGTAAGTATTGGTTGCGTAATATTTGAAATGGTGAATACAATATAGTGGGACAAGTCAACCATGTTAATATATTAGGACCTATATCTGTATATATACTAAACATTAAAAACTTGTTTTTCTTGGTTAAAGTTCATGTGATCTTCAACTATAATTGGTTATAGTTAATGTGATCTGCAACTATGACTGTTTCTAGTTTATGTCATCAGTAACTATAACTGATTATAGTTTATGACATCTGTAACTATAACTGGTTATAGTTTATGTGATCTGCAACTATGACTGGTTATAGTTTATGTGATATGCAACTATAACTGATTGTAGTTTATGTGATCTGCAACAATGACTGGTTATAGTTTATGTGATCTAAAACTATAACTGATTATAGTTTATGTGATCTGCAACTATGACTTGTAATAGTTTATGTGATCTGCAACTATGACTGGTTATAGTTTATGTGATCTGCAACAATGACTGGTTATAGTTTATGTAATACGCAACAATGACTGGTTATAGTTTATGAGATCTGCAGTAATAACTGATTTTATTGCACTTCGCACAAAATCCTAGGAATTTCATTGGATTAGGGCGGTCACATCTATTATTCTATAGTGGGACAGTAGATTTCATAATGGGTCACTAAAACAATATGGACTACAATTCCGATTCGAAGTTTAAATCATTTGCAAATAGTTCTTTAAGGCGTTAGTAACAAACATAATAAGTAAATTTAATAATGTTTTTAAACTGTACCGGTCGTGACGATGACGTCAAATTGCGCGAACGTCTCAATGACGTTGACGTTCCATTAAAATGGGTTAAATATTGGTGTTTTGTCATAAAAAAGGTGCTCGTAACAATAAATCAGTTATTGGGTTCGTTACTGACCCACTACAGAAATATGTGGGGTCACTCAGATATATAGGGGGACTCGGCCCCCACATATTTCTGCAGGGGGTCAGAAACAAACCCAATAACTAATACTAGTTTATGTGATCTGCAACAATGACTGGTTATAGTTTATGTGATCTGCAACTATAACTGATTGTAGTTTATGTGATCTGTAACTATGACTGGTTATAGTTTATGTGATCTGCTACAATGACTGGTTATAGTTTATGTGATCTGTAACTATGACTGGTTATAGATTATGTGATATGCAACTATAACTGGTTATAGTTTATGTGATCTGCGACTATGACAGGTTAAAGTTTATGTGATCTGCAACAGTGACTGGTTATAGTTTATGGGATCTGCAACAATGACTGGTTATAGTTTATGGGATCTGCAACTATAACTCATTGTAGTTTATGTTATCTGCAATTATGACTGGTTTTAGTTTATGTGATCTGCAACTATGACTGTTATAGTTTATGTGATCTGAAACTGACTGGTTATGGTTTATATGACCTGCAACTATGACTGGTTATAGTTTTTGTGAACTGCAACAATGACTGGTTATAGTTTATGTGATCTGCAACTATAACTGATTGTAGTGTATGTGATCTGCAACTATGGCTGATTGTAGTTTATGTGATCTGCCTAAATGCAGGACATTATTTGCGAAAGAAATTGCAAAATTTGTCAATGTACCATGCCTGCTTTACCGACATTATCGGGTTATTCTTATGTCAATTTCCGTGGAGTTAATCTAAAAAATTAAAACTTTGGTTCGTCAATTAATTATCATGACAAGGTTATTATCCTATTGTCTGCGGCTTTTACTATTTGAAACGTAGAATATTTAATTAGTAATATTCTTGCTAGTATTCTTATAATTGTACATACAATATGCTTTTTTTTCTAAAATGGAGATAACTCTGATACATACGCTGGAACAAAAAATATTACGTGAGCAAGAAGAACGAACACATTTGTCATGCCAATGTTCTCAAATACTTTACATATTAACGTAATATTCAATTTCTTTAAGCTAGATATGCAAACGTAGTGCTAAGTTATTGTTATAAGTATAGTATTTAAAGTCTTGTCATATATGTTGTTGTATATTTCAGCCTACAATCTGTACATTGAGGGCCTGCCCTCCAGTCTACCCCAAGAAGCCCATCTACCGCAAGAAGCCCACCTACCCTGTCTACCCTAAGAAGCGTGCCTATCCCATTGGCTATTAACTCAGGCAATTACCTACAGCTCCACACCAAAGATTGTGATACACTTAATGTTTATTCTAATACTATGTATTTATTGTATACGTATGCGATACTTTTCAAACACGAATAAATATCAGATACTCCAATATATCTTAATGTTTCAATTAATATCAGACAAAACACAAACAAACTTGAACTCATAGTTTACTTGAAAGTAGATATAAAAGTCGAACAGGAGATGTAGCCTTCAAGGGCCACGGTCAACCAAAAACACGCACAGAAACAAACATTAACTACAAGGATGCATAAAAGGTAAGATATGACATCACAAACATAACAGGGTTGGCAATAGAGCTACCGCCTTATAACGGTCAGTGTCCGAAACGGCCGCTAGCGGGTTTAAACCAGGTGTTAGGTGCACCAAACCTCACTCTTACCCTGTTGTCACCTCAATAAAACGGTACAGTGTCAATAAAGACATCCCCGCCAGCTTATGTTCTCTAACAAACAAGGCAACATTAATAGACAATATAAATATAACACATTCCTATAAATGAATATCATCCTCGTTCCATATATGAATATAATAAGCAAAAGAAATCCACAAAGCAAGTACTCAGTGACTTGGCAGAAATCAGAGCAATAACACAACAAACCGTTTAGGGTACGACAAGACAAAGTTTACGACAAACATCAAACGCTACCGCCCTTTGAGGATTTAGGTACCGAAAAATGAGATATAGGGTCCTATAGAAACCACAGCGTCCAAACGTAATGGCATTGTAGGTCCGCACTGTACTACAAACAAGGAGCAATATTTAATTAATTATCAAAAAGACAAAATACAACAGAAAGGGTGGTGAAGACAGTGTTACCGACTAGGAACGGTCAGTTATTATAGGGTTCACAATCTGTCAGTGATCGCACAATCAAAGAGAAAAGCCTAGTGACAAATTGTAAATGGGTCAACTAACAAACAAGCAGTGCGTTGCAAATTTATAGGTTATTCAGCTGCCGAAGGCAACTGACTCTTATATGGCTTTAGAATATGTCTATGGTTAACAGACTGTGAATCATGTAGCCGACAATAAGCATGCATTACAACATCAATTCCTAGGGAACCCGTCTAAAAAACTTGAATGGTATAAACACATATTTTTCAATGTTCAAAGCTTGCCGTTTTATTGCCTCAAATGACGTTTTTGTAGAGCAGTCTACTAAAGTGTAGAATGCGGCAATATTTCCGAGATCTTCACGTCCGGGATTTTTTACGGAGCATAATCTGTATTTTAATGGAATAATACCTTTTTATGGAATAATTGTCGTAAATACAGCCGTGTTATACCCTAGTCGATGGGTTTTTTCGCTGCCTATATGGTTTTCATAATTGTAATGATAAGGTAGCAATGAACAGTTTCTTTGAGTGTTTCACTTTGATAAAACGCAATTTTATAATAACACATGGTAGCAGTGAGACGGAGACGTTTATCTCTGTTGTAATGCACACGCTAACGCACACGCATCCCTTACATGTGAACACCTGTATTTCTGTGCTGATGTGTACTTCTATCACGTCTTGCTCCAAAGTTGAATTGTAATCAGTATGTAAGGCAAATCAAGGTATTTGAACAGAGAGAAGCGAGGTCGCCCACCTTGATTCAAAATGTTTGGTAGGAACAACCGATGGTAAAACTCGGGAAGAATGTGTCTGGTAAGAAAAAAAACGGTCGTGGCGTGTTTATGTCAAAATTATTTGTTTTCAATATTGTTTTAACACCCGTGACTTGATATGTTATCATGTTAAACTTCGTTTCCAGTCCCTATCCAGGTATATGCTATTTCTTCTTGGCAGCTTTTTTACGCTTGCGTAAAACTTTGCTTGTAACCTCTTTTGATAACCTTTTAAACAAGTGTAATACAGAGTGTATAAAAGTGATTATGACCAAGAATCTTACGAAGTTTGTTCAAATCTTATGACCATAGAAGTCATGTTCTGGTAGTTCTTTTCGCAGAAGATTATTAAATTACTTTTATATTTTAATAGGAGATCTGGCTTGCGATAATAAACATGTGTAAATGTTTTTCGAAGTTTATGGTAACGGTAGCCCTGCTGGTGTAGCTTCTTAGTTATACCAATATTACGAATATTAAAGTCCTCAACACGACTATAAGCTCTAGAAAATTGACTAAGTTGAGAAACATCGACACCTTAATAAATAAAAATTAAAATCATCTCTCTTGCCATATATGTTATTAGTTATTTCACCATTTTCAATAGATAATATGTAAATACGAAAAGAAGCGACAGCATCAGAAATGCTTTCTTGAGTTGAAGTTCTTTAGAGTATTAACCATAGTAAAATGTAAAGGATTGTCAATGTTCAATACGTCATCCAGATAACGAGAGGTGTCATTAAAGGCTTAAATTACATCTGCCTGAGTATCTGGTGAAACACTCAACATGAAATCTCTTTCATAGCAATACAAAAGCAAATCTGCGACAAGAGGTGCACAGTTCGTACCATAGGGATACCAACAAATTTGTCTATAAACGGCAGTTCGATACCTGACGAAAGTAGGAAATTGAGTGCTTCACAAACTCCTTGGCAAGTCCCCATAGCGCAATTGTCTGAACTACCGTTAGTAAAACACGATTTACTATTGTTACAGGCCAAAAATGTTTTTGGTTTTTCTCTAGCGAAACCACGGAACCTCAGCGACGGAATGCACTGTGTAGGAAGTAATTTACCTCATTGACAATTAATTACACACAAGAGTTAACCCACAATATAATTACTATGCCTAAATCCACTTATCACAGTTGTTTATCGAATAATTGTGATAGGCCAACAAAAAGCATATAAAAACAGCGTTACATTTGAAAAGTACGAAAACCAATATAATATTTCTGGGACTATGTTACAATCATTAATACAGTTGTCTCCAAAACCTATGATGTTATTCTGTGTTATGTTAATCGAAATGTCAGAGAAAGATTCCTGACTGAGAACACCCATAACAAACTGATCAGCATACTTGACTGCATTTACCTTTAAACAAGGTATCCGATTCGCCTAGGTAGTACAAACTATAGAAGTCAAACATAGATTGTCATTAACTATTGGTATAGTCTAGTTAAAACAATGTTCGGCCAAACACTGAAAATCCCAGCAATTGTGTTTTGTGTTTGAAACCGTTATTATTCAAGATTATTTAAAAATATGAAATGGACTTAAAAGTGTCGAATCGAAATGATTAAAGCTACGCTAATGTCAATAACAGAACGACAACTCGGTCGTCACAAATCTTGTCTGAAATCCGTATTGTTCCCCTTTCATTGATATTCAAATAGAACCAGATGACAAAGTACAGAAAAACAAACCCAAATTTGTTAGTGTTAAGCCTGCACGTATAACCCAAGTAGATATAAAAATCGATCCATAGAACAAAAAACATATGATGTGATTGAGCCTGCAAGAAATGTCCAACAAATGAAAAAACAAACCATATATTATCGATTTGCTGACCACTTTATAAAACTAATCAGAAACCTGGACGTGGATGTTGGTGCATGTACCCTAGATTGGTTGTCTCTTTGACTGCAACTGCTGTCGTTATTCAGTACAATGCTGGATTCATCTTCAGTTGTTTCTAATTATGCATGTTTTATATTTTACAACAACGTAAACGTGTATTGTTTGCTAATTTCTATGGATGTGGACTTATTGCTAGAGATTTCCTTTTGGTGGGATGTACTTTTATGTACACTGTCTAGTCAATTTGGGCTATGAATACAGGATAATAGCGAGGTTTGTGAAGACATAAAATAGATTTAAAGGGAATCCTGAACTTGTTATCAAACATTAAAATTAAACTCTCCATTTATTAATGTAGTATCATTTTGAACCTGCTTTCATACATTTAAATACAATTTTGCATTTTCAATTTCTCTTCGTTATTCTACTATATATGTGAATATATTATTGGTGAATTATAAAAAGGTGGTAATATACAAAACAAAAACAATTTGCTTTATACTATTCTTGTAATTAACTTGTAATGATTGAACAAATGCAAAGTATGTGGAAAAACTAACAGGACGCCGCGAGTTTTACAAAAATCAAGATTGCCGTGTGTCCCTTTAATGTAGCCAGTAGGTCTTATTGCCTATTGACGATTCCAAGTCGGTAAACCTGTCTTCATCTCTCTTTGTGTTGTGTATTGTCCTTTTCTTTGTACAGTAAAGTTGCTAGTTGTGTTACAGCTCAGTCCTACGGTGCCATTGCGTTTGGGTGCTGTGATTTATATAGGTCCATTTTTCGCATTTGTCCTATAGGCTATAGTGGAAAACTTAAAAACTCTTCCTTGAAACCACAAGGCGTAGTTTCAGGGGAGTAGTCGCCTCTTTTTTTACGATTTTTCTAGTTAACTCTATGTTAACAAAGATGGTCGCTGATGGCCATATTTGACGTCGAATCAAAAGGATTTTCGTCAAGGACCAACGTTATGTCATGCTGATCATTGTAAAATATGATGTTTTAGAGCCTATAAGTATGGAAATACAAACCAAATATGATATTGTTAAGTCTCCAAGTCCTGCCCAAAAGATAGTAAATCCCAAATCTGAAGTTGTTGAGCCTTAACATACTGCCTAAAATATGAAATAACAAACCAAATTTAGTGTTGTTGAGATTGTTTGTACTGTCCAAAAGACCAAATCTGAAATTGTTGACTATGACATTACTAAACAAGACATAGAAGATACGTAAAGACCATTATGTACTGAATAAAACATCGGAAAACGACCCATGCAAGTTAAGTTCTTCGGTGAATGGGTAGGTGACGTATATGATATGATATGATATGATGTTATCAATTGTTTTCATATTGGCCCAATCCGAAGGACACGGGCCAATATGACAATCCGAGGACCAAAATACTCGGACAATATGAAAACACTTAATTAATGAAAATTGTATTAATTAACTTCTGCTATAGTAGAATGTTATTTAAATAAAATTATTTTGACACTTCCTTTATTTATAGTAGCGTTAATTTCATTTATAGGCTGATAAGCGACCGTGAATGACGCCACTTGAATGACGCCACTTCACGTGAATGGTGTCACTTAAAGCTCGTATTGGCGTACTTCTTCATATTGGCCTTGGTTTTATATGGGACAACTTCCGGTTAATAATAATATTGGCATAATTCACGTCGTATTGTGTGTACTGTTTCTATCTAAGCACGGCTAAGACAGTTTAGTTAATTAATAAATCAAATTATTAATTAGACAAAATCATTAAAAACTTGTGCTGACATTTGTAATATATCATTTTTGAAGAAAGTGGGAAATATTGCAATATACAAATAACGTAAGTGCTAACGGGAAAAGGTGCAAATTGTCAAACATCATGTACCACGTGGAGATATTAAAACTCAACTTAACTTCAACTTCTTTATTTCGCTTAGGTCTTAAAATTCAACTTAAACCCCCAAATTCACTTGACATTTTAGCATATTAATGCTGCAAATTAATGCTGCAATTATCACAGCATGTGGTCATTATTGTCTACGCGCTTGTGGTCAATGTTGATACAAACTGGAGTAACTAAAAAAATGTATTTATCTGCATAAAAACTAAACAAAGCAGAAGGAATTTACAAGTACATGGTTATATGTTTAATATACCTATATAATTATGGTGTTAGGGCCTCAATAACAGATAGCCTGATAGTAATACATGTATTTGTTTCTTTTTGAACAATTAGGTTCATCTTCAGACAAACTGAGTTTTAAGATTCATGGTCATATTATTTTGATTATATTTACATTTTTTGCCAGTTCCTTCATAAATATTTTGTTTGATTCAGTACCTTTAATGTAAATTATTTCTCTGTCTTATACAATGCTAAAATGCAACCGCATTCTTTAGGAGACTTTTGACCTCTAAACACAGGTCAGCATGCTGCTAGGACCGTCTTGAAAACACAGTACTCAAATATTCTGCCCGGCAGAAGAATTTAGGGCTCTAACTTCAACTTGTTTATTTCGCTTCTTAAAATTCAACTTAACTTTGAACAACTCCTTTATTTCGCTTCAATAGGTTCATAAAAATAAACAGTATAAGCAATATGTTACAAAATACATTATCATATCAAATTAAAGGTCACATGAACGCGTAAAAAACTACTGAACACGATACAATATTTACCCTCTGTATTTATAATTTATGCAATGTTATTTATAGCCCAGAGAGCTTAAAAGAGCAAAATAGACGAGCGTGGGCGTTAATATAACCAGCAAATAGTATATATAAAGACCGCTAAATTATGCTGATGTTTGCGCGTCGCTGGTTACTGTAAGACTGCACAATATTTAGACATCTAGAGGTTGTTTTTTCTGCTAATACTCCGATCATCAGTTACTATTAAAAGTTGATGAAAAGTCGATATGTTTTGCTAGTGTAATAATATATAACGTTGAAACCATCGATAGCAGACACAGCGAAGCTTCAGAAATATATTGGAAAATCTGCGAATGCACTTCTGGCTGAACTAAATATTGTGTTGACATCAACATGTAGGGTATATAGTGAATAACTGCATATGTACTCATAAGTGCCCTCACAGTTAAACAACAATATTGAATCAGTAGGCATGCTCTTAAGTGGAAATGTTTATGACCTTTACCTTAAATCTCCTGCACATTCATGAGGGCTGCCAGTTGCATTACATTATACAGCTGGGAAGATTTCACGATAGACGAGCATGCTAACCACATGTACGATTGACATACTTCTTATAACAAGTGTTACAATATATATGTATTTATATGTTACAAAGTATATGCATGATTGAAACTGACGGACTGTATGTTATTACTTTTTAAACTGGCACTTGGTGTGACAATTTTTGTTCGAGAGGCGATGGTTTTGACAACTCTTTAAATTATCAATGTTGGATTATGGTCATCATTTTTGTGTGAGCTAGTTGTCAGCTAAGATATGCTACTATACTCTTCTACTATCCTCGAATATCAATAAAAAGAAATCCCTCGCACTTATTTTACCTTTAACCTCAGAATGTGTGACCGTGTCAGAGGCTTTGCCTTCTAGATTTGTATTGTTGTCCGAGCTGTGAGAATTATAGCTTTTACGGTTTCACCATAGAGCTATGACGCGGCCTAACGCAAATATAGGTAGGTGTACAGCACGACTCCATCATCGCTTTATCTGAAGACATCACGCATAGTCTGCAAAAACGAAAACTGCTCATCTGCATGCATAACACTAAGCTTCAGATCATATACGGAACGAGTCCTCTTGACGTATCTAAAGGGGGAAAAAAATATGCCTGAAAATGTAGTCCTTACGAAAAAAAAATATGACTATGCGTGGACGTGTGTCTTTAAGGTTAAGTCAGTTCAAATACGGCGATTGTTTCTTCATGCATCGCGTGATTCAGAAACCTGGTCAGGAGTGCTAATGGAGTCATGTCTCATGCCTACCTAAAATGTATACAGGCCGTGTCATAGCTCTATGGTAAGTACAGAATATAAAACCAGAAGAGCTATGACTTTCACAGCTATTTGTTGTCAGTTCATATACACTTGCAAAGTATGAAAGATATGAAAGACGTGAACTGTAATATTATTGACTTTTATACTGGTAAGTCGACCTGGGTCAGTGACTATACACAATTACACGATTAACTGCGCATGAAAATGTGGTTGGTTTTGATCATATTTCGGTCTAAAGTTTAAATTTGTATGAGACGAAACTATATTTGTAAATGTAAGCTTACTGTGTAGTGCAACCTGTTTATACATAAATAATACTAGTATGCTATTTATATACCAGCATAGTAACAAGCAAATTCGATGAATTGATATCCCCCGCCGAATGATGTATTACCCTCGATTGGAAAAAATGTTTTCGGATGTTTTTTTAATTAGTATAAATCATGACCGTGAGCCTTTATAAATTCGAATATCTACTAGATAGTATATTTGAAATTCATCACCATAGTAAATTTGAAAAAAGATGTACCCTTTTAAGGCACTGACTTTTATAGTGGGACTAAAGGGCAGAAATGGGTGTAATATTAGCAGGTGTGTATAATATAGTAATAAAATTAATGTAATATACAAGAAATGTAGAATTGTATATCAATGATTACTTTTTAATTACCTGGCCATGTGATATTTATCAATCTGATTACGCCGTCTCATTACTACGGCTACTATCAGATGATCTTGTTATTTCAGTGGGAGGGATGTATTTGGTTCAAGTTTGGCTAGCTTTAAAATAAATCAGACTTTCATTAATATAAACACTCAAACCAAGTTTGACATGTGACCCAGGGGCAGAGCTAAATTTGACCCCAGTGTCACCATTTGAACAAACTTGGTAGTGGACCATAAGATGAGTGTAAATACAAAATATACACTGTAAAAAAAGTTTTGGACCAATGGCAGTGTTCGAACCCGTACAATGATCGCTGAACCTTGACATTCGACCATAACCCTTATTATCTCAGTTGATAATTCACAATAGATCAACAATCAACAATAATTATCGCTTACAATGAAAGTTTGCGAAAAAATAATAATCTTTTTATTGGTTACTCGAATGTGTCCGTAACTGTTACTTTTAATGGACTTTGCAACATTTTTTACAGACCCTGTGTGTGTTTGCGATATTTTTTTTAAATCAGATCTTGTTTGGAATTTAATGTTTCTGGTACCAAATTAACCGGGTAGGGTAGATCTTGGTTACTAAAAAACGATACTTAAATTCTGTCCACTAGTTTTATTTTTATATGACTTTATATACCCTGGTCCAAAAAAAAATTTACCGAGTATATTAAACAGTTGGCTCCTGTAGTTTCAGAGAAGAAGATTTTGTAAGTTTTTCCCAATATAAGTCTATGTAAAACATGTGACTCCTAGGGTGGGGCCAAATTTGACCCCAGGTCAAGTTTAATCAAGTTTAATGAAAATCAAACAAGCGGTTATCAAGATATGGCTGTGATCGGACAGAATTAAGCAATTTTTATCAATTAAAGGACAATAACTCCGGCGTTACTAGGACGATTCCGAAATAAATTTGCCGCGTCAACCCCCACTATTGGGATAAACATTATAATGAATCAAACAAGCGGTTATCAAGATATGGCTGTGACGGACAGAATTAAGCAATTTTTAGAAATTAAAGGGCAATAACTCCGGCGTTACTGGGGCGATTCCGGAAAGAAATAGCCGAGTGTCGTCCCACTATCAGGATAAACATTAATACCAAGTCTAAGATATGGCTCCGGACGGACGGACGGACGGGCGGAAGGACAGAAGGATGGACGGACAACGCCAAATTAATATCCCTCCGCCTTCGGCGGGGGATAATTATATGAGTGAACGAATTATACGTTACCACGTATTGGTCAGTTGTTTTTGTTACATAGCTCTATAAATAGTTTCTTTTTTTTAAATGGAGAATTTATACCATTTGATAAAAATATAGTCGGATGAGAATCTTGATGTAACTTGGATGGAAATATCAATACATCATCCATAGTCCCCCTCCTCTCATCCACCGACCCCACCCCCTCCCCCTCCCCCACCCCCACCCCACCCGCTACCCTTCCCGACCAAAATATACCTGTCAGGGAAAATGATAGGTTGCCATAAAGTGTTCTGTTCAAGTTTAAGAGATGAGTGATTAAACAATTCAAAAATCTTCGTTCGTGAATTGTAGTGGTGAGATTTGTGTTTTTCATGAGCCACATCCCCTCCTCCAAACCACCTCTTCCCAACCATACACTGACAGGGAAAACGCGAATGTTACTAAGTGTGCTGTTCAAGTTTAAGAGATTCAAGTGAGTAAACGCTTCAAAAATCTTCATTTATTAATTGTAGTGGTGTGATTTGTATTTTCCTGAGCCACAGCTAGTGTTAACTTATGTACCACAAGTGTTGGCGGATGTCGAGCTCCTGTAACTAGCTGGTAAACATATTACAATAATACACAGTGGCAATACTGATTCATTGTGAAACATGCAATATGAGGAAAATGTAAAATTTTGACAAAAAAATAATCGAAAAATGGAGCAGTTTTTCTATGGGCCGAAAATCCTAATACATGTATTTGATTTCATCAAAGATAATAATTAAAAGATATCAGATACTGTGGAATATCGATTCCAGAAATTAATCCTGAATTTGTATTCTCGGAAAAAAAGATCGGGAGAAGCGATCTGGAGAAGCGGTGCGGTGACTCTTGTAAATGAGCTAACAGTTTAAAACACAGTTAGGCCAAAAAATCAATACCTGTGTTTCCGGTGGCCCGACCGACCCTATTTTAAGGGGCCGACCCTAAAACGTTTTATGAAAAAAAAAAAAAAATTAATAATAATAATAATAAAACATTTGTTCTGAACAATGATTTATCACAATATATAGAGGTAAACTGACATCACAGAGAAACATTCAGCTGTATCATTAACTTGTATGGGGTTTATGAGATAAATACATGTAGAATCTCACAACATCTTGCTCCAAAAAAAAAAAAATGCCTACCGACCTACCCTATTTTTTAGAGCATGCAAAAGGAAACACACCTATTTATTTTTTTGGCCTTACTATACTTACTAAACATTGTCTATAAGATCAACTATTGCATAGATTGTATTAAACATACTATTTTTGACCAGAATGAATAAGGGTATTTTCCTCAATCCTCAGAGCAAAACATGTGAGAGATAGGATACCAACTAAGGGCCTTCATCATATAAACTACCATAAATAGTTCACATGCATTACTCAGTGTCAAAATTCGCACCAGGAAGTTATTGATGTGTCTTATCTCGAAACTATGTTTACATAAATTGTATGTTTACAAAGGAGATGACATCACGAGCATTAAGCTATCTGTGCATAGATTTGTTTGGTTCAATTGTATTTTATGTCAATTTATTTACATGTTAAGCCAAAAAATAAAATAGGTGTGTTTCCTATCGCATGCTCTCAAAAAATAGGATAGGTCGGTAGGCATTTTTTTTTTGGAGCAAGATATTGTGAGATTATACATGTATTTATCTCATAAACCTCATACAAGTTGATGATACGACTGAAAGTTTCTCTGTGATGTCAGTTTACCTCGATATATTGTGAAAAATCATTGTTCAGAACATTTTTTTTTTTTTTTTTTTTTTCATAAAAAGTTTTAGGGTCGGCCCCTTAAATATAGGGTCGGTCGGGCCACCGGAAACACAGGTAATAGATTTTTCTGTGGTAGAGGCAGACCACCTTATTTTTTTCCTGTGTAGAACAATGCAGAACTGTATACATTCCCACCAAATAATGCCAAACCTGATGTGCTAACACCATGCAAACAAACAAACCCTTCCCGCCATCTTTAACAATTGACACTTTCTCATATGCTCCATTTTCTTGAAGAAGTGTGTGAAAGTTTGTTTTGATAGAACTTTGGAATTTTATTCCATTTTCAGCTTTACAATCGGATCTGTGACGCCACTGTCAGAGGCGTACCTGGGCATACGCACGTACGCACGTGCGTACAGGCTATTAAAGAAGCAAAAATATAAAAATGGCTAAAAATGCGAAATATGCAATAAAAACTGAAGGTATAGGGGGGTTAGGCACATTTGTGAATCCAAATCTCGATAGTGCTTATACCTAAATTAGCCCCAGGAACGCCCCTGACTGTACTGTTGCCGGTTTAATGAAGTAAAACGACCCCCATAGAATAATGACCGTCGGGTCGACATTGTACACTTGGTCATTATTCTGTATTGAATCGACATTATCTCACTTGACAAGTCGAGCTCCCAGTGTGATTCGAAGCGGAAGATAGACTCAGCGTCGTTACTATCCCTACCACGGAGGCGTTTACATCCTGGATGAAAAATAATTATGCATTTTGAAGTCGGTGTTGTCATAACTTAACATAAACTTATTTTCACAAGGGCACATAATTAAAAAAATATGTTTATGTTTTAATTTTATTATATTATGTGAAAACAGTGCAACACTTTTAATAAACGTGTATGCATAGACTATGTAATAAATAATAACATGATGATGCAAAATAACAACTGAATATACACATGATTAGTGAAAAGACTTAGTCGTGAAATTGACGTGTGTACCTATACAGTATTTAACAAATAATGTATGGTGCTGAGGTCCGTATGCACGTGTAAGGACTGGGCAGTCAGACCTAGAAAGTTATATGGACCGAAGCGAAGCTGAGGTCCATATAACATTCTAGATCTGACTGCCCAGTCCATAAACTGCATATGGATCGAAGCACCATACATTGTTTGTTATATTATACCGAATCTGACCAACAAATTAAAACATTACCTTTTATGTTTTATTTAAATTTGACGTCGTTTTTTCACACGTCCGAAATTATAGCTCTCGGACCGGGCCCGGTCAATATGCAAGTTTATGGACCGGATGACGTCCCATTAAACAAAAGAGTGGAATATGCAAATGAGGTATAATATTAGTGTTTATACAGTAGTACCAAAGTGTATATACAGTACCAAAGTATATATACAGAACCATAGTCTATATAAAGTACTACAGTACCATAGTGTCTATACAGTACCATAGTGTGTATACAGTACCATAGTCTATATACAGTACCATTCAATATACAGTACCATAATCTTTATACAGTACCATAGTGTGTATACAGTATCATAGTGTGTATATAGTACCATATGTCTATATACAGTACCAGTCAATATACAGTACCATAATCTTTATACAGTACCATAGTGTGTATACAGTACCATAGTGTGTGTGCAGTACAATAGTATACATACTGTACCATAGTCTAGATACAGTTCCATAGTGAACATACAGTACCATAGTGAACATGCAGTACCATAGTATACATACAGTACCATAGTGAACATACAGTACCATAGTATACATACCGTATCATAGTCTATATACAGTACCATAGTGAACATACACCATAGTGAACATGCAGTACCATAGTATACATACAGTACCATAGTATACATACAGTACCATAGTATAGAAACAGTACCATAATGAACATACAGTACCATAGTGAACATGCCGTACCATAGTATACATGCCGTACCATATTATACATACAGTACCATAGTGAACATACAGTACCATAGTGAACATGCCGTACCATAGTATACATGCAGTACCATAGTGTTTATACAGTACCATAGTGTGTATAAAGTACTATAGTATACATACAGTACCATAGTGAACATGCAGTACCATACTATACATACAGTACCATAGTCAGTATATGGTACCATAATGTATATACGGTACCATAGTGTATATACAGTACCATAGTGTGTATAAAGTACTATATTATACATACAGTACCATAGTGAACATGCAGTACCATAATCTTTATACAGTACCATAGTGTGTATACCATAGTGTATATACAATACCACAGTGTGTATATAGTACCATAGTATACATACAGTACCATAGTATACATACACTACCATAGTATACGTACAGTACCATAGTGTGTATACAGTACCATAGTATACATACAGTATCATAGTGAACATACAGTACCATAGTAAACATACAGTACCATAGTATTCATAAAGTACCGTAGTGAACATACAGTAGTCTATATACAGTAACATAGTGTGTATACAGTACCATAGCGTGTATACAGTACCATAGTGTGTATACAGTACCATAGTATACATACAGTACCATAGTATACATACAGTACCATCGTATTCATAAAGTACCATAGTGAACATACAGTAGTCTATATACAGTAACATAGTGTATATACAGTACCATAGTGAGTACCATAGTGTATATACAGTACCATAGTATACATACGTTTATTAATGCACCGTAGTCGGAGGACGGCACATATCAAAAAAACTTTTGCCGTTCGTAGACGTGTATTTTATGCACTAGTACTTAACAATAGAATATATATATATAGTACCATAGAATATATATACAGTACCACCGTCTATATAAGGTACCATAGTATATATACAGTACCATAGTGTATATACAGTACCATAGTGTGTATACAGTATCATAGTGTATATACAGTACCATAGTATATAGTATATATACAGTACCAGAGTGAACATGCAATATAGTACCATAGTGTATATACAATACCACAGTGTGTATATAGTAGTACCATAGTATATATACAGTACCATAGTATACAAACAGTACCATAGTATATGTACAGTACCATAGTGTGTATATGATACCATAGTGTGTATACAGTACCGTAGTGTGTATACATCTGATTCTCTGAGACTTGTGTATACGCACAATCGTGAATTAAGTATGAAAGTAAAAACAATGTCGCATATACATGTCCGGACTTGCTTAAGTAATTTCTACATTTGAATAGTTTAATTCAAACATCAGGCCAAACAATGTGTATATGCCCACCATGGGGTATAATTAAAACATCAGGCCACACAATGTGTATATGCCCAACATGGGGTATAATTAAAACATCAGGCCAACCAATGTGTATATGCCCACCATGGGGTATAATTAAAACATCAGGCCAAACAATGTGTATATGCCCACCATGGGGTATAATTAAAACATCAGGCCAACCAATGTGTATATGCCCACCATGGGGTATAATTAAAACATCAGGCCAAACAATGTGTATATGCCCACCATGGGGTATAATTAAAACATCAGGCCAACCAATGTGTATATGCCCACCATGGGGTATAATTAAAACATCAGGCCAAACAATGTGTATATGCCCACCATGGGGTATAATTAAAACATCAGGCCAAACAATGTGTATATGCCCACAATGGGATATATTTCGCCGATTTAAGTATGATAAACAACTTTACATATGTATTGCATTGAGCCCATTTTAAATTATACGACACATTTGTTATTTTAATTTTGTTTTGAGTTTTGAAAGGTAAACAGTATTCAAATGCATGTTATCTGACTCCTCCACGATATTAGGAGATGACTAAATCTAAACCAAGTCTGCTACGTCATATCTGAAAGTGAGATAAGTTAGGCAATTGAACTTAACATATTAAAGCGTTAATACAAATAGCATTAACATGTGTTAGACGCTGACTAAGGCGAGGGTACCATCTTCGTAAGAGCAGAGCTTAAGTAAAAACAATTGATTTGACATTCGAAATAAAGGTTCACGCATAGTCTTGGTGACCGTTTGAACTATTAGGTCCAGCCATTGATGGTCGTTGTATGTGCAGGCTATCGCCTGAACAATACCACGCATCATATCCAGAAACACACGCAGAACGCATGCAGAACACACTGAATATAGGTCTTGCCGTTCGTTGTGTATCAGCCTTTGTGGATCACATGATTAACATCTGTATATTTTGATGTTTATCCTACAGTGCACGATATAAATACGTGTACAACACGTGCATCTTATAACGATACGCATCCAGTACGCTTACACGTTAATGTCGGCTGTACGCACTTGTGGTGAGGCACATGTACTTGACATAGTCCCATTTATTTCACGTCTTCGGGTGCTTTTTTATATACGGACGTTTATTGATGCACCGTAGTCGGAGGACGGCACATATCAAAAATCCTCTTGCCGTTCGTAGACGTGTATTTTATGCACTAGTACTTAACAATACAATAACAGTGCTATCTCCCGCAGTATGGTGGTGATCGACTAGTACATCTGGAAAAATTGAACGTTAATCGATTTTCATTTTCAACATGATACACATCACCTATTTTAATCACTATATAACGTAGGCACTATTTCAGTGGATGGAAAGCACCAATGTTTTAACACCATACATCAGAAATACGAACAACGCAGTTTCTTCCATGTCCTTCAAATTGCGAACTTCTTGCACTTTTTGCTTGATCCAATTTGTTCTTCATACGCGTCTCCCAAGTATTTTGCCGTATCTGTCAGCTGGTTCAGTAGTGAAAATAGTCCCTGTACATGATGCCGGAACGCCTGACCTGTTTTCCTGGCAGCGTCAAGGGATCCGTCATCGGAATTATCCGAGTCCATTTCTGCATCCGAGCCTCCCGTGGCGGAGTCAGCGGGTCCATTTCCTGACAACACTTCGTGTTTTATAGCGTTTATCATGACGTAATAACTGTAAAGATCCTCACCCTTAGAGCCGATCGGAAGGACGGACATGTTGTTGTTTTCCTCCGCACACTCCAAAGTCGCAGTGCCAGTGATATCCATATCCCGGAGTCTGCATGGCA
Organism: Cyrtodaria siliqua; assembly: GCA_037043455.1. Classification (NCBI taxonomy): domain Eukaryota; kingdom Metazoa; phylum Mollusca; class Bivalvia; order Adapedonta; family Hiatellidae; genus Cyrtodaria; species Cyrtodaria siliqua. Next base: position 224,586 of record JAWPHD010001064.1, read on the forward strand.
CCATCACTCTATCGTCCATAGTTTTAACTGCTTCCACGAACTTATTTAAAACTGTCATTAACGATTGTTTTCCAAAGTCGGCACCCTGTATTTTTATTCCATCCATATTTAAAAATGTGTTTATATCGACTGTTTATGTTTTTATACTGACTGTTTAGCCAAATGACACAATTTTTTCACATATTCATACAGCTTTCACTGCACCTTGAGTCATGATAGTATATCGGGACAGTCCATTATAATATGGAGGGATGTTCGCAGAGATATGTTCAACGATTCTAATTTAAAACACATAAAAGTTAATTGTACCGAAAAGGTGTTAATGTTATGTATAAGTGTATGCTTGCGATATGTATTTGTGTAAGATGTGCCTTAATACTACGGTTGGTATTTATTGTTTCAACTGATTACTAACTCCCCTAAATCTCTGTATTTCAAGGTCAGTGATGTTTCGAGCTACCTCATTGGTTAGAAGGGAACGCATGATCGGGTCAATTTGATGTGATAGGTTGCTCATGCCTACAGTGTGAATGAAAATAAACACAGGTATTTATTTATATTTGCGAACTTCATAACACAGTACGAATGATCATGATGGTTCATGTCTGGTGTATATTCATGTTCAACAACCATACACAGAGATATAATCTATGTTTACATGAATTTGTTTTGCGTTCACATTTACGATATTTTAGGTCAGATATTATACTCGCAAAGGACAGTTCTATGATGTTATGGTCCGGTTTAATGTGTTTAAATAAAACTTGAGATGGTTCAAAGATATAGATGGAACATTAACAGTTTCCTATAATAAAGCGCAATAATTAATAATTGTAAATTGTAGGCAGAGAATCTCCAGGTTATAAATATCTATCACGTGGTTTCTTAGTGCCTCTATCACGTGGTTTCTTAGTACCTCTATCACGTGGTTTCTTAGTACCATGACGATTTTTAAATAGCTCACCCTGGCGCGTAATCACAGTCAGAAAATTCCTTCTTACAGCATTTTATTTGATATGTTCAGTGTTATTTCTATTGGTGGTTTATGGCTACTTTTTGTTACTGTTTTTATCACTTTAAAGGGACTTTTAATATATGCGGAGAAGATGTGTCATTTAAAGCCTAAATAACTTTACTTCACCTTTTATAGAAAACATAAAAAAATACACTTTAATAACATTTAAAATCTTTGTTAAAAAACAACAAAACAAAAACAACTTTAAGTTAACTGGTCTTTATATTAAAGAGTAAGTTTCATATAGTATAATAATAAAATGTGTTTTGTACACTAATTACTATTATCTAACACATTTAGCCTTCTTATCTCAAAGGCTTTAAAAACAAAGATACTCAGATTTTTATAGTTTTGTGATTTTCACTAAAAGTTCCAAAAATTTAAACATACTTGGTCTTTTCCAATAATACTTCTTTATATATTGTCTTAACTCATTATATGATGAACATTCAATAACAAAGTGATACTCATCTTCTAGTTTTTCACATGTGATATATTTACGTTCATTTATTGGTATACTATTGGCTTATGCCATCTACCAGATTCTATTTGTAAGTCTTGATAATGCATTTCTATACTTTGGTGTATTTAAAACATATAAGTAAGGTTTCATTACATAGTTATCTACTATCAATGTGTAAACATTAGCTCATAATGGCATTACAACAAATTACGTCACTAACACGTCATCGGGTAAAAACAGCCGCATCATCTCGATCACATGATCCCGAAGAATGACGAGATTGTGTCACAGTGGTATATTTCATTATTAATATACACAAAACATATTACAATGTTATAGGAGTTTCATCTCTTTTTATGAATCTTACACATTGAATTTAATTAATTCTTTATTATTTTGCTTAAGTGTATTAACTATGTAGTGTTTAGTATCAAATTGTATTGTATTTTTCTCAATTTATCATTCATAACATTTCGAGAGCGATTGTTTTTTACTTCTCTTGTTGACTTTTGCAGATGGATCATTATGAAGAAATATTGTTTATATAAAGACGTTCTCCAGTCTGTGTATAACAACTTCCCCGGGTCATCGTATCAAATCAAACATTACAAGAGACTATGTTCAACAGTGAACAGCAGAGTGAAGATACAGTCGCTAATACAGGACCACACCCAGCTGACGAGGGACCACATGACCCCGGAAATAGCACTGCACCTGATTACAAAGCAGTGTCCATTGTGGTCTGATCGGGGAGACAAGTCACCGTTTACGGATCCCTTTTGGGCTTTCTATTGGCCAGGCGGTCAGGTTATTACGAGGTAAAGTGTTTTATATGATTCAGTTGGTTACATCCAATCGTAACATAAACTTTACGAAATTAATTATTGAATACATTTTTGTTTAAACCTAGTATTCTAATATCTAATAGCAAGCATGTATACATGTTAAAAGCAACTGAAGGCAATCTGGACGAGCAATTGGTGATGTAACATAGATACCTTATTTGTGGTTAATTATAATACTGAATTTCGACTACAAGCTGCTTTAATAAATAACTGTTCGTGACTCTTTAAATGCACTGAACAATGAATAATATTGACATACTGATAACGTAGGTGTGGCACATTGTCCCGTGCACACGTTGATAACGTAGGTGTGGCACATTGTCCCGTGCACACGTGTATCAACAACGCACTCATTATTAGTAAATTAAATTAAAATGTTGCAATAAGTTTGATATACATAACATTTACATTGCTTAGGTATGTTTGGCATGGGGAATTAAAACAACAGGTGGGGTGCGGGGACGTCCGTGGCCGAATGGTTAGAGTCTCTGCCTTGAAATCACTTGGCCCTCACCGCTGGTTCGATCCCTCAGGGGCTTAGGAATCTGTATGTGAGGACGTTATACAGCTTTATCCAGGTATCGGTGGTGTATTACGTCATTTTAGCACATTTTAGGCCATATATGACGATCTATTTTTTGTGGTAGAGGCAGACCACCCCATTTTGCCTGGTTGGTAGAACAAGTATTGTATATCTCCCGCCATCCGTAAGAATCGAAACGTTCTCACTTACAAGTAAAGCTCCCAGTGGGATCGAACCTGCAACGGGTAGAGGCGAGAAGGTTCACAACGTCGTTAATCCCTCGACTACAAAGGCGTAAAGGGGTGTACAGTATGATGAAAAGTAGCAGCATGTATACAATTAAGTTGCAAGAAAGTAGCATTGCCGTAAATTCGTCGCTGGATAAAACGAGATGCACCTAGGTTGAGGACTCACCTGAAGGTATGATCTATTGGGATATACTTCAGTATTTCGACAATTAAGCAAAATTAGATCATGGCTGGGAAAGAACGCTGTGAAAATGAGAAAAATGGTCCTATAGAAATCATAGTACCCAGTCGCAATGGAACCATAGGACCGGACCGCACCACAAACACATAGGAAATTAAATGTATGTACAATGGAAAAGACACAACACCACAAGTTACCAACTTGAAATGGTTAGTAGGCAATATGGCGTGTTCCCTGAAAATATGACCCAATGTTTCCTTGTTCCCCAAAAATTATTTTGCTTTGTTTCCCAAAAATATTTTTCTAAAGTTCCTTAATGCCAATGTTCCCTTGTTCCCACAAACTCCTGGGAGACCCTCCCTAGAATACAATAATCACCGTCAACAATGTTTTATAAAAAAATACCTATAAAGAGCGGTGTGTTACGAACAGAAGTATTAGATGGTATAGTAATGGCTAACAGTTCAGCTTACCAATCCAGTTAACAGTAGGGGAACATGGACCCCATGGGAGGGCATCTCTAAGGTAGCTACTGTCAGCTACTGTCACGATCATATACTGTAGTACCGCTTTGCAGTCTACATGAAGCGAAATAACGATAACACAAACTGTGCAACTTGACTGAAATAATTTAAATGTCAAAATGTATTGCAATAACGTAAACAGAGGAGCGAACTTCGAGTGGCACACTTGTGTCTCAACCACCGACTTATGTGTCATGATTGAATGCGGGAAGTACAAGTAATATTTACAGCTTTATTTTTTCGATTACTGCCGGAGCCTCAAGGCCCTGGCTATATTTATCCCGGACTCAGTAAGCTGCCATGGGCGTTGTACTGTGTACCAACGTCATTTTACTGTTCATAAAACGCAGTCACATTGGTACACAGCCATTTTATGGGTCTTCTAAAGAGTGCTCAATCTTGCTTGGATTCGTACTTACAGGCGAATTTCAGATGAAAACTAGTAAATGGAGCTCCGAAACACACACTGCATGTCGTTTTTGAGCATGTTTAGTCAGTTTTCGTCTCTAACAGCTGTAATTTCGAGTTTCAGCTTTTTTGGGGTCTTAAAATGGCGTGCCTGGGCTACTTCTTTAATTGAACTTGAATTATTTGGTGTGAAAATGTAGGTTGCTGTGTGTGGAGCATGTTTTCAAAACTTTATCTTCAAAAAAAAAAGGTTGGTATGTTTGACACCACTAAATCTTACCTCTACCCCACCAAAAATAGGATATTGTGAACATTTTTAGAAGGGTTTATCTTGTAAAATATTATTAATATACATAAAAACACTGACTTTGTAGCATACAGATATTATCAATTTTGATTTTAGTGGAATTTATGGCATGTTTGAGCGTGTATACTCGACTAAAAATAGATAATATGCCACAAATTGATGGAGTTTTACTAGAAAAACACGTTTTCGTGTGCAAATCTGAATATTTTACATATGCAAAGTCCTGCTGGTTACCAAAATGCATGATTTATTGATTTTATTGAATTATTTTGATAATTTGTCACATTTGTCAAGTGTATTGCCAAGAAATGTCATTTCATATGGCAATTCAAATAGTGTAAAACTAAAGAAAAAACTCTGAATATTTTGATAAATTTCACTTTTTCTATGCATCTTCAGATGTCCATATCTCGGTCATTACTTGTTCGATTTGCACAAATAAGTTATTTTTGAGCATGATATATAGCCGAGAATATGAAAACATTACATTTAAATATTATGAACTTTCTGTGGTTCTCTTTCGGCATACACATATACAGCTGGTTCCAAATCGTTATGGTCACTGATTATTGATTGATGTTAAACTTTATTAAAGGGACAAATGGGAATCTTGATTTTTTAAAAACTTGCATTTATTCAATAATTGATATTAATTATACGAAAAATATAAAGGAAATTTTGTTTGAATATTACTAACTGTGTGTGTAAAGCTATATAATGATCTCTTTTTGGTGCTGTCTGATTTTAAAACAAGCAACACCTCTTCAATCATTAAACAAAGTTGATGCAGCTTTAACTGAAGCATCTTCTAAAGAGTTTGAATAGGTCTGCTCCACAGCTAATCATTAACTACTAATCACATTTCAATAATAACAAAAACAAATCCAACATTAAACCCTTTCTTCTAATGTAAATTTACATTTCTAAAAACTGAGATTACCTTCACAGACGCCCCAATTGCTATTATATTATCATTAAGATGTATTTTTGTTTATAACTATGATAACTTACCAATTCTTCATATTCTAACATGATATTTTCCCAATTCCTCACATTCTAATCATGAAACAACATTCTATTTAGTGATCCTATTATACATACTATTTAAGATGTCTATCATATTCATATTATAACATTATACAACACAGATGCTAAAATTAAAAACATGTTCATTTTGTCTCCTGATGACTAGTTTATCTAGTGCTCAAATCTTTCATGATAAATGTGCTTTGATGGTTGACAATTACAAATTAAAAAAAATCTAACATCTACTCACTGTTCCTTACTGTTTTTTTATGTAACTGTTCTGACCGGCTTGTGATACTTTGTATCACTGTTTTCTTGTATTCGATTTATACTGCTTCTCATGAGTGCAGTATAAATCGCATATATGGGGAAAATATGCTATAAATGTGTTGTACGGTACTACCATAGCTCTAATGGTTTTTACAAAAGGTCGTTGGGTACACCGTGCTGTAAATATGTCAGTTATAGCATGGCTGAAATATACCGGCAGTTATTGCACGGCTCTTCATGTTTATGAAAACTATGATAAGCTGGAACAAAGTTAAACCATTAGAAGAGCTATGGCACACGCATGTATTATATATGGACAGCGCATTGGTGCCAGTAGCGTACTAACTTGTGAAAATTGCGAGGCTGCTTTGCCATGGTTTTGCAGAACGGTCCTGTGAAAATTGCGAGGCTGCTTTGCCATGGTTTTGCAGCACAGTCCTGTGAAATTTCCTTCAATGTGTGCCATGATTTATTCACTTCAGTTCTGTACAATTACAGAGGTGAAGCCTAAATGAGAGTCTAAGTATAGAGAAGGATCTCGCTAAGAATAAATAACTGAAGAAGCTAAACACACAATTGTCGCTTGAACATTTAATTGCCTGACGATAAAAAGTACGCCCAAGTTACACACATCCGAACGTTAAATCAAATATGGAAACGGATTGATATAAGCTAAAAGCTTTTTTCCGAATCCACGTTTTCAAATTGTGTTAAATTTATTATAATATTGTGTAACCATAATAATTGTATACATTTGAGAATAAAAATATTGTTTAAACTAAATCAAATATATACTGTACACACACAAAAAAAGACAAAAAAAAAAGAAACGCAACGCGAGAACTTCCGCTATATAATTTATATACTGCACACTTAATTCCACGTAATATTCCAGAGAAACCCCTAAATGCTTAGTAAAAAAACAAGTTGCAGCCAATTAGAGAAAGAACAAACCTGTGCTGTAGCAGACATTTTAATCACAGTACACCTAGTAACACGAAATTCATTAGTTCATTCAAGTTCCGTTTTGAACATTTGGGCCATTTCAGTATAGTATTTAATATAAAGAGTTTCCCAAAATTTTACATTCTAAGTTTGCTCACCTGCTGGAGCCAAACGCGTATTCTATCAATAACGAAACGTTGAAGCGATAACATCTGGTGTGTTAGTCTTTTACAGAAAGGAAAGGTCTAATGTAGGCACATGTACCATTCGATTAACATCAGCATATTTTACATACAATATATAACGGGAATTCCCAAGTTGCGTTTCTGTTTTCTTTTAGTATAGCTCGTCCTACTTATGTTTACGTTTTTTCCATTTCATAAAGTCACATATATTACTTACACATATCTGTTATTTTCACTTTTAGATTCATTTTGGACAATCCGGCATTATTTTGTGGACACAGAGTTTTGGATGTCGGGAGTGGATGTGCAGCGTCATCGATTGCCTGCTGTATGGTTGGTGCCCAGTATGCCATGGCCAATGACGTCGACCCCGGTAGGTGGCGATGACTTGCTTGTTTAGATAAATTATATTTGTTCATGCCTTTGGTCGAAGATGTTGTAATATTTTAGTTTGATCAATGTTGTTTTTGTATATGTTCGAATTTATTTCTTCACGAAAACATAACATTGACTATAACTTCCTCATTTCTGGACATTTCTTCATCAAACTTTCAATATATACTTATCTTGACAACATCGACATGGCCATACTAAAATATAAAGGTCAAGGTCACAATGAAGGTCATAATATGGGTTAAATACTCATTTGTTTCTTCACAAAAACTTAACGTTGGCTATAACTTGCTCATTTCTTGATATTTCTTCATCAAACTTTCAATATATACTCATTATGACAACATTGACATGACCATACTAAAATATAAAGATCAAGGTCACACTGAAGGTCATTATATGAGTTAAATACTCATTTTTTTCTTCACGAAAACTTAACGTTCACTATAACTTTCACTTTTCTTAATATTTCTTCATCAGGCTTTCAGTATATACTCATCATGACAACATCGACATGACCATAACATATAAAGGTGAAGGTCACACTGAAGGTCATTACATGAGTTAAATACTCATTTTATTCTTCACGAAGACTTTGTTAGGCCAATCTGTCAAGGTCATTAATCTGGGTCCAAAACACATTGTTATACTGACAAAGCGCTGACAGGCGACACACGTGTTCCGCGGAGCACCCGTCTAGTTTGGACTTTGATTTGCTTGAAATATGGGCTTAGAGTGAAATTTCTTTTGAAATCTATTTATAGATGTTATTTTTCTGATATTGCCAGAGATTCTTGTGGTGCGCTAACATTGCTGGATTATATTGTAAAGATGCATACTTATATCCCCTTTTGTCTTCCTTTCAGTTGCGATAGAAGTCGCCAAGATGAATTCTAGGGAAAACCAGGTTTCTTTGAGAACAGAAAGCAGCAGTTTGATTGGTCAACAAAATCCCGACTGGACTACCATTTTGTTAGGCGATATGTTTTATGACGAAGATTTTAGAGATCATCTGGTTAAATGGTTGATTGAACATTTCCAAAACTTTAATACCAGTATTTTCATTGGTGATCCGGGAAGACTGCCTCTTGAAGACCATCCAATCAAATCACGACTTACAAAAGTTGCTGAATACGACTTATCGGAATCATGTAAAGAAGAAAACAATGGACTGTCTGTTGGTTTTGTATGGAAATTAGATAAGGGATAGACATAAAAGTAAATCAATAATTCATAAACTTTTAACTTTTGACATTTAAATATATATATTATATTTTAAATATACGTTTTATTTTTCAGTTTCTTCTTATGACGTTTCGTATAGCTACATTTAAACCATACATTCCAGTAAAACTGCACACCAATTGTGTTTGTTTTATTTTCGGATGACATGTTCAAGCGTGTTGCACGTTTTAAGCTTTGTTACACATGAATGTATCTCTCCCTTCCGATAAATTCGAAAGTTGAGGCAACGGGGCGTTAGAAGTTCTAATTAGTATAATTTCTTTAGAATACTTATAAGTGAACTATAACCGGCTAGTAGTTCCAGGCTTCCTTTTAAGTTTTTCATCCACTTTAACTCTGCATTATGTCAAGCATTTATTTACATTTTATACATGTATATAACACCAGATGGAGGAACTATGTCCTGATTGATAATTGTGTTTGCAGAAATATTTTTTAACTTTTTGGGATTATTTTTGGGATTACGTGCATTGTATTTATGTTTATTAAATCAAGCGTTTAAAGATCGACCTGTGGTGTATTTCATGTCAAAACATAGAAGGCGCGAGGTGCACGTCATTCGACATTAGATGCTGGACATACATTAAACATTATTCCATTAACAACTGGTTTAATGGTGGACTTATAAGATAAATAATTACAAAAACTATACCTCTTAGCTTTGTACTTACTGTAGAGGAAAACACCATACACCTTGAATGTACCACACGATTTCTGAAAGGAGACTTTGTGTGACATTTCCTTAAAACCGGTGCTCCAAGTTGTTAAAACTCCTGGTAAACTATTGGAGGGAGCGTGAACAGAGGTTACCGAATGAATATTGAAACGGTGTAAGGCGTACATGTGGTTAAGATTTAAGAAATAAAGAGTTGTTATGTGGAATTTGTATTCATGACGCAGAGAGTAATCGAAGAGGTGAACGATTTATTTAAGTATTTTATAAGACTACTCATGTGCCATGTTTAAAGTAATATCATTCTGTGAAAAGCGAAACAATGGCCAATTACTATTTGTTAGAGATACGAAAAAGACTCGTATCAAATATCCGTCAGAAATAATATTTGTAAACTGACGAATGGTTAAAAGAGGTTCAAAACTTAACACACGTGTCTTATTCTGTATCACAAGAAAGGTTAAGAAAACCCTATCAGAACAGGCCAAAATGTCGATGAAAACATTTCAACATTGGTTGGCTGCACCGAACGATTTTTTTACGGCAGCAACACGCTAAAGACGGCACTGTTGTGACAACAAAAGTAGATATAAAAGTCAAACAGGAAATGTAGCGTTGAAGGACCACAGGTCAACCAAAAACACACGTAGAAACAACAACTACAAGGATAAATAAGAGGCAATGCTTGTGACATCACGAACATAAAGGGTTGACAATAGGGCCAACGCCTGGGAACAATACCTTCTTCAGAAGTAGACTGAACTTGAGTATACGAATGTAATCCCGAGTTCCAGAAATAAAACATTGACGTAATGAAAGCATCAAACTACGATAATATTATCAGCTACATGATCAGCAGTAACTGATACAAATGTGTTACGAAATTCCTGGATTCCCAATTGCAAATTACGAAATGAAAAGCCAGGTCTCGTAGGAAGTAAAGGGTGGTATGCAGTATACAGTTGACATGGGAATCTATGATATTAAGAATGTACACATCAAAATCAACATAAATGTCTAAACCATGCTTAATGGAACAATATATATTTAAATACTGTGGTTGTTATTGTTCGAATTAAACTTATACTTCAAAATCAACCCACTTACAGGCCGCAAAGTATGTGAAGTTCGCCATTGGACATACGGAAAAGTTTCAGAAACTGTTATAAGGTATAGAACGTATGGTGCAAAACAAGTTTAAAAGCAAAGGTTGGACGACATTATGTGTAAGTTCCTCATCATTTGAATATAAGTTTGCTTTTTGATAAGACAGTGTCGTCTGCTAAGCCCCATTTTAACGCCGTAATACAATCCGAGTATTTGGTTTAGTCCATTTCTCAGACACAGTATTCTTAGAGTTTCAAACTTCACACATGTTTACCTCCACATGACAGCAGTATGTTCTTACCAAAATAATGACAATATGAAGGGCATTGACCAACTTTTCGCTCTTTTCAAATTTACATTTAAGCTTTATATTGTCGTTTTTAATTTTGTCCATTTTTCAGATACTAAATTTCATACAGCTGTCAAACTGCATACACATATAACAAAACAAGACCGTCACTTACTTTCTGCATTTCGTTTAGTTACATTTAAGTTTTACATTCAAGTTCTTTATTAAATACATTACTCAGACATTACTCAACATAATACACACATCTGCATGACAATGTCAATGACCTCGGCCTATTATTCTTTTTCTGTTAATTTACTTGATTTCTCGCAAATCATTTTCATACAGCTTCCAATTTCATGTATACATCTACGGGACATGTTTATATAAAAAGGTCAATCAGACATTTACTGTTTTGAAAAATAAATAATAAATATGATTATAATATATGAGTTATTATTTCTTGTCTTAGTTATTCGCCACTATGCTTTCCTCTTTCATTGTGTGATGACCGGAAAGGCTGTGAACCCTTTGATGACGTCTACCAAAAGGACGGTGACGTTTGATGTGTGTCTGCAACCTTGTCTTGTCGTGCCCTCAATGGTTTATTCTCTTGTTGTTCTGGCTTCTGCCAAGTCATTGAGTAACTTCTTTATGTCTTTCTAGGCTATTGTTTTTTTTGTATTTATATACACACGAGCATCTTTGTGTTTTACTTATATTGTCTATTAATGCTGCCTTGTTGGTTAGAGAATAGTTCATGGCGGGGATTTCTTTATTTACACTGTCCCGTTTTATTGGGATGAAGAAGGTAAGTGTGAGGTTTGGTGCGCCCTAGAACCTGGTTTAAACACCCAGCGACCTTTTTTGCCACTGACCGTTCCAAAGCGCTAGCCCTATTGTCAATCCTTTGAAGTTCTGACGTCATATGCCTTTATTCCTTATTAATATTGCCATTCATGTTTGTCGTTTTGCGTGTTTTTGAGTTTACTATGTTCTGTGAAAGCTGTATTTCCTGTTCGACTTTAATACTTATTTTGAAACACATGACGGACGATCGTATAGAAGCAAACGCACTGGAAATGGAAAAGCCGATTGAGCATGGTAACTTTTCAGATGTGTTCCTTTCGAAATGGACGAAAATTAAAGGCGAAGTTCTACCTATTGCGCTTAAAGTGTTTAGAAGGCGACGACGTTACGAATGTTCATTGTTTAGATACTAAACACTAATGCATTATTAGTTTATTAAGTTATACAGCTTGAAGAGGAATGCACGAACGTGGTAAATTTACTGATTTAATTTGCCCGTAAAAAGGGTGTAGTCATAGCGAATGTCATGAACATATTTTATTACATTTTACTGGAATAGTTCTATAGTATATTTATCTAATAGTTCTAGAGTATATTTATCTATTTTGGATTGTTTTAATCCATTCAGGAATACATTTGAATATGTTTTATGCTGAATGGTGTTGGCATTGGATGTATACGTAGAATTACGGCATGTCTTACTGTCTATGGCCTTAGGATGTTACGTAGTATTACGGCATGTCTTACTGTCTATGGCCTTAGGATGTATACGTAGTATTACGGCATGTCTTACTGTCTATGGCCTCCGAGCAACCTCTGATTGTATGTTTCTTAACGTATTCCCTTTTCTAGAGGTTGTAGTTGAGTTGAGGACTTTAACATCCGTAACATTTATATTACTAAATAGCTATTCTATCAGGACTACCGTTACCAAAAAGCATTTGCAAAATTGTATTTAGATATAGAAGTATTAAGAACTATGCTGCCACAAGAACCTTCACGATTTGACATATATGCTTTACAAACAAACATTGTAAGATCATGGGTCAATATCACTTTCATACAGTCTTTATTAAACATTTTAGAAAGTTTATCTGCAGTTCAGGGTGAGAAGATTCTAGGCCCATTTTCCATATTGTATCTCGATGTACATGGATAATGAGCCTGGCATGTTCATGCCTGTTAGGCGCCATATAACCTTTCATGTGTTGGTGCGCCTTAAAACCCAATTCAGTTCAATTCAATTCAAAAGAGGATATGGCCATATCACTGTACAATGCACTGCATGTTTACTGGTTTTCCCCATTTACAGTTCGCCACGATATTTTCCACTTCGACTGTGGCATGACCAGCCATACGAGGATCCTGTGATGACGTTTTCCTAATTCCTGATACGAATGATAACGGCCATTGTGTGTCTTCAGTTTTGTCTTGCCGTGGCTTAATGATTTGTTTTCAGGTTGCTCTGGGTTCTGCCAAGTAATTTAGTCCTTTCTTTGTGGGTATGTGTGTTTTTGATTTAATATTCATGTATACGTCATCATCCTTGTGTTATATAGTCACGGTCAATTAAACTTGAAACATCCGAACATTGTGGAATTCTATGGAGTGTCTCCTACTCCATGATAAGTGAAACTGAAAACTGCTTGGATGATGATCGTGATCTGACAAATGCATTGAAACAAACAACTGAAAACAGATTGATGTTGCCGATGGAGTACTGTGATCACCGTCTGGAACACAATGTCTTCAGGGACCAAACGCTGCAATGCAGGTTTTGTATAACGTTTTGCATAGGACGCACTACTGTCAAGGAACGAGAATCAGTGCTCTGGTCCGCTACCGCATGGCCAAATACAACTGTTGGCCTCTGGCCTCCAGTGTGACATTGATGATAGTAATGTACGTCAGGTGTATTATCGGTACATTCGCCATTCTATAATAATCATTATAACCAACTCGTCTACTGGCTCAAGATATGCGTATTTGACATGTATATGTTTACTGGTGACCTGTAAGTGACCTTGACCTGAAAGGTTTTTGCGAATAATAAGTTTGTAATTTCGTATCAATATCTCTGCACTGGTTGAAAAAACTGGAAGCGACAAAAAAAATACCCACTTTTTAAATTTGGTCCTCAATATAACATTTATCTTCATGCCAAAGTTATTTGGCACCATGACCTTTTTTAAATATTTATAAATAATCTTTCACTGGGTAAAAAGCTATACACTAGTCACAAAAACATTTGTTTTCTTTACCTCCAAAGTGCGATATTGATGATGGTTAATATTGACACCAAACGTAGATATAAAATTCGAACCGGAAATGTAACATTCAAGGACCACAGTCTACCAAAATCACGCATAGAAACAAACAATAATTACACAGATGAATAAAGGGCAAGACATGACATCACAAACATAAAAGGATTGACGATAGGGCTACCGCCTTGGAAAGGTCAGAGAAACAAACAATAATTACAAAGATTATTAAAGGGCAAGACATGACATCACAAACATAAAAGGATTGACGATAGGGCTACCGCCTTGGAAAGGTCAGAGAAACAAACAATAATTACAAAGATTATTAAAGGGCAAGACATGACATCACAAACATAAACGGATTGACGATAGGGCTACCGCCTTGGAAAGGTCAGAGAAACAAACAATAATTACAAAGATTATTAAAGGGCAAGACATGACATCACAAACATAAAAGGATTGACGATAGGGGTACCGCCTTGGAAAGGTCAGAGGCAAAATGGGCCGCTCGGGTTTTAAACCAGGTTCTTGGGTGCAGAACTGTAAATAACTTTTCAAAATACCTTATAACTGGTTTAATCGTTTTACAACGGGCAATAAAATGACATTAGACACCATGCTGGCATCTTGATGAAAAGGAACTGGAAATTATGCATCCTCCTTTTGTCACTAACCTGTCTGCACATTATTGCATTAATGGGACACGTGGCAATCTTGAAGTGTTTATCGAGCATTGAAATTAGCGTCCCAATTTATTTATACTGCAATGGCAGATACAGTCTTGGCATACTGCTCTGGGAACTATGGTACGGCAGACAAGTGTCAGAGTCAGAGTACGAAGGTATACCACAGTTGCAGTTGCTAGACCTAATAAAGAGCGGAATGAGACCAGTGAGGGCTAGTGGTGGATGTGGTGCGTTGCAATACAAGTATCGAATGACACATGAACTGAAGTGCCTTGTGGAATCCTGCTGGGACCAGGAGCCCACGAATCAACATGACGCGGCATTTGTTGGACGTGAGCTCAGAAAATTGTACAAACATTATTACAATGAGAAAATTGACGGAAATAAACCAGAAAATACTGGTTGTGTTGATTCGGCAATAGAAATATTATAGAGCCGAAGATATGTTGTTGATTCGGGAATGCACTGAATCCTTAACCAAGGAAACTCTGATGCAATATTTAAAACAAGAGGCCCAAGAGGGTCTGTAGACGCTCTACTTGCTAAAGATAAAGTTTATGTATAAGGGGCCATAACTGTCAAAAATCATTCAACTAGAACATGGCGATGTATGCTTGGTACTGATCATCCCCGCCAAGTTTCGTTGAAATCCGGCTAGAGGTTCAGGAGAACTGTACAAAGTTAGTGTATTAAAACATTTAAGGGGGTCATAATTCTGCCAAAATGTATTCAACCAGAACGCGGCAATGACAGGTGCAACTAGGCTTGGTACTGATCATCCCCGCCATGGTTCGTTGAAATCCGGCAAGGAGTTCAGAAGAGACTAATCTGGACAATGTTTGTGTATTAAAACCTTTAAAGGGCCAAAACTCTGCCAACAAATCATTCAACTGAAATATGGCGATGATATGCACAACTAGGCTTGATACTGATCATTCTTGTCAAGTTTCGTTGAAATCCGGCCAGGGGTTCAATAGAACTAGTCCAGACAAAGTTTGTGTATTAAAAATCTTTAAAAGGCCACGTAAATCCGCCAAAATCATTCAACCGGAACACGGTGACGATATGTATCATTTCAATCCGGCCAAATGAAGGCCCTTTCATCTTTCGTCTTAACGAGGTAAAATACAGCATTGTTTAACTAAATCAAGTGGCCATAACTCCGGTGTTACTTATTTGATTTGTTTGGCCAATATTTCATTGATAGTAACAATCTGGTAAAGTTTGGTAAAGATCGGATGAAAAACGATTGTCCTATCGTCTTAATGAGGCAAAGCATAGCATTTTAAACTAAATCAAGGGCCATAACTCCGTTGTTACTGGTCGGATCTGGCTGGTATTCGAACGTTTTTGAGCTTTCATTGATAATAACAATCTGATAAAGTTTGGTAATGATCGGAAGAAAAATGAAGGCCCTATCGTCTTAACTAGGCAAAATACAGTATTTTTAACAAAATCAAGGGCCATAACTCCGGTGTTACTGCTCCGATCTGGCTTTCATTGATATTAACAATCTGGTAAGTGAGTTTGTTAAAGATCGGATGAAAAATGAAGGCCATATCGTCTTAACGAGACAAAATATAGCATTTTTAACTAAATCAAGGGCCATAACTCCGATGTTACAGATGAAAAATGAAGGCTCTATCGTCTTAACGAGGTAAAAGTTAACAGGCGACGGACGACAGACGACGGACAACTCGCCATCCCATAAATTCTGCTGGCCCTTGGCCAGTAGAGCTAATTATTTCTAAGACAATGGTATGTATTATTACGTTTATATATTGAAGAAAATATATAGTAAACAAGTTAAAATTATTGGGTTTTCGTGACAAACTTTTATTGACAATACCTTCAATTAATCTGATATTAAAATATGTAATCTATAAGTATAAATGGGGTTTTGTTTAATATAGATAACACGCTTAATAATAATTATTGTCTGAGATATTGCTGCGAAACCCATATAAATTATACTTATTCCTTCGTGTTCTTCAATATATGGTAAATACTTAAAGCTTGTCAATTATTACCGGATTAGATTTATAAAATGTATATTTTATGGAGATTATACATACATGTGTGAAATTTGCCTAATGAACAAATTGAATAAAGTCCGGACTTTATGTTATATGTGTGCATGATTCGACAACAA
Source organism: Cyrtodaria siliqua (assembly GCA_037043455.1). Taxonomy (NCBI): domain Eukaryota; kingdom Metazoa; phylum Mollusca; class Bivalvia; order Adapedonta; family Hiatellidae; genus Cyrtodaria; species Cyrtodaria siliqua. The sequence goes on from JAWPHD010001064.1 coordinate 241,145, forward strand.
CCCTTCCCCGCCCCCACCCCTTCTCCCCTATATTAAATATATTGTATGACTATATTTTAAGAGATGAAAATGCCATTTAAAATGTGTTTTTAAATTTAAAAGCTCATACTATCTGTTACATTTATATTACAGTTGAAAATTAAATTCCCACCATCTTTCATGTAGAATATTTTCCAAGCTCCGTTATTATTTGGGTCTATTATTCGTTTTACCCATTATGCTTTAATGGAGGTTAAGTGTATTCGTATATCTATCATTTTCAAACCACCATCTTCATGGTATTGTTTTATCTTTTCTCTCCTTTTGGCTTTATCTCTGAATTCCAAATGAATTGAAAACATTTTTGATTTAGTTCTTTTAGTATGCACTCTGGTGGATTTGGAATTGTTGAAAAAAAGTACCTTAATTTTGGAATAATAATAGATTTTAAAACAGTGATGTTTCCTATTGTTGATAGTTTACGCCTTTTCCATTGATCCATACTACTGTAAAATTGTTTTAATCTATCTGCATAGTTAATTTCAAACTTGTTCGCTGTTTTGCATGAAAAGTTATGCCAAGTGCCTTTGCCGATCAGATGTCCATTTTATACATTTTTTTCTACTATAGATTAAGTCATGTTGCGTTCTAAGTGTTCCTGCTCTTAATGTTACACATTTGTTGAGATTTAATTTTAGGCTGGATATATGTTCAAACTCTTCGTTTAGCCCCGTGTGGTTCCGGGGGCCCCGTTTGGTTACGGGGCAAAGAATAGGGCCACTGCAGATCCCGTTGGAGGGGAAGGCAGAGGGGTAGAACCCCCCCACCCACCCCCACCCCCACCCCCCACCACCCCCAACTAACCACCCCCACACCAAATTCATGTTAATTTTATTATTTTTTGTTCATGCTCATTAAAGGTCTTCATCACCCCTGCATTGTTTCAGGTGTCATCTCGATCATATCACTAGAGCAGTGGCAGAAAAACAATAACGTGGCTCCAGCGTAAATGGAGTGTCTACAATAGAATTTGCAGCAACTCTGCAGTTCAGGGTGAGAAGGTTCTAGGCCCGTTCTCCATATTTTATCTCGATGTACATGGAGAATGAGCCTGGCATGTTCATTCCTGTTAGGCTCCATGTAACCTTTCATGTGTTGGTGCACCTTAAAACCCCAGTTCACTTCAATTCAAAAACGTTTAGCATAGCGTTGCGTCATATATTCTTTGTTTATCATCCGATTTTGACAATTCTTTCATCTTCAGTTAAAAGTGTTTTTTTAAATGAACTCTGAATAATACCAATAAATAATAAATGGCGTATAAAATAATACCTTCAAGAAGATTTCATATATGTGTAAACTTGTTTAAAAAGACGTCACATTTTAAACCAGTAAAATGACTTTAAATACATGTATTCTAATGAGGTTTGGATTGTATGGTTATATCTGTAATAATATTACTTTCGTTAAATAATATTCTTTATTATGCTGCTTATTTCGTTCAATATATTCAATACTGATTCGTATAATGTATGCAACCAATTACAATACGTTACGCGTTTGATTGCTTAAATCTCTCCTAATAACTACTTATTGATAAACTGTGGTTGGTCCCGATCGTACACACGACCTCTATGTTGTGGGACTTGGGTCTAGAGTCAGAGTTAGTCTTTGGAACCCAGTGCAAAATGTACGACCTCTATGTTGTGGGACTTGGGTCTAGAGTCAGAGTTAGTCTTTGGAACCCAGTGCAAAATGTGTGACTTTCTTGTAAGGCGTTTAAGACGTTGTTGGCTTATACACAGGAAAAGCCAAGCCAGATTAACATTTGATAAATGGTCAACTATCCAATTACTGGCGTCCCGGGTACATATCAGGGCTTAATTCATGCTCGAGATAACCAAAACAATGTGTAGATTCAATTTTTACAAAAAATAAAAGGTCCATAATTGGGGATTATGACTAAAAAGGATCGTATTTAGATTGCTTCAATACTGGAATGAAAAGATTATGTCACCAAGTGTCAATAATAAAACATTTTCGTCAAAACGTTTTAATATATATTGCGCCCCGTGTGGATTCCGGGCAAAGAATAGGGCCATTGCAGATCCTGTTAGAGGGATAGGTAGAGGGGTAGAACTCCCCAGATCTCTCACCCCCACCACACCCACCCACCCCAAATTCATGTTCATTTTATCATTTTTTGTTCATGCTCATTAAAGCTCTTATCATGACCCCAGCATTGTTTCAGGTGCCATCTCGCTGAAATCACTAGAGCAGTGGCAGAAAAACACTAAACGTGGCTCCAGCGTATATAATTTGCAGCAACTCTGCAGGTGAGAAGGTTCTAGGCCCATTCTCCATATTTTATCTCGATGTAAATGGAGAATGAGCCTGGCATGTACATTCCTGTTAGGCGCCAAGATTAGCTTTCAATTCTATTCTCTATTTTAAATCGGCCGATTTCAATACGTAAAATAATAGTATAAGCATTAACAACGGCAGACGTGTAGCTTAACGTAGGCCGTGTAGACCCGGGCCTTCACATTTCTGCCGAAACTGCAAGAAATATAAATTCCCATATATTGAGAGTTATCATATATTCTTTATTTTAAATAAATTTCCATATTTTATAAAACAGAAAACGCCATATTTTAATTGTCTTCCTCGCTCGCTCCGCGCGCTCGAGCGTTTACAAAGAAGATATTCAAAGACGAAGATGCAAAAATCAGTCCAAATCTGGTGTGATTATCTTGATATGACGACGACAAATATTATACACTGTTCTAGTGGGCATATCCCGTTTTACTAACCTCCGCGCAGTGATATTGTAGCTAATAATTACTGTAACAAAAAGAGGAAGTAACCACTGCGGAAAGTTTGCCGTTTTACATACTCGAACAAGCGTGCTAGACTTCAAGCGTGCTAGCTACCGTAAATTGACGGCGCGTTGATGAAGCAAATATGACGTCACCGGAAACGTTGCGTGACAACGCTGCAAAAACAAATAGACACACGTTAGAGACAAAATATGAATATATCTGATGTTTGTAATCAATTTGGTAGTTTTAAGACTCATTTCCTCTGTATTCAGTGAAACTAACATGTCATTTCTTCAAAAGATTTTCCGACGCAAAAAGGATGTTAAACACGGACTGGATTCTTTGAAAACGTTTAAAGACCAAAATATCATTGACAGTACAATATCGGACACGGCAAGTGAATCGTCAGATCCGTGTGGTTACACACCAGGCGACGAATCAGACGATGGGAGTGAAAGAGAGAAGAACGTTTTAAAGTTGAAAACTCAATTACGGAAATTCAAGTGAGCTGTACATCTGTGTTAATATGTTCTTCTTCTTCTTCTTCTTCTTCTTCTTCTTCTTCTTCTTCTGTGGGAAATGCTTTTGGTGGGGGTGTTTTCGATGTAATTCCTTGTTGCTGGAATAGCAGAAAATTACGAAATCTCAATTTAGACTCAAATAATTCAGTCAGCTTTAATATTTTGGTACCAAACTTTTAATTTAAATTTAGCCACACATTAAATACATTTTTTGAATAAAAATTCTAAAAAGAAATATTTTCTTAAATTCTTGATGCAGCATGCCAGCAGAATTAGTGTTCAGAGCAATTTTATTAATACGTACATAAATTATATATTATTCTAATAATCGGTTGAGAAATAGATATTTTATAGTGAAAATGCTTTTTTGAGGGATGAGCAGAAAATTAAAAAATCTCAAATATCTCCAGTTAGCATTTATATGTTGCTATAAAGCTTTCAGAGTGTCTTAATTTACATGTATACCCAAAACATTCAAACCATTTTTGGAAGAAAAAAAAATATATAGCCTATAGCCTATATAAAAAATTCAAATTGTTGATGCAGTAGAATTTTGCATTGAAAATGCCCAATCAAAAAAAACACATTTGCATGTGTTTTTTTATATTTCTCAACTCCCCGTGTGGTTGCCGGGGTAGAATACAACCACTGCAAACACACCGTCACATGCAGAGGGGTAGACCCCCCCCCCACCCCCACCCCCCCCCCCCACCCCCCCCCCCCCCCCCCCACCCCCCACACATTCATATTCATTTTGTCATTTTTTGTTCATGCTCATTAAAGGTCTTCATCATGACCCCTGTATTGTTTCAGGTGCCATCTCGCTCACATCACTAAGAGCAGTGGCAGAAAAACAATAAACGTGGCTCCAGCGTAAATGGAGTTTTTACGATAGAATTTGCAGCAACTTTGCAGTTCAGGGTGAGAAGGTTCTAGGCCCATTTTCCATATTTTATCTCGATGTACATGGAAGATGAGCCTGGCATGTTCATGCCTGTTAGGCGCCATATAACCTGTAATGTGTTGGTGCGCCTTAAAACCCCAATTCAATTCAATATTTCTCAACCGATTTCGAAAAGTAAGGTATTTTTATTTAGCACTCATTTCACTGATATACATTTTGTTTTTGGTACTAGCTGAATTGTGTCGATTCGTACGGATGGCGAGATGTGTACAGTACTGGTTCTACCCAGAAAAAGTGGGTGGTCTGCCTCCACCACAAAAAATCGACGTCATATATATATAACCGTACATGTGTTGAAAATTACGTAAAACACCATACAAACAAACAAAAGTCTAAAAAATAATTTGCTGAAAGTAGTGCCCCGGACAATTGTGCATTGAAAATGCCCTATCAAAAACAACTTTCACCCGTGAAATTTTTATTTCTCAACCGATTTTGAAAAGTAAAAAATAGATACATTTTTTTTTACCATTAAAATGTTTGTTTAGCTGAGTAGTAAACTTATTTAGTTTAAAGTTGAATATTCAAAAAAATGCCTTCGGCTGAAACAAGCGACCCGAACGAAAGTTGAATTTTGTCTTAAATGTAAAAAAAAGTCATTGGCGAAGCTACGGTTTTATAAACAATTTAAATTCAGATTAATACGTGAATTTTATTTATCATTTGTTAATAACTCCTCTAAATGAAGTTCTATGACCAGACCCCGGGTCAACGGCCATACGCTTTGTATCGAAACTGAACCCTATAGCACAGTGAAGGGTGATGCACTTGCGCGTTTGCTTCTGTAGGCGACGAAACACAATTCTTGACTGAATGCTCTTTTTATAACAATGAAAATTCCAATTTATATAAGATATGCAAGAACTTTATACATAAAAAGTTATTTGGTTGTTAGGTAAGAAAGTAAGACAGTATGTAGACTAATAGTAGTTTTTGAACAAATGTAGCAAACGCGATGCGTACTACAACAAGATGTATAACTCTTATTGTGATTTTAATGATCATTTGTAAGATTTATCTCCCCTCACGCAACATGTTGCTCAAGGTCATACACCAATTCATTTTTCATAGGCCTACCTTATAGCTCTAAGCTCTGTACTGAGTTCCCTAATAAAGGAAGCTATATTTTGTACTTGTTTTGAAAGACCTATCTTAGTTTTATCAAAAAAACATACAGAAGCCATACATTTAGTATGTTTTGAAAAAGCTGTTTGGGTCGGATGGTGCTGACCCACCTACTTGCATGTAGAAACCTGAGGAAAATGTAAAATATACTTCTTTCTTTGATTATGCAACACATTATGAATACATTGCACAAATGTATGATTTAACCTTTATAAGTACTCTTCAAAAGTTGAATTTTAATTTTTTAGCAAGATTTTTTGCTTTGTTACCTTGACAACCAATCAAAATTAAGAGATTCTGTGTAATAGCTCCGAATTTACCTGGAACTTTTTCCCTGCCCGCTGACTGGTTGGTAATTGGTGTAGTCTGATCTCTACAATCACTGGACATGTTCCATGTGGAGCTTTCTTTAACTTTGAAACTTTCTGTTTAGGAAACAAGAAGAACTACTACGCAGACGACAACATGATGTTATGGCCATGGAGGCGGAAGTGGCGCATTTACTGCTTCTATTAGCCATGTCCAGACGCCAGTGTACGGCCCTGAACGAAGAAATTTTAAACAAAAAATGCGAGATGAAATTTCTGAGATCTGAAGGTACGCGTTTATAAATAGAGAGACTTACTTCTTCCCACATAGTCATATATCGTAAAAGACCGAGCGAGTGTGCCAACAGAAAGTAACATGGCAACTGACATTTCATTTGTATTTGCACAGTTGTAAATCGATTAATTGAGAGAGAGAGAGAGAGAGAGAGAGAGAGAGAAAGAGAGAAAGAAAGAAAGATGGAGAGAGGTTATTTTGTATTTTTGCATCTGAGAGAAGTCAGTGCAAAGTTTGACTTTCATGGTTAGGGAAAGGGTTGTGGTTAATTAACTACAACATTTACGAATACCCTATAACGAATGTCAAATGTTGAACTACGAACTCCGCGCTAACTTCTCATACTGTAGTTTTCACGGCCAAAATGGAAATTTGTATGAAGGAAAACGTCTCCATATCCATTTATTGAAACTGGTTATTCTTTTGACTGTCATGGTCAGTAAAAACAAAAAAGAAGGAAAAATGGCAATTTGACTATGACTATATAGTTCGTGGTAATGTTTTACTCGCCTGACCTCACATTAGTTTGTTCCCATATATGATACACTACCAAAACATATAATTAAACAGTATGGAATGTGTGTGTATTCCTATTGTTTATAGTCCCGATATATGATTACGCAGGTAGCGTTTTAAACTTAAAAAAAAACTTAAAATAACTTTTTTCAACTTCAGCTCCCGAAGGTCATGAGTTAGAGGTAAAGAAGCGAGAACCATTGTATTTTAAGAAATACAACCAGGTTAAATCCGCGGTCGATGCCAAAAACCTGCTACTTGCGATCCGTCAACGACAAAGGGCGCTTCATTACCTCGAGTTAATGACCTTTAACAAATATTTGGAATTGCAGCACAATTTAAAATTCGATGAAGTTAAAAAGCGAACAACCAAGATGCTCAAGGACAAATCACGCCATTTTGAACATCTTCTGGACGCCATTAATAATCAATCGCAAACAGACGGCGGAGTGCAACTTTCACCGACGCAAGATCCGAGCCAAGACATTACCACAATCGCAATTACTCCGAGAACGGTTACTGTAACACCACCTTCTGGCGGATTCTTTCCTGGAATTATGTCATCGACCCCATCACCGCCGGTAGCACCACCGCCGATGACATCTTTCCCTAATTTTTTGGGGGCGTTTGATTTATCTTCACACGTGGAGAGAATGCTATAATTACAAACAGTTTAAGATAATTAACTTATATTGTTATTTAATTGTCCAAAAACAGAACATTTGACCATCGCATAATGCAGAGTGACGTGTATACTGGCTAGTATATATTTGAATTATGACTGAACATTATAGGCACAAACGATGTTATATATATATACAGTAAACCTACTGCTCCAATGTTGAAAAACGTCCATCAACATACTTTATACTATTTCTATATTAAATATAAATGGATTATCACGACTTTTATTAGATAGTAGTAGACTGATAATAGTTTTACAAATATTAAGGTAAAAGTGACGGTAAGAAATAATGAACATCTTGCTGTCTAAATAGTTGTTATGTCGAGAATTACTAAATTACTGGTTCAGTTATATTGGCAGTAGAACTTTATTCGGTATTTTGACCCTACAGAAAAAAAATACAGTATATCGCGACTTACAGTATATCGCGGCTTACAGTATATCGCGGCCTTATATATCAGCGCCTGTTACTATCATTTTTATTAGGCTCAGCAGAAATACGCAGAAGAGCTCGGCAGAGCCTCCCCACCCGTTGTTTTCTAAGCCTCGTCTAGTATCTTGATCAGCCACCGGTATTCGAATAAAATTAAATAAATCATTTGCTAGTTGTGAATAAAAAAATGTATTGTGGGCAGGTAAACTTGTAATTTGGTTTATGGGCGATATTTGTTTACTTGTTTTTTACACTACTAGTATTAAAAATTAAAATATATATACGCTTTTGAATGCTACAGTCTGTTACAAAAAGTGTCCATCAGTTGCAGAAAACGTTGTCTATAAAGGATAGCGGCTACGAAGAGAAATACTCACCATTCAATGGTGAAGATTTCTCTTCATAGACTCTATCCGACTTAGTGTTTACCATAGGGTTTATTGATAGTCTCTCTATATTGGTCCCGTTCTTAATCGCGAAGATTCCTTCTAATAAAATCTTCGGGGATAAATGGGGTAAGTATTTGAAAATATGAGGCAACTGATTGGTTGAAAAAGTTGGGAGACACAAACTTTTGTATAGGCGACTGTAAATGCATGTCTTAACAAATTTGAAAGGGAAATCCTTTCAATTTAGAACAACATAGTTAACATGCATTAAATTACCCGAAAAGGAATGAATTCTTGCTTGAACTATGAGTGGTATAACATATTTAGGATAAGATTGACGGTTGATCAAATTTACAGGGAATGTGATTTTGGATAAAACGAACGTTTTAACTGTTACACGAGTCACGTAGATAGCTATGTTCTCACAGTAGTCGAACGCCGGTGCACAATCATTGGATGTTGAGACAACTGAATCGATGAAATGTGTTCCATGTGATTTAAATAAATGGTAAATTGCAAGTTATATTCGCCGGCAGATGACCAAATAAAAAGGGATGCTAAGTATAGCTGAACAACAGATACACATCTGTGTATACATCTTATACTTTGAATACCGACGAAACTAGCAATTTACCACTAGCTATACTTAGCATCCCTTTTTATTTGGTCATCTGCCAGCGAATATAAGTGTAGATTTAGTGTATATCAATACCAAACACCCATCACTTGTTCGTGTACCAATACCAATACCAAAAACTTTTTAGTGTAGATTTTATATACCAGTGCCAAACACATGAATCACATTTTAGTGTAGATTTAGTGTACCAATGCCAAACACTCATCACTTTTTAGTGTAGGTTTAGTGTACCAATGCCAAACACTCATCACTTTTTAGTGTAGGTTTAGTGTACCAATGCCAAACACTCATCACTTTTTAGTGTAGGTTTAGTGTACCAATGCCAAACACTCATCACTTTTTAGTGTAGGTTTAGTGTACCAATGCCAAACACTCGTCACATTTTAGTGTAGATTTTGATGTACCAACACAAAACACTCGTCACGTATCTTAATTCACATGAAAATGTAAACCCTTAATTAACGTTAATTTTTTTTAACGTGAAATTCATATATAAAAAAAAACAACGTGAAATTCACGTGAATTCACGTTATTTTAACGTGAATTAAGGTTAAGAAATTATGGTAGTGTAGGCTATATATGGAGATCAGTCACAAGTTCCACAACATTCGTTCGGTTAAATACACTTTTATTCTGTGAATTAAACACATTTGGCTTGCAAACGGTCCCATATCTCGAATAAAACACAGATTCCGTTTTTCAACATTTCGCGTCATTCATACTATGCATATTTTGAAATAAACATCTGTCAAAACCACATCTCTATCTAACCTCTGTGTTCATGCTCTCCAAAGAAATAATCCTGACAAACACTTTAAATAATTCATGACAACAGACATACTACTTTAACCTCAGGTTAGATTTAACAATGAAATAAAAACTAATCGGGGGAAAAAACACTTGCAAACTAGAAACTTTGGATTTTTGCAAGGAACTATTTTAGCACCCTATGACCCGGAAGTACTTTCTGACTGGTCTGATACCATACATAATGGTAATACTACCGAACGCTGGAGTTTTATGCACCAACACTAACAGCTACTGTTGTATACTACAGTGTATACATACTAGTGATACTACCGAACGCTAGGGTTTTATGCACCAACACTAACAGCTACTGGTGTAGTCTGATCTACAGTGTATACATAATGGTGATACTACCAAACGCTGGGGTTGTATGCACCAACACTTACAGCTACTGGTGTAGTCTGATCTACAGCGTATACATAATGGTGATACTACCGAACGCTGGGGTTTTATTCACCAACACTAACAGCTACTGGTGTAGTCTGATCTACAGTGTATATATAATGGTGATACTACCGAACGCTGGGATGCACCAACACTTACAGCTACTGGTGTAGTCATCTACAGTGTATACATAATGGTGATACTACCGAACGCTGGGATGCACCAACACTTACAGCTACTGGTGTAGTCTGATCTACAGTGTATACATAATGGTGATACTACCGAACGCTGGGATGCACCAACACTTACAGCTACTGGTGTAGTCTGATCTACAGTGTATATATAATGGTGATACTACCGAACGCTGGGATGCACCAACACTTACAGCTACTGGTGTAGTCATCTACAGTGTATATATAATGGTGATACTACCGAACGCTGGGGTTTTATGCACCAACACTAACAGCTACTGGTGTAGTCTGATCTACAGTGTATACATACTGGTGATACTACCGAACGCTGGGATGCACCAACACTTACAGCTACTGGTGTAGTCTGATCTACAGTGTATACATAATGGTGATACTACCGAACGCTGGGGTTTTATGTACCAACACTAATAGCTACTGGTGTAGTCTGATCTACAGTGTATACATAATGGTGATACTACCGAACGCTGGGGTTTTATGCACCAACACTTACAGCTACTGGTGTAGTCTGATCTACAGTGTATATATAATGGTGATACTACCGAACGCTGGGATGCACCAACACTTACAGCTACTGGTGTAGTCATCTACAGTGTATATATAATGGTGATACTACCGAACGCTGGGGTTTTATGCACCAACACTAACAGCTACTGGTGTAGTCTGATCTACAGTGTATACATACTGGTGATACTACCGAACGCTGGGATGCACCAACACTTACAGCTACTGGTGTAGTCTGATCTACAGTGTATACATAATGGTGATACTACCGAACGCTGGGGTTTTATGTACCAACACTAATAGCTACTGGTGTAGTCTGATCTACAGTGTATACATAATGGTGATACTACCGAACGCTGGGGTTTCATGCACTAACACTAACAGCTACTGGTGTAGTCTGATCTACAGTGTATACATAATGGTGATACTACCGAACGCTGGGGTTTCATGCACTAACACTAACAGCTACTGGTGTAGTCTGATCTACAGTGTATACATAATGGTGATACTACCGAACGCTGGGGTTTCATGCACCAACACTAACAGCTACTGGTGTAGTCTGATCTACAGTGTATATATAATGGTGATACTACCGAACGCTGGGGTTTTATGCACCAACACTAACAGCTACTGGTGTAGTCTGATCTACAGTGTATACATAATGGTGATACTACCGAACGCTTGGGTTTTATGCACCATCACTAACAGCTAATGGTGTAGTCTGATCTACAGTGTATACATAATGGTGATACTACCGAACGCTGGGGTTTTATGCACCAACACTAACAGCTACTGGTGTAGTCTGATCTACAGTGTATACATAATGGTGATACTACCGAACGCTGGGGTTTTATGCACCAACACTAACAGCTACTGGTGTAGTCATATACAGTGTATACATAATGGTGATACTACCGAACGCTGGGATGCACCAACACTTACAGCTACTGGTGTAGTCTGATCTACAGCGTATACATAATGGTGATACTACCGAACGCTGGGGTTTTATGCACCAACACTAACAGCTACTGGTGTAGTCATATACAGTGTATACATAATGGTGATACTACCGAACGCTGGGATGCACCAACACTTACAGCTAATGGTGTAGTCTGATCTACAGTGTATATATAATGGTGATACTACCGAACGCTGGGGTTTTATGCACCAACACTAACAGCTACTGGTGTATACTACAGTGTATACATAATGGTGATACTACCGAACGCTGGGGTTTTATGCACCAACACTAACAGCTAATGGTGTAGTCTGATCTACAGTGTATACATAATGGTGATACTACCGAACGATGGGGTTTTATGCACCAACACTTACAGCTACTGGTGTATACTACAGTGTATACATAATGGTGATACTACCGAACGCTGGGGTTTTATGCACCATCACTAACAGCTACTGGTGTAGTCTGATCTACAGCGTATACATAATGGTGATACTACCAAACGCTGGGGTTTTATGCACCATCACTAACAGCTACTGGTGTAGTCTGATCTACAGCGTATACATAATGGTGATACTACCGAATGCTTGGGTTTTATGCACCATCACTAACAGCTACTGGTGTAGTCTGATCTACAGCGTATACATAATGGTGATACTACCGAACGCTGGGGTTTTATGCACCATCACCAATAGCTACTGGTGTAGTCTGATCTACAGTGTATACATAATGGTGATACTACCGAACGCTGGGGTTTTATTCACCAACACTAACAGCTACTGGTGTAGTCTGATCTACAGTGTATACATAATGGTGATACTACCGAACGCTGGGATGCACCAACACTTACAGCTACTGGTGTAGTCTGATCTACAGTGTATATATAATGGTGATACTACCGAACGCTGGGGTTTTATTCACCAACACTAACAGCTACTGGTGTAGTCTGATCTACAGTGTATACATAATGGTGATACTACCGAACGCTGGGATGCACCAACACTTACAGCTACTGGTGTAGTCTGATCTACAGTGTATATATAATGGTGATACTACCGAACGCTGGGGTTTTATTCACCAACACTAACAGCTACTGGTGTAGTCTGATCTACAGCGTATACATAATGGTGATACTACCGAACGCTGGGATGCACCAACACTAACCACTACTGGTGTAGTCTGATCTACAGTGTATACATACTGGTGATACTACCGAACGCTGGGTGTTTTATGTACCAACACTAACAGCTACTGGTGTAGTCTGATCTACAGCGTATACATAATGGTGATACTACCGAACGCTGGGATGCACCAACACTAACCACTACTGGTGTAGTCTGATCTACAGTGTATACATAATGGTGATACTACCGAACGCTGGGGTTTTATTCACCAACACTAACAGCTACTGGTGTAGTCTGATCTACAGCGTATACATAATGGTGATACTACCGAACGCTGGGATGCACCAACACTAACCACTACTGGTGTAGTCTGATCTACAGTGTATACATACTGGTGATACTACCGAACGCTGGGTGTTTTATGTACCAACACTAACAGCTACTGGTGTAGTCTGATCTACAGTGTATACATAAGGGTGAAACTACCGAACGCTGGGATGCACCAACACTTACAGCTACTGGTGTAGTCTGATCTACAGTGTATACATAATGGTGATACTACCGAACGCTGGGGTTTTATGCACCAACACTAACAGCTACTGGTGTAGTCTGATCTACAGTGTATATATAATGGTGATACTACCGAACGCTGGGGTACACCAACACTAACAGCTACTGGTGTGGTCTGATCTACAGTGTATACATAATGGTGATACTACCGAACGCTGGGATGCACCAACACTAACAGCTACTGGTGTAGTCTGATCTACAGTGTATATATAATGGTGATACTACCGAACGCTGGGGTTTTATGCACCAACACTAACAGCTACTGGTGTAGTCTGATCTACAGTGTATACATAATGGTGATACTACCGAACGCTGGGATGCACCAACACTAACAGCTACTGGTGTGGTCTGATCTACAGTGTATACATAATGGTGATACTACCGAACGCTGGGATGCACCAACACTAACAGCTACTGGTGTAGTCTGATCTACAGAGTATACATAATGGTGATACTACCGAACGCTGGGGTTTTATGCACCAACACTAACAGCTACTGGTGTAGTCTGATCTACAGTGTATACATAATGGTGATACTACCGAACGCTAGGGTTTTATGCACCATCACCAATAGCTACTGGTGTAGTCTGATCTACTGTGTATACATAATGGTGATACTACCGAACGCTGGGGTTTTATGTACCAACACTAACAGCTACTGGTGTAGTCTGATCTACGGTGTATACATAATGGTGATACTACCGAACGCTGGGGTTTTATGCACCAACACTAACAGCTACTGGTGTAGTCTGATCTACAGTGTATACATAATGGTGATACTACCGAAGGCTGGGGTTTTATGTACCAACACTAACAGCTACTGGTGTAGTCTGATCTACAGTGTATACATACTGGTGATACTACCGAACGCTGGGGTTTTATGCACCAACACTAACAGCTACTGGTGTAGTCTGCTCTACAGTGTTTATATAATGGTGATACTACCGAACGCTGGGGTTTTATGCACCAACACTAACAGCTACTGGTGTACTCTGATCTACAGTGTATATATAATGGTGATACTACCGAACGCTGGGGTTTTATGCACCAACACTAACAGCTACTGGTCTAGTTTGCTCTACAGTGTTTATATAATGGTGATACTACCGAACGCTCGGATGCACCAACACTAACTGCTACTTCTGTAGTCTGATCTACAGTGTATACATAATGGTGATACTACCGAACGCTGGGGTTTTATGTACCAACACTAACAGCTACTGGTGTAGTCTGATCTACGGTGTATACATAATGGTGATACTACCGAACGCTGGGGTTTTATGCACCAACACTAACAGCTACTGGTGTAGTCTGATCTACAGTGTATACATAATGGTGATACTACCGAAGGCTGGGGTTTTATGTACCAACACTAACAGCTACTGGTGTAGTCTGATCTACAGTGTATACATACTGGTGATACTACCGAACGCTGGGGTTTTATGCACCAACACTAACAGCTACTGGTGTAGTCTGCTCTACAGTGTTTATATAATGGTGATACTACCGAACGCTGGGGTTTTATGCACCAACACTAACAGCTACTGGTGTACTCTGATCTACAGTGTATATATAATGGTGATACTACCGAACGCTGGGGTTTTATGCACCAACACTAACAGCTACTGGTCTAGTTTGCTCTACAGTGTTTATATAATGGTGATACTACCGAACGCTCGGATGCACCAACACTAACTGCTACTTCTGTAGTCTGATCTACAGTGTATACATAATGGTGATACTACCGAACGCTCGGATGCACCAACACTAACTGCTACTTCTGTAGTCTGATCTACAGTGTATACATAATGGTGATACTACCGAACGTTGGGGTTTTATGCACCAACACTAACAGCTACTGGTGTAGTCTGATCTACAGTGTATATATAATGGTGATACTACCGAACGCTGGGGTTTTATGCACCAACACTAACAGCTACTGGTGTATACTACAGTGTATACATAATGGTGATACTACCGAACGCTGGGGTTTTATGCACCAACACTAACAGCTAATGGTGTAGTCTGATCTACAGTGTATACATAATGGTGATACTACCGAACGATGGGGTTTTATGCACCAACACTTACAGCTACTGGTGTATACTACAGTGTATACATAATGGTGATACTACCGAACGCTGGGGTTTTATGCACCATCACTAACAGCTACTGGTGTAGTCTGATCTACAGCGTATACATAATGGTGATACTACCGAATGCTTGGGTTTTATGCACCATCACTAACAGCTACTGGTGTAGTCTGATCTACAGCGTATACATAATGGTGATACTACCGAACGCTGGGGTTTTATGCACCATCACCAATAGCTACTGGTGTAGTCTGATCTACAGTGTATACATAATGGTGATACTACCGAACGCTGGGGTTTTATTCACCAACACTAACAGCTACTGGTGTAGTCTGATCTACAGTGTATACATAATGGTGATACTACCGAACGCTGGGATGCACCAACACTTACAGCTACTGGTGTAGTCTGATCTACAGTGTATATATAATGGTGATACTACCGAACGCTGGGGTTTTATTCACCAACACTAACAGCTACTGGTGTAGTCTGATCTACAGTGTATACATAATGGTGATACTACCGAACGCTGGGATGCACCAACACTTACAGCTACTGGTGTAGTCTGATCTACAGTGTATATATAATGGTGATACTACCGAACGCTGGGGTTTTATTCACCAACACTAACAGCTACTGGTGTAGTCTGATCTACAGCGTATACATAATGGTGATACTACCGAACGCTGGGATGCACCAACACTAACCACTACTGGTGTAGTCTGATCTACAGTGTATACATACTGGTGATACTACCGAACGCTGGGTGTTTTATGTACCAACACTAACAGCTACTGGTGTAGTCTGATCTACAGCGTATACATAATGGTGATACTACCGAACGCTGGGATGCACCAACACTAACCACTACTGGTGTAGTCTGATCTACAGTGTATACATAATGGTGATACTACCGAACGCTGGGGTTTTATTCACCAACACTAACAGCTACTGGTGTAGTCTGATCTACAGCGTATACATAATGGTGATACTACCGAACGCTGGGATGCACCAACACTAACCACTACTGGTGTAGTCTGATCTACAGTGTATACATACTGGTGATACTACCGAACGCTGGGTGTTTTATGTACCAACACTAACAGCTACTGGTGTAGTCTGATCTACAGTGTATACATAAGGGTGAAACTACCGAACGCTGGGATGCACCAACACTTACAGCTACTGGTGTAGTCTGATCTACAGTGTATACATAATGGTGATACTACCGAACGCTGGGGTTTTATGCACCAACACTAACAGCTACTGGTGTAGTCTGATCTACAGTGTATATATAATGGTGATACTACCGAACGCTGGGGTACACCAACACTAACAGCTACTGGTGTGGTCTGATCTACAGTGTATACATAATGGTGATACTACCGAACGCTGGGATGTACCAACACTAATAGCTACTGGTGTAGTCTGATCTACAGAGTATACATAATGGTGATACTACCGAACGCTGGGGTTTTATGCACCAACACTAACAGCTACTGGTGTAGTCTGATCTACAGTGTATACATAATGGTGATACTACCGAACGCTAGGGTTTTATGCACCATCACCAATAGCTACTGGTGTAGTCTGATCTACTGTGTATACATAATGGTGATACTACCGAACGCTGGGGTTTTATGTACCAACACTAACAGCTACTGGTGTAGTCTGATCTACGGTGTATACATAATGGTGATACTACCGAACGCTGGGGTTTTATGCACCAACACTAACAGCTACTGGTGTAGTCTGATCTACAGTGTATACATAATGGTGATACTACCGAAGGCTGGGGTTTTATGTACCAACACTAACAGCTACTGGTGTAGTCTGATCTACAGTGTATACATACTGGTGATACTACCGAACGCTGGGGTTTTATGCACCAACACTAACAGCTACTGGTGTAGTCTGCTCTACAGTGTTTATATAATGGTGATACTACCGAACGCTGGGGTTTTATGCACCAACACTAACAGCTACTGGTGTACTCTGATCTACAGTGTATATATAATGGTGATACTACCGAACGCTGGGGTTTTATGCACCAACACTAACAGCTACTGGTCTAGTTTGCTCTACAGTGTTTATATAATGGTGATACTACCGAACGCTCGGATGCACCAACACTAACTGCTACTTCTGTAGTCTGATCTACAGTGTATACATAATGGTGATACTACCGAACGCTGGGGTTTTATGTACCAACACTAACAGCTACTGGTGTAGTCTGATCTACGGTGTATACATAATGGTGATACTACCGAACGCTGGGGTTTTATGCACCAACACTAACAGCTACTGGTGTAGTCTGATCTACAGTGTATACATAATGGTGATACTACCGAAGGCTGGGGTTTTATGTACCAACACTAACAGCTACTGGTGTAGTCTGATCTACAGTGTATACATACTGGTGATACTACCGAACGCTGGGGTTTTATGCACCAACACTAACAGCTACTGGTGTAGTCTGCTCTACAGTGTTTATATAATGGTGATACTACCGAACGCTGGGGTTTTATGCACCAACACTAACAGCTACTGGTGTACTCTGATCTACAGTGTATATATAATGGTGATACTACCGAACGCTGGGGTTTTATGCACCAACACTAACAGCTACTGGTCTAGTTTGCTCTACATTGTTTATATAATGGTGATACTACCGAACGCTCGGATGCACCAACACTAACTGCTACTTCTGTAGTCTGATCTACAGTGTATACATAATGGTGATACTACCGAACGCTCGGATGCACCAACACTAACTGCTACTTCTGTAGTCTGATCTACAGTGTATACATAATGGTGATACTACCGAACGTTGGGGTTTTATGCACCAACACTAACAGCTACTGGTGTAGTCTGATCTACAGTGTATATATAATGGTGATACTAACGAACGCTGGGGTTTTATGCACCAACACTAACAGCTACTGGTGTAGTCTGATCTACAGTGTATATATAATGGTGATACTATCGAACGCTGGGGTTTTATGCACCAACACTAACAGCTACTGGTGTAGTCTGATCTACGGTGTATACATAATGGTGATACTGCCGACGCTGGGGTTTTATGCACCAACACTAACAGCTACTGGTGTAGTCTGATCTGCAGAGTATACATAATGGTGATACTAGCGAACGCTGGGGTACACCAACACTAACAGCTACTGGTGTAGTCTGATCTACAGTGTATACATAATGGTGATACTACCAAACGCTCGGATGCACCAACACTAACTGCTACTGGTGTAGTCTGATCTACAGTGTATACATAATGGTGATACTACCAAACGCTCGGATGCACCAACACTAACTGCTACTGGTGTAGTCTGATCTACAGTGTATACATAATGGTGATACTACCGAACGTTGGGGTTTTATGCACCAACACTAACAGCTACTGGTGTAGTCTGATCTACAGTGTATATATAATGGTGATACTAACGAACGCTGGGGTTTTATGCACCAACACTAACAGCTACTGGTGTAGTCTGATCTACAGTGTATATATAATGGTGATACTATCGAACGCTGGGGTTTTATGCACCAACACTAACAGCTACTGGTGTAGTCTGATCTACGGTGTATACATAATGGTGATACTGCCGACGCTGGGGTTTTATGCACCAACACTAACAGCTACTGGTGTAGTCTGATCTGCAGAGTATACATAATGGTGATACTAGCGAACGCTGGGGTACACCAACACTAACAGCTACTGGTGTAGTCTGATCTACAGTGTATACATAATGGTGATACTACCAAACGCTCGGATGCACCAACACTAACTGCTACTGGTGTAGTCTGATCTGCAGAGTATACATAATGGTGATACTAGCGAACGCTGGGGTACACCAACACTAACAGCTACTGGTGTAGTCTGATCTACAGAGTATACATAATGGTGATACTACCGAACGCTGGGGTTTTATGCACCAACAGCGACCTACATGCATTACATTGCATTTTAGCGCGACCAGCATACATTAATAACGATCTTTATTACTGGCATTGTTGTTTCATATGAAATTACCAATTATTTTCACCATTAACACCAATGTTAGAATGTCACATATTAATGATTTGCTGCAACTTCAACTCAAGTATGGATAATGCGTCAGTGTAATGTTCATAAAGAAAACTATTTTTCCATTTGAAAAATCGCCAGAAAAGGTGGTGTCACAAGACGTGTAAGAAATGTCTTATTTGTTTACTAAACAGGTCAAGGGTACAGCTGTTTTCATTGATAGTTGCATGCTCAACGAGTCGAAATTTCGAAACTGTCCATCAGTGATCTAGGGAAACCTACTAATACCCTGTGTATACGTACAACAACAACATCGAATAGAAATGGGCAGTTTTCCTCTACTTATAATGCACATTTCCATCAAAAAAAGGAGGTATTACTTTTTATTATAACGACTACACCTCGGAGGTTTACATGCATTGGTGGTGGTAGACTTTCAATAAAACAAAACCAACAACCATTCGTTTTAACGATTTTCGGTATGCATTATTCCCTTGATAGGAGAACAGTGCATATATAAACAAAGAATTTTCTCCGATACATTATTTAATTATCCCCTTTATAATGTATAATCGGTAAGACGGCGGTCTTGAATAAATGCCAAAGGTTTTACAAATTAAATATAAGGATATAACATAACAATTAACTTGAGGGCAAACATTGGGTCAAACGCTTGTTTTTTATGCAGCTCACAAGGGGGTTTGGACAATAAATATAAACGTACTGTTTTTCTAAATGTCATATACCTTCTTCTAACACAAATTAACGAATTTATTTTATGCTTAGCAGTGAAATAGTGGATTTTAGCAAGGAAATAAAAGTGGTATTTCATACGTGTGAAATACCACTTCTATTTTTTCACTGCCGGAACTACTTTGTTTTCAATATCAAAAACACTTTTTTTATTTGTTTAGAAAATAACTGTTTAATAAATATCATTCGACTGTAAATGACCTAACTAAGAAAATGAGCTTTAGATTTTTAAAAGTGTTCAAGTATTTCAGAAGTGTTGTCATTTATAGTGAAAAATGTCAGTTGGTCATTTTTATCAAAAACTCTTCTTTTTTTTTCTTCATAAAGTTGCTATAAAAGTTATATCATTGGTTTGGAATTGAATTGAATTGAATGTTGTTTAACGGCTTATCAACACAGTATATGTTATTTAGAGCCGCCCCAGAGAGAGGGGAAGGATACATAGGAATCCGGGAACCGTGCCATACTCTTATTATCGAATAGATTCCTGTGGTTCTTTTACGTCCTCAGAGGATAGACCGATACACGGGACCGCCCGGTTTACGTCCCCATCCGACGGACGAGGCTAAGGGAAAGTGTCTTGCCCAAGAACACACCGACGGAACTCAGTGGCACCACGGAGTTCATTGGTTTGGAAATAACTTAACTAAGAACATGAGTCGTAGATTATTGAAATCTGTGAAGTAGTTTGGAAGTTACGGGGTATTAAAAACAACAATTGCCAATGACATCCTCAAATTTATTTATTTTTATTTATTTTTTCTGCGTATGTTTTGATTATAAAGCATAACATAAAAAGATTTGTTGTTTTCTCGTGAATAACAGATTTTATCACATAACTTATGACGTGGGAGTGAAATAACACCATTCTATATTTTTAATATACAACTAGTTATATAACTATGCAAATAAGCCTAGTACGCGCTGTCAAAAAAAATCGATAATGACTATGATCCAATTCTCACGGTTTATGTCGGTTTCGCGTGTTAAAGCGACAGGCAAAATGCAATAAAAGTCGATATGTGAGTTATGTGATAAATAGAATCTAACATTCGTTCTCATTCATTATTGAATTTACTAAACTCGTTAGCAAAAATGATATAATGCTCGGCAAGAGCCTCGCATTATATCATTTTGCCAACTCGTTTAATAAATTCAATAATGAATGAGTACTCATGTAAGATCCTCTTTCATCTCGAAGTGATCAAACTTCAATATTTTCACTCATGCTTCGCATTCGAAAAATATAAAGTTTTCACACTCTCGATGAAATAAATAGAGGATCTTACATGAGTACTCATCCATTATTGAATTTTTTTAACCAAAAAAGCGCTGATGCCAATTGTTCTTGCAATTTTTGCATTTGTCAATTGATATAGCGTTCAGATCCGGAATGCTCCTTCCTCTACCCTTCTGTTCTTGCACGACTCTACAATCTATGAAAGTTTTGATGGAATCCGATCTTAAATACAGGAGGTATAACGATAACAAGATTTCTATATATGCTATATTCCAACACAATAACAATCCAGTGGTGTCTAAACATGTTTCTTCATTTCGTCTTATCATTAATAATAATTCACTGACATCATGAATCACTAAACAACTTTCGAAATAGTTGTTGATATATACAACTATACATAATAAAGCAATAATCATGTTGTTTTTACGTTTTATCATCTGAAGTAAAATCAAATAAAACAATGCCGTAACCAAAACGTTTTTCCCAATATGATCAACTATTTTATTAGGTTAAACTAGGCAATTTCTGTAGACACAATTGATTTACATATATAGCTCGTCTTAGTTTAAGTCAGTTCTTCTCATTACATTCACTACTATGGTTAGCTCTCATAGCTATTTTTAGCTCAGAAAGCTAATTATTGCAGCGGAGAGTTTGCTCCCCGCCGCAATAATAAATCAAATATAAATGCTAAAGTTTGAAATGGGTCAAAGATATATACGAAACATTAACAGTTTCCTATAATATTTATAAATTCAAACAAATATTCTGAAAAATGACGTTAAACACCAAACAAACAAGCAAAACAAAACCATTCATCAGCCTAAAAATCACATACAGTCCCTTGTGGTTTACTGTGCAATATTGGTGCCGAGACGCCTCTTATTTACAGGATTTAGTACTGCTGTTTTCCGCAAACTATAAACGCTTTAAATTTTGTCTTCTTAAGAATATAATTTAGTTGAATAAACATATCTTTTATTTTGTCTATATCGATTGTTTTGAGAGTGGATGATTGCGAAATAAAGTAATTAATCGACGCGGTGATTACGCATACTGGACTATATAATGGATTAATTATTAAAGACAAACAGGCTTGGTTTCGACTAATTGATGTTGGCGGTTCCAAAGTACACATGAACGGGGCTGGACCAGCGCGGATCAATATTTAGTTTGGGATATAAATACTGTTAAAAACAATTCGCCATTTTTGGAGCGGTGGTTTAAATGGCCGTCTGAGAAAATTAACCTTTTCATATTTCACACGAACACTTCAGTGAATTTTAGGTCGAATGTAAATCGATTTTGGGAATTGCTGACTTTTAGTCGACAATCTTTTGTGTAAATATTAACGTGACGCACTTTGTTAACGTTTTTGCAAAGCTTCGTAGTGTGTTCAATTCTTTACAAAGGGATACAAATATTTGTTATATAGTTATAAAGCGTTTAGGAAACTGTAATTATAGAGTTGCGTAAAATACTACAGAAACAAGTGCTACAAACGATTTATAAAAATAAATGCAGCTCTATTTGGTGAGAATGTTATGTTGAATGTTCACGGATTTGTCGGTGAAAAAAAATTAGAAGGATGGAGCAGAGTAGAAAGAAAAACGTGAAGACGGATATATTTTACGCAATTTCGCACGGAAAGGTACGACAAATAACCAACATTTTAAATCAAAGACCAGAATGTGTATTTTTCCGCTCCGTGGACGGTAAAACACCTCTCATTGCTGTCGTCTGCGAAGCAAGCGAAGACATACGCTGTCACCTTCTGCGCATGTTTCTACGTAACGAAAGTGACGTTAACGCATGTGACGAAAATGGTCGCAGTGCTTTAATGTACGCGGCAATGGACAACGAAAAGATAGACCTTGTGAGAATAATATCACGATGCAAAGGCTGTGACGCAAACATACAAGACACGGAAGATAATACTGCAATAATGCACGCCATAATGTGTGCGAACGCATCAGCCATTAGGATTCTGGTGAACTCGTCG
Organism: Cyrtodaria siliqua; assembly: GCA_037043455.1. Classification (NCBI taxonomy): domain Eukaryota; kingdom Metazoa; phylum Mollusca; class Bivalvia; order Adapedonta; family Hiatellidae; genus Cyrtodaria; species Cyrtodaria siliqua. Next base: position 264,507 of record JAWPHD010001064.1, read on the forward strand.
TCGACAAAAGCGTCAATAAATTTGGAACTGAGAAACAATCAAGGCCTTAATGCCCTTGAGATAGCCATAAAACTTCAGATGTCCGAATGCTGCAAGGTGCTTGTTTGCGAAGGTGGTGCCAATTCAAAGAAAGTGAAAAATCAAGTTGGACTAATGAGACTCCTTGAAGACGAAAATTTGATACACCGCTCGAATACTCCTCACTCACGCAATCGCTCAAGGGGCGCATTCATGGCCAATTTCCGAAAGGTTGATTCGCCCATTTTGGAAAATAAACAGTTTGAAGGATCATATATGTCGCGTGATACAACTCCGAACTATGCTGATGACCATGGGGGTGAACGAGTTTCACCGATGCAAACTATTTCCCGCCAAAGTAGTCTGCATAGAACGAACAGTAATCTGTATAAACGCAGACCGGAAGCCGGAAGTCGCCCATCTAGCTTTTCTAACGCGAATGACGTTCTTGGACTTCTTCATTCTCAGAAAAATCTGAAAAGAGTGCTGACGCCGATCTCTGGTAGAAACGGCAGCTCTCCTGCCCATCACCTTGAAATGACCAATGAGCACGCGTCGTTGAAAGGACAACGCACTCGCTTACCCAGCATCCCAAGCGGAAGAAAGCTGTATTTAGTATCCTCACCGAACACGTTTAATGGATATGACCATGCATCAACTTGATTTTTTATGAAATTATGGAGTGCGCAGAATCCCGGTGTCTTTCATTGTTGAAACCTTTGAGTTCTAACTTAAATGCGTCTCCTCCTTGGTCGAGAGGTAAAGACATTAAGCTTGAAACCTTCTCGCCTCCCATCGCTGCGGGTACGAATCTCACTGGGATCTCGATGATGTCGATTCTTACCGATGGCGGGAGGTATACAGTATTGGTTCTACCCAAGAATAAGTGAGTGGTCTGCCTCCACCACTAAAAACAGACCGTCATGCATAGCCTAAAATATGCTGGAAAATGACGTTAAACCGATTTCGGGAGGTATACAGTATTGGTTCTACCCAGGAATAAGCGAGTGGCCTGCCTCCACCACTAAAAACAGACCGTCATGCATAGCCTAAAATATGCTGGAAAATGACGTTAAACCGATGGCGGGAGGTATACAGTATTGGTTCTACCCAGGAATAAGCGAGTGGCCTGCCTCCACCACTAAAAACAGACCGTCATGCATAGCCTAAAATATGCTGGAAAATGACGTTAAACATCAAACAAACAAATAAGTGCGCTGTATCTATAGTACAGAAGGCGAATAAATCATTATTACACTTTTATTATGCTATCATCTGTAGAAAACAAACCATTAATGTGTTGTTGTTTAAAATGTGCATAGTAGATATATAGTTATATATCATGATATATATGAACCGGGCCCGAGTTCTAAAGAAAGGTCGGCGCTATCAAAGCATTTAGTTTGGGAAAGTTTAATACTTTATAATACAAGTACATTTTATGGATGTGGTACCATTCCAACCTGTGACTGTTTAACATTGAAGTTAATAAGAGTGTTAAATATAAGTATATGATGCGAGGCTCTCGCATCATACGAGTTTAATAAATTCAATATTTATCTGGCACGAATGTGAGTTTCTTATTACATATCGCCAAAAATGCCAAATACTGTAAATTTATTAATATAGCTGCCTATGTATTTTGCTTTGGTCTCCTTCCTACCACACAAAGCAATCGGAACTCCCTCGTTGATTTCCGTAAAGCGATAATTGCCGATTGTGGAAACGACGAGGCGATTCCGATTGCACACGACATAGCGATAATTCGGCCTTCGATTACATGTTTATTACACTAGTATATTATGCTATTTACTTCATGAATTCATTTAACTCTCACACCGCAAGTTATGTAATACTGCATAAATATGGAATGTATGCCCTTTCTTGCCTTTATTGACCAAGAGTTCTTTTTTTTAATGTATTTATTGTTTTGAGATCTTGCTATAACTCACTTGTTCATAGTTTTAATAAGGAATTGAATTGATCAGTAAAACGTAGTTCTCAACTCGATCATCAAATGCTTTCTTGGGAGAATGAATGAATGGTGTTTTACGGCACGTCGACACATGGGAGAGAATGTCCATCTAAACGTGTTTATTCTCTAAAATGTTCATAGTTCTACATAATTTGATCAACAAATATGCTAGACGGGTGTTTGGTATTTGTTAAGAATAGTTTAATAGTTTATTTTATAATTAGCCATGGACCCTCTCCGTGTTTAGTAAATTACTCAAACAAATGATGTTATATGGTACAAATAATCATCTTATATTCGCGTTCATTTCAAACTACTATGTAAAACTCACTGAATAATCTTAACATTGTAATCGCTAATGATCGCAAAATATATTTTTAAAAAAAGGTAAGTCTATTAAAGTCACTATGCCGCCATCTACAAATTCTGAACCTACTGACGACGAGGTGTGTATATATATACCTTACATATTTTCAGAATCTAAACTCTATAGACACAATATAAACGGCTTTAGCCAGCCAGGCCATACCACCAAACTTGAGCGTGTCGAATTAAGAGTTACCAACTCATAATTCATTTTACGCATATTCAGTCACGAGTATTGACGTTATTTGGCGGGTTAGTTCCTTTAAAATCGTTTCATATTTGTTCACATGAAACCAATATTGTGATAGAGATCCGCTTCTAATCTGAATTGGAATGCGGAAAATATCCATTCCGTTATTGAATTGAGTTGAGAGGGAATCAGTTAGTAAAGCTACTTTATCTTCCCATTGGCCCTCTTTAAAAGGCAACGTATTAAACTAAAGCAAAACATATACAAGTTTCACAATGAGAATAACAATGAAATATGGAAACAAAGGTGTTCACCAACAAATCCATATGCGATAACAATTTAACAAAATCTAGTTCAGTTTCATTGTGCGTTTTATCCATTTGAAAAAAGATTTAACCGAAGTGCAAGATCGTATCTGCTCTGTGATTTCAGCTAAAACTACTTACTTCCTTTAAAAAGCTTATTCGGCTTACTAATCTTGAAATTTATACCACAATGCGAGCGTGATTTGTGTGACCTTTATTATGTTGTACAATCCATTATATATACTCATCAAAAAAAAGTACCCCCTTTTTTTGCTGGTATTCCCATAGGCCAGTGTTTGAGGGCGTAGGACAGCTTGAACAGCGCTTTAATTCAACAATGTTTGATGTTGTAAGCACACTTTACTAAGTACTTAATATTCCTTTAAACAGATTCACATTTTGCCAAGCAATACTCTTTTATGGAGACCTTAAAGGGAATAATTTGATGATTTTTGATAATCAAAAGCTGCTACCTACACAATCGGTGTTGTGTTTTCTGTGATTTTTTTCGAAAACAACGTATAGAGAATATTGTCTTGACAAATTGAGGTAATGTTTGTAGATGTTAAGTGCTTTTACCAAAAATGCATGCTTTAAGAAAAAGCTCCCTTGTGTACTGAACTTTTTAAAAAAACACGTTTTTTTTGGGCTATTGGTGGTGGTCGATCTAATTATTATATATAGTACATCATTTATTAGTTGCTGTTTTGCTGTCTATATAATAAGGAAAAGAAACATTGTTACTTTTTATTTTTGCTCAGTATATAACAAGCGGCTTACTGATTTAAATATCAATTTGAATTTGTGAAGAGCAATTCTGTTGCATTTATAGCGTTCATTGCATCATTCAAACATGTATACTGAAGCGAAAAACAAACGCAACTCGGGAATGTTTGCTATATATTGTACGTTGCTGTTAATCGAATGATACATGGCTACGTAAGACCTTTCCTTTCGGAAAAGAAGGTCTAAACAACACATAACACAGCAAATAGTATTCCTGCAAAGTTTCATTATTGACAGAGTGTGCGTTTGGCTCTAGCATGTTAGCAAACTTAGGATGCAAACTTTTGCAAACTCTTTACGTTAAATACAGTACTGAAATGGCTCAATTTTTCAAAGAGGAACTTCAACATTTATGAATTTCTTGTTACAAAGTGTACTGTGATTAAAACTTATACAACATCACAGATGTGTCCTTTCTCTAACTAACAGCAACGTTTTGGTTTACAAAACATCTCGGGATTTCGTGGAATTAAGTGTGCAGTACATACACAATATAGTGGAAATTCCCGAGTTGCGTTTCTTTTTCACTTCAGTATATATTCGCTGCGTAATATACCAAATCATGCTCTTGTTTGTGTATGATAAGATTAGTAGCGTTTCCATTCGTCGTATTCATTCCACCAAATATAGTAAATCATTCTGCAGTTAGGTGGAATATGTTGTTATATTCAAGATAAAAGTCACACATTATATGAGGACACTTTTTTTCAGATGCGTGTTAGATGTTATCCAACCTACTGAAGGTTTTCGTTTAGTATTTTTCTTTTCTTATACTTTACCTTTCTTATACTTTACCTTTCTTATACTTTACCTTTCTTACACTTTACCTTTCTTATACTTTACCTTTCTTATACTTTACCTGTCTTATACTTTACCTGTCTTATACTTTACCTGTCTTATACTTTACTTTACCTGTCTTATACTTTACCTGTCTTATACTTTACCTGAATATCGCCGTTATTGAAGTTAAAGATGTAGTCTTGAACGCATCTGAGCTGTTGTAAGACTTTTTTCAGTATTCAGTACCATACCCTTTTCTAAGCACCGGTTTTGCATCATATTCATTATAGCTTGCATTTTGCTTTCAATAGAAACTAACGAATCATTAATATACTCGGTAAAAAAAGTTTTGGACCAGGGTATATAAAGTCATATAAAAATAAAACCAGTGGACAAAATTTAAGTATCTTTTTTTTAGTAACCAAGGTCTACCCTACCCGGTTAATTAAATTCCAAACCAGAAACATTAAATTCCAAACAAGATTTGATTTTTAAAAAATATCGCGAACACACAAAGGGTCTGTAAAAAATGTTGCAAAGTCCATAAAAAGTAACAGTTACGGACACATTCGAGTAACCAATAAAAAGATTATTATTTTTTCGCAAACTTTCATTGTAAACGATAATTATTGTTGATTGTTGATCTATTCTGAATTATCAACTGAGATAATAAGGGTTATGGTCGAATGTCATGGTTCAGCGATCATTGTCCGGGTTCGAACACTGCCATGGTCCAAAACTTCTTTTACAGAGTATAGTATATATCGTTGTATTGTCAGCATACGTATGTTTCGGTATATTCCTTTATAATGGATCACGTTAACACATAGAAGTATTGTAGCATGGTCACTGACATATCTTTGTATTTGCACAGGTGTAAAACGGTTAATTGAAAATAACACCTGTCAGAATAAATGGTGTACTCTAACTACCAGTTATTGAAGTTAGAGCATGAGAGACTGTGTGTGAGACAGCTGAAATGGACATACCACAAAACAAATAGAGTATTGTCTCATCTCGTTGGTTGGTTTAAACACCTCGATGGGCTATGGCCATGTCCATGTTTAAATCAACCAACTCGATGACACCATACTCTATATATTTCTTAACGTGCCAATCATATGTAGTGGTAGATCATTACTAAATACTGAGAAGAACATGGGACCAAAAAGGTTATATGGCGCCAACAGGAATGAACATTCCATGCACACCATCTAATTCCGTCGAGATAAAAGTATGCAGAATGGGTCTAGGACCTTCTCACCTGAAGAACTGCAGAGTTGCTGCATATTTTGTCACTCAATTTTTCGCTGAAGCCACGATCATTGTTTTCTACCACTCAAGTAGCACCTATAGTAGCACCTTATAGTAACACCTATAGTAGCACCTTATAGTAGCACCTTATAGTAGCATCTTATAGTAGCACCTTATAGCATCTTATAGTAGCACCTTATAGTAGCATCTTATAGTAGCACCTTATAGTAGCATCTTATAGTAGCACCTTATAGTAGCACCTTATATTAGCATCTTATAGTAGCATCTTATAGTAGCACCTTATAGTAGCATCTTATAGTAGCACCTATAGTAGCACCTTGTAGTAGCACCTTATAGTAGCATCTTATAGTAGCACCTTATAGTAGCACCTATAGTAGCACCTTATAGTAGCACCTTATAGTAGCACCTTATAGTAGCATCTTATAGTAGCACCTATAGTAGCACCTTATAGTAGCATCTTATAGTAGCACATTATAGTAGCACCTTATAGTAGCATCTTATAGTAGCACCTTATAGTAGCACCTATAGTAGCACCTTATAGTAGCACCTTATATTAGCATCTTATAGAAGCACCTTACAGTAGCATCTTATAGTAGCACCTTATAGTAGCACCTTACAGTAGCACCTTATAGTAGCACCTTATAGTAGCATCTTATAGTAGCACCTTATAGTGGCACCTTATAGTAGTACCTTATAGTGGCACCTTACAGTAGCACCTTATAGTAGCACATTATATTATAGTAGCACCTTATAGTAGCACCTTATAGTAGCATCTTATAGCAGCATCTTATAGTAGCACCTTATCTTATAGTAGCACCTTATAGTAGCACCTTATAGTAGCATCTTATAGTAGCACCTTATAGTAGCACCTTATAGTAGCACCTTATAGTAGCACCTTACAGTAGCACCTTATAGTGACACCTTATAGTAGTACCTTATAGTGGCACCTTACAGTAGCACCTTATAGTAGCACCTTATAGTAGCAACTTATAGTAGCACCTTATAGTAGCACCTTATAGTAGCACCTGAAACAACACAGGTAATATACTGTAACACAGGTAATATACTGTAACACAGGTAATATACTATAACACAGGTAATATACTGTAACACAGGTAATATACTGTAACACAGGTAATATACTGTAACACAGGTAATATACTATAACACAGGTAATATACTATATATAACACAGGTAATATACTATAACTCAGGTAATATACTATAACACAGGTAATATACTATATATAACACAGGTAATATGCTATAACACAGGTAATATACTATAACACAGGTAATATACTATAACACAGGTAATATACTATAACACAGGTAATATGCTATAGCACAGGTAATATGCTATAACACAGGTCATATACTATAACACAGGTTATATACTATAACACAGGTAATATACTATAACACAGGTAATATACTATATATAACACAGGTAATATACTATAACACAGGTAATATACTATATATAACACAGGTAATATACTATAACACAGGTAATATACTATAACACAGGTAATACAGGTAATATACTATAACACAGGTAATATACTATAACACAGGTAATATACTATAACACAGGTATAGCTGTTTTATGTTTTACTATAGGAGTACTAGTGGGAGTATTAACTTTTGAGCCTGGGTTTTAGAGTAATTCTTGTCGTTTGTTCGCAAACTATTTCGTCAAGATGTCTCTATGACTGACTTGTAAGTGAGGATGTGTCCTCTATGACTGACTTGTACGTGAGGAAGTGTCGATTCTTACCGATGGCGGGAGGTGTACAGTACTGGTTCTACCCAGGAAAAGTGGGTGGTCTGCCTCCACCACAAAAAAATCGACCGTCGTATATAACCTTACATGTGTTGAATATGACGTAAAACACCATACAAACAAACAAATGTCTATGACTGTACTAGGCTGAGTAGCTTATCTTTTTGCAGGCGGTTTTGATAAACAGATTCGCCCGTGTACTATTAAATCACTTACCATACTGAAAACATAGTTAAGTACGTGCCTATACGAATATAATTCCTACTTAAGACACATTAATATAAGATATTTAGAGGGCAATGTTTACCATTAAGGGGACACACGGCAATCTTGAAGTATATTAAACATTACAATTAGCACCTCGAATTATTAATTGAGGGTATTTTGACTTTAAAACTACTTGCATACAATTAACTGAAAATACCCTAGGTTTAAATATATTAATAATGATGCAAAATAACCAACAATCAGCCATATGCCAAAAAAGCAAAACAATTTACCCTTTGAAATATTCAAATAGATTACTTTGCAAATATGCAATCAGTTTTAAAGAAGTCAGGGTTGTCGTGTGGTTCTTTCAAATAAATACCACAATCACGGCATGTATTGTTGCTTACGGTGCATATACCGGTTGATTACGGTGTATGTACTGGTTGATTACAGTGTATGTACTGGTTGATAACGGTACACGTACTGGTTGATTACGGTGTATGTACCGGTTGATTACGGTGTATGTACTGGTGATTACGGTGTATGTACCGGTTGATTACGGTGTATGTACTGATTGATTACGGTGCACGTACTGGTTGATTACGGTGCACGTACTGGTCGATTACGGTATATGTACCGGTTGATAACAGTGTATGTACCGGTTGATTACGGTGTAGGTACCGGTTGACTACGGTGTATGTACCGGTCGATTACGGTGTATGTACCGGTTGACTACGGTGTATGTACCGGTTGATTACGGTGTATGAACCGGTTGATTACGGTGTATGAACCGGTTGACTACGGTGTATGTACCGGTTGATTACGGTGTATGTACCGGTTGATAACGGTGTTTGTACCGGTCGATTACGGTGTATGTACCGGTCGATAACGGTGTATGTACCTGTCGATTACGGTGTATGTACCGGTCGATTACGGTGTAGGTACCGGTCGACTACGGTGTATGAACCGGTCGACTACGGTGTATGTACCGGTTGACTACGGTGTATTTACCGGTTGATTACGGTGTATGTACCGGTTGACTACGGTGTATGTACTGGTTGATTACGGTGTATGTACCGGTTGATAACGGTGTTTGTACCGGTTGATTACGGTGTATGTACCGGTTGATTACGGTGTATGCACGTTCTGGTTGATTACGGTGTATGTACCGGTTTATTACGGTGTATGTACTGGTTGATTACGGTGACTACGGTGTATGTACCGATTTATTACGGTGTATGTACTGGTTGATAACGGTGTATGTACCGGTTGATAACGGTGTATGTACCGGTTGACTACGGTGTATGTACCGGTTGATTACGGTGTATGTACTGGTTGATTACGGTACACGTTCTGGTTGATTACGGTGTATGTACCGATTGATTACGGTACACGTACCGGTTGATTACGGTACACGTACCGGTTGATTACGGTGCACGTACTGGTTGATTACGGTGCACGTACTGGTTGATTACGGTGCACGTACTGGTTGATAACGGTGCACGTACTGGTTGATAACGGTGTATGTACTGGTTGATTATGGTGTATGTACTGTTTGATTATTGTGCATGTACTGGTTGATTACGGTGCACGTACTGGTTGATTTCTGTGTATGTACTGGTTGATTATTATGCATGTACTGGTTGATTACGTTGATTACGGTGTATGTACTGGTTTATTACGGTGTATATACTGATTGATTACATGCATATACCGGTTGATTACGGTGTATGTCCTGGATGTTTACGGTGCATATACCGGTTGATTACGGTGTATGTACCGTTTGATTACGGTGCATATACCGGTTGATTACGGTGTATGTACTGGTTGATTACGGTGCACGTACTGGTTGATTATGGTGCGTGTACTGTTGATTATGGTGCAAATTGTATATCTAAATGGGAGATAATTAAATTAACGACAACTTTCGAATATAATTATATAGGGAGACAAAGCTTGTACTGGTTGATTACGGTGCATGTACTGACCGATTATGCTGAATGTACTGGTTGATTACGGTGTATGTACTGGTTGATTATGGTGCGTGTACGGCTTGATTATGGTGCACGTACTGGTTGATCATGGTGTACGTACTGTTTGATAATGGTGTATGTACTGGTTGATCATGGTGCGCGTACTGGTTGATTACGGTGCACGTACTGGTTGATTACGGTGCACGTACTGGTTGATTACGGTGCACATACTGGTTGATTATAGTGCGTGTACTGGTTGATTATGGTACTGGTTGATTATGGTGTATATACTGGTTGATTATGGTGTATGCACTGGTTGATCATGGTGTATGTACTGGTTGATTATGGTGTATATACTGGTTGATTACGGTGTATGTACTGGTTGATCATGGTGTATGCACTGGTTGATTATGGTGTATGTACTGGTTGATTACGGTGCACGTACTGGTTGATTATTGTGCATGTACTTGTTGATTACGGTGTATGTACTGGTTGAACATGGTGTACTTACTGGTTGATTACGGTGTATGTACTGGTTGAACATGGTGTATGTACTGGTTGATTACGGTGTACGTACTGGTTAATCATGGTGCACGGACTGGTTGATTATGGTGCATGTACTGGTTGATTATGGTGCGTATACTGGTTGATTATTGTGCATGTACTTGTTGATTACGGTGTATGTACTGGTTGAACATGGTGTACGTACTGGTTGATTACGGTGTATGTACTGGTTGAACATGGTGCACGTACTGGTTGATTACGGTGTATGTACTGGTTGAACATGGTGCACGGACTGGTTGATTACGGTGCACGTACTGGTTGATTATGGTGCGTATACTGTTTGATTATGGTACGTGTAATGGTTGATTACGGTGCACGTACTGGTTGATTATGGTGTATGTACTGGTTGAACATGGTGTATGTACTGGTTGATTACGGTGCGTGTACTGGTTGATTACGGTGCACTTACTGGTTGATTATGGTGCTTGTACTGGTTGATTACGGTGCAGGTACTGGTTGATTACGGTGCTTGTACTGGTTGATTTCGGTGCGTGTACTGGTTGATTACGGTGCACTTACTGGTTGATTATGGTGCTTGTACTAGTTAATTATGGTGCGTGTACTGGTTGATTATGGTGCGTGTACTGGTTGATTATGGTGCATGTACTGGTATATCATTGTGCTTGTACTGGTAGTTATGGTGCGTGTACTGGTTGATTATGGTGCTTGTACTGGTTGATTATGGTGCGTGTACTGGTTGATTATGGTGCACGGACTGGTTGATTATGGTGCGTGAACTGGTTGATTATGGTCCACGTACTGGTTGATTATGGTTCATGTACCGGTTGCTTACGGTGTATGTACTGGTTGACTGTTGTGCAAGTACTATATTTTGATGCATTTACATATTCGTTTTGGTGCATACAATTTGGCTATCTCATGCATCGTTCTTTCTTGGATGCCCGATAAAAATCTCATTGTGTCGTTTTGTTTTCGGCACGATTGTATACCCAATCTAAGGCATGGTTCGAGTAATGACAAAAATGTACAAATATGTAATTAACTCCTCCCGTTGAAACAAAAGCACACACAAAAACTATTATTTCAAGAGATTGATACAACACCGATATGATTGCAAGTTGGCAGTCAACACCGGTGTTATCTCTTGTTATTACATTTCTGAATTGATTTAAAACTAATACAAAGGTATCGGATCCTATTGTTGGGAGATACGTGGTTTGTTTGTTGTAAACTAACTGCCATGAATAGGGGGATATAATTAATATGATGTCGGTTTACCTTGGATACACGTGTCGGCTGTCTGCAGCAGTCATGACCCTGTGTAATGGGGACCAAATATACAAACACACAAATAATAGTTGTACACTCTGTACCTTCCGTAGAGCTATGACGAGGCCTGCAGGAAATATAGGTAGAGTTTGCAACCCGACCCCATCCGCATTTTATATGACGAGGCCACGGTCATCCCCGCGTTTGACGAGGCCATGGTCATCACCGCCATTGACGAGGCCACGGTCATCCTCGCCATTGACGAGGCATCCGCTTTAAAGGGACACACCACAATCTTTATTTTCTAAAAACTCACGGCGTCCCTCTAGTTTTTCTGCATAAATCATTAATATTAATTAAGAATAGTACTAAGCAATTTGTTTTTGCATATTATTAATTTTTGATATTATTACACCAATACTATATTAAAACTTCTAGTATACTAAGACAAAATAGTGAATTCTTAAAAGTTGATTTATTTTAAATGTAACCAGGGTAAAAGTAAAAATGATACTGAATATATAAAACGAGACACCCATTTCAAACACTTCAAGATTGCCGTGTGTCCCTTTAACAGATACACAATCACATCTGACATTTAAAGTAGCTATCCCGCCAAAGCTCAAGTTTAGGGGTTTGGCCTGACAGGTTAAAGCCGTACATATTGTGTCTATAGAGTTTGGATTCTCAAAATATGTAAGTTATACACATAATTTGTTGACAGTAGGTTTAGAAATGATGTACATATTTTGTAAATGAGGCTGTTGTTGGCGGGAGAGCTACTTTAAGCTGACAGTGTGTGATTGTAGATATGGAGTCTAATGTCTTCGTTAGCTGTGAGAATCATAGCTGTTCGCTTTTATATTATATTCTTACATGTCTACGTGGGTGACAAACGTAAGCTCTCACATACAGCTGAGCCTGGGTATCCAACACACGGGTAAGAAGTTAGTGCCATTGTTTTACGGTAATCTTTTTATCTCTGAAACTGTTCAAAGAATGTCAATGAAACTTACGATATTTCATGTCAGTTGACCTTTGAGATTGTGATTGACCTAAATAGTGTCTCAGGGATTGACCGTAATAATGTCTCAGTGATTGACCGTAATAGTGTCTCAGGGATTGACCGTAATAATGTCTCAGTGATTGACCGTAATAGTGTCTCAGGGATTGACCGTAATAATGTCTCAGGGATTGACCGTAATAGTGTCTCAGGGATTGACCGTAATAATGTCTCAGTGATTGAACGTAATAGTGTCTCAGAGATTGACCGTAATAATGTCTCAGTGATTGACCGTTATAGTGTCTCAGAGATTGACCGTAATAATGTCTCAGTGATTGACCGTAATAGTGTCTCAGTGATTGACCGTAATAGTGTATCAGTGACTGTCTTAATAGTGTCTCAGGGATTGACCTGAATAGTGTCTCAGTGACTGACTTAATAGTGTCTCAGTCATTGACCTGCCTGAATAGTGTCTCCGTGATTGATGTTAATAGTGTCTCAGTGATTGATCTGAATAGTGTCTCAGTGATTGATGTTAATAGTGTCTCAGTGATTGACCTGAATAGTGTCTCGATGACTGACGTTAATAGTGTCTCAGTGATTGACCTTAATAGTGTCTTAGTGATTGACCATAATAGTGTCTCAGTGATTGACCTTAATAGTGTCTTAGTGATTTTCTCAGTGATTGACCTTAATAGTGTCTCAGTGATTGTCGTTAATAGTGTCTCAGGGGTTGACCTGAATATTGTATCATGGGATGACCGTAATAGTATCTCAGGGATTGACGCTAATAGTGTCTCAGTGATTGACGTTAATATTGTCTCAGTGATTGACCTTTATAGTGTACCAGTGATTGACCTGAATAGTGTCTGTGATTGACGTTAATAGTGTCTCAGTGATTGACCTCAATAGTGTCTCAGTGACTGACGTTAATAGTGTCTCAGTGATTGACCTGAATAGCGTCTGTGATTGACGTTAATAGTGTCTCAGGGATTGACCTGAATAGTGTCTCAGGGATTGAGCTGAATAGTGTCTGTGACTGACGTTAATAGTGTCTCAGTGATTGACCTTAATAGTGTCTCAGGGATTGACCTGAATAGTGTCTCAGGGATTGAGCTGAATAGTGTCTGTGATTGACATTAATAGTCTCAGTGATTGACCTGAATAGTGTCTCAGGGATTGACCCTAATAGTGTCTCAGTGGCTGACCTTAATAGTGTCTCAGTGATTGACATTAATAGTGTCTTAGTGCTTGACCTTAATAGTGTCTCAGTGATTGACCTTAATAGTGTCACAGGGATTGACCCTAATAGTGTCTCAGTGGCTGACCTTAATAGTGTCACAGTGATTGACCTTAATAGTGTCTCAGGGATTGACCCTAATAGTGTCTCAGTGGCTGACCTTAATAGTGTCACAGTGATTGACCTTAATAGTGTCTCAGTGATTGACCATAATAGTGTCTCAGTGATTGACCTTAATAGTGTCTCAGTGATTGTCTCAGTGATTGACCTTAATAGTGTCTCAGTGATTGTCGTTAATAGTGTCTCAGGGATTGACCTGAATAGTGTATCATGGGTTGACCGTAATAGTATCTCAGGGATTGACGCTTATAGTGTCTCAGTGATTGACGTTAATAGTGTCTCAGTGATTGACCTTAATAGTGTCACAGTGATTGATCTGAATAGTGTCTGTGATTGACGTTAATAGTGTCTCAGTGATTGACCTCAATAGTGTCTCAGTGACTGACGTTAATATTGTCTCAGGGATTTACCTGAATAGTGTCTGTGATTGACGTTAATAGTGTCTCAGTGATTGACCTCAATAGTGTCTCAGTGACTGACGTTAATAGTGTCTCAGTGATTGACCTGAATAGTGTCTGTGATTGACGTTAATAGTGTCTCAGGTATTGACCTGAATAGTGTCTCAGGGATTGAGCTGAATAGTGTCTGTGACTGACGTTAATAGTGTCTCAGTGATTGACCTTAATAGTGTCTCAGGGATTGACCTGAATAGTGTCTGTGATTGACGTTAATAGTCTCAGTGATTGACCTGAATAGTGTCTCAGGGATTGACCCTAATAGTGTCTCAGTGGCTGACCTTAATAGTGTCTTAGTGATTGACATTAATAGTGTCTCAGTGATTGACCTTACTAGTGTCTCAGGGATTGACCCTAATAGTGTCTCAGTGGCTGACCTTAATAGTGTCTCAGTGATTGACCATAATAGTGTCTCAGTGATTGACCTTAATAGTGTCTCAGTGGCTGACCTTAATAGTGTCTCAGTGATTGACCATAATAGTGTCTCAGTGATTGACCTTAATAGTGTCTCAGTGATTGTCTCAGTGATTGACCTTAATAGTGTCTCAGTGATTGTCGTTAATAGTGTCTCAGGGATTGACCTGAATAGTGTATCATGGGTTGACCGTAATAGTATCTCAGGGATTGACGCTTATAGTGTCTCAGTGATTGACGTTAATAGTGTCTCAGTGATTGACCTTAATAGTGTCACAGTGATTGATCTGAATAGTGTCTGTGATTGACGTTAATAGTGTCTCAGTGATTGACCTCAATAGTGTCTCAGTGACTGACGTTAATATTGTCTCAGGGATTTACCTGAATAGTGTCTGTGATTGACGTAAATAGTGTCTCAGTGATTGACCTTAATAGTGTCTCAGTGATTGACCTGAATAGTGTCTGTGATTGACGTTAATAGTGTCTCAGTGATTGACCTGAATAGTGTCTGTGATTGACGTTAATAGTGCCTCAGGGATTGACCTGAATAGTGTCTGTGATTGACGTTAATAGTGTCTCAGTGATTGACCTTAATAGTGTCTCAGGGATTGACCTGAATAGTGTCTGTGATTGACGTTAATAGTTTATCAGTGATTGACCTTAATAGTGTCTCAGTGGCTGACCTTAATAGTGTCTCAGTGATTGACCTTAATAGTGTCTCAGGAATTGACCCTAATAGTGTCTCAGTGGCTGACCTCAATAGTGTCTCAGTGATTGACCCTAATAGTGTCTCAGTGGGTGACCTTAATAGTGTCTCAGTGATTGACATTAATAGTGTCTTAGTGCTTGACATTAATAATGTCTCAGGGATTGACCTTACTAGTGTCTCAGTGATTGAACTTCATAGTGTCTCAGGGGTTGACCTTAATAGAGTGATGGACCTTAATAGTGTCTCAAGGACTGACCTCAATAGTGTCTCAGAGATTGACCCTAATAGTGTCTCAGTGGCTGACCTTAATAGTGTCTCAATGATTGACCTTAATAGTGTCTCAGGGATTGACCCTAATAGTGTCTCAGTGATTGACATTAATAGTGTCTTAGTGATTGACATTAATAGTGTCTTAGTGATTGACATTAATAGTGTCTCAGTGATTGACCTTAATAGTGTCTCAGGGGTTGACCCTAATAGTGTCTCAGTGATTGACATTAATAGTGTCTTAGTGATTGACATTAACAGTGTCTCAGTGATTGACCTTAACAGTGTCTCAGGGGTTGACCTTAATAGTGTCTCAGGGATTGACCCTAATAGTGTCTCAGTGGCTGACCTTAATAGTGTCTCAGTGATTGACCTTAATAGTGTCTCAGGGATTGACCCTAATAGTGTCTCAGTGATTGACATTAATAGTGTCTTAGTGATTGACATTAATAGTGTCTCAGTGATTGACCTTAATAGTGTCTCAGTGATTGACCTTAATAGTATCTCAGTGGCTGACCTTAATAGTGTCTCAGTGATTGACCTTAATAGTGCCTCAGGGATTGACCCTAATAGTGTCTCAGTGATTGACATTAATAGTGTCTTAGTGATTGACATTAATAGTGTCTCAGTGGCTGACCTTAATAGTGTCTCAGTGATTGACCTTAATAGTGTCTCAGGGATTGACCTTAATAGTGTCTCAGTGATTGACATTAATAGTGTCTTTGTGATTGACATTAATAGTGTCTTAGTGATTGACATTAATAGTGTCTCAGTGATTGACCTTAATAGTGTCTCAGGGGTTGACCTTAATAGAGTGATGGACCTTAATAGTGTCTCAAGGACTGACCTCAATAGTGTCTCAGTGATTGACCTAATAGTATCTCAGTGATTGACATTAATAGTGTCTTAGTGATTGACATTAATAGTGTCTCAGTGATTGACCTTAATAGTGTCTCAGGGGTTGACCCTAAAAGTGTCTCAGTGATTGACATTAATAGTGTCTTAGTGATTGACATTAATAGTGTCTCAGTGATTGACCTTAATAGTGTCTCAGGGGTTGACCTTAATAGTGTCTCAGTGATTGACATTAATAGTGTCTTAGTGATTGACATTAACAGTGTCTCAGTGATTGACCTTAACAGTGTCTCAGGGGTTGACCTTAATAGTGTCTCAGGGATTGACCCTAATAGTGTCTCAGTGATTGACATTAATAGTGTCTTAGTGATTGACATTAACAGTGTCTCAGTGATTGACCTTAACAGTGTCTCAGTGATTGACCTTAATAGTGTCTCAGGGATTGACCCTAATAGTGTCTCAGTGATTGACATTAATAGTGTCTTAGTGATTGACATTAATAGTGTCTCAGTGGCTGACCTTAATAGTGTCTCAGTGATTGACCTTTATAGTGTCACAGGGATTGACCTTAATAGTGTCTCAGTGAATGACATTAATAGTGTCTTAGTGATTGACATTAATAGTGTCTCAGTGATTGACATTAATAGTGTCTTAGTGATTGACATTAATAGTGTCTTAGTGATTGACATTAATAGTGTCTCAGTGATTGACCTTAATAGTGTCTCAGGGGTTGACCTTAATAGAGTGATGGACCTTAATAGTGTCTCAAGGACTGACCTCAATAGTGTCTCAGTGATTGACCTAATAGTGTCTCAGTGATTGACATTAATAGTGTCTTAGTGATTGACATTAATAGTGTCTCAGTGATTGACCTTAATAGTGTCTCAGGGGTTGACCCTAAAAGTGTCTCAGTGATTGACATTAATAGTGTCTTAGTGATTGACCTTAATAGTGTCTCAGGGATTGACCTGAATAGTGTCTGTGATTGACGTTAATAGTCTCAGTGATTGACCTGAATAGTGTCTCAGGGATTGACCCTAATAGTGTCTCAGTGGCTGACCTTAATAGTGTCTTAGTGATTGACCTTAATAGTGTCTCAGTGATTGTCTCAGTGATTGACCTTAATAGTGTCTCAGTGATTGTCGTTAATAGTGTCTCAGGGATTGACCTGAATAGTGTCTCAGGGATTGACCCTAATAGTGTCTCAGTGGCTGACCTTAATAGTGTCTCAGTGGCTGACCTTAATAGTGTCTTAGTGATTGACCTTAATAGCGTCTCAGGGATTGACCCTAATAGTGTCTCAGTGGCTGACCTTAATAGTGTCTCAGTGATTGACCATAATAGTGTCTCAGTGATTGACCTTAATAGTGTCTCAGTGATTGTCTCAGTGATTGACCTTAATAGTGTCTCAGTGATTGTCGTTAATAGTGTCTCAGGGATTGACCTGAATAGTGTATCATGGGTTGACCGTAATAGTGTCTCAGTGATTGACCTTAATAGTGTCACAGTGATTAATCTGAATAGTGTCTGTGATTGACGTTAATAGTGTCTCAGTGATTGACCTTAATAGCGTCTCAGGGATTGACCCTAATAGTGTCTCAGTGGCTGACCTTAATAGTGTCTCAGTGATTGACCATAATAGTGTCTCAGTGATTGACCTTAATAGTGTCTCAGTGATTGACCTTAATAGTGCCTCAGGGATTGACCCTAATAGTGTCTCAGTGATTGACATTAATAGTGTCTTAGTGATTGACATTAATAGTGTCTCAGTGGCTGACCTTAATAGTGTCTCAGTGATTGACCTTAATAGTGTCTCAGGGATTGACCTTAATAGTGTCTCAGTGATTGACATTAATAGTGTCTTTGTGATTGACATTAATAGTGTCTTAGTGATTGACATTAATAGTGTCTCAGTGATTGACCTTAATAGTGTCTCAGGGGTTGACCTTAATAGAGTGATGGACCTTAATAGTGTCTCAAGGACTGACCTCAATAGTGTCTCAGTGATTGACCTAATAGTGTCTCAGTGATTGACATTAATAGTGTCTTAGTGATTGACATTAATAGTGTCTCAGTGATTGACCTTAATAGTGTCTCAGGGGTTGACCCTAAAAGTGTCTCAGTGATTGACATTAATAGTGTCTTAGTGATTGACATTAATAGTGTCTCAGTGATTGACCTTAATAGTGTCTCAGGGGTTGACCTTAATAGTGTCTCAGTGATTGACATTAATAGTGTCTTAGTGATTGACATTAACAGTGTCTCAGTGATTGACCTTAACAGTGTCTCAGGGGTTGACCTTAATAGTGTCTCAGGGATTGACCCTAATAGTGTCTCAGTGATTGACATTAATAGTGTCTTAGTGATTGACATTAACAGTGTCTCAGTGATTGACCTTAACAGTGTCTCAGTGATTGACCTTAATAGTGTCTCAGGGATTGACCCTAATAGTGTCTCAGTGATTGACATTAATAGTGTCTTAGTGATTGACATTAATAGTGTCTCAGTGGCTGACCTTAATAGTGTCTCAGTGATTGACCTTTATAGTGTCACAGGGATTGACCTTAATAGTGTCTCAGTGAATGACATTAATAGTGTCTTAGTGATTGACATTAATAGTGTCTCAGTGATTGACATTAATAGTGTCTTAGTGATTGACATTAATAGTGTCTTAGTGATTGACATTAATAGTGTCTCAGTGATTGACCTTAATAGTGTCTAAGGGGTTGACCTTAATAGAGTGATGGACCTTAATAGTGTCTCAAGGACTGACCTCAATAGTGTCTCAGTGATTGACCTAATAGTGTCTCAGTGATTGACATTAATAGTGTCTTAGTGATTGACATTAATAGTGTCTCAGTGATTGACCTTAATAGTGTCTCAGGGGTTGACCCTAAAAGTGTCTCAGTGATTGACATTAATAGTGTCTTAGTGATTGACCTTAATAGTGTCTCAGGGATTGACCTGAATAGTGTCTGTGATTGACGTTAATAGTCTCAGTGATTGACCTGAATAGTGTCTCAGGGATTGACCCTAATAGTGTCTCAGTGGCTGACCTTAATAGTGTCTTAGTGATTGACCTTAATAGTGTCTCAGTGATTGTCTCAGTGATTGACCTTAATAGTGTCTCAGTGATTGTCGTTAATAGTGTCTCAGGGATTGACCTGAATAGTGTCTCAGGGATTGACCCTAATAGTGTCTCAGTGGCTGACCTTAATAGTGTCTTAGTGATTGACCTTAATAGCGTCTCAGGGATTGACCCTAATAGTGTCTCAGTGGCTGACCTTAATAGTGTCTTAGTGATTGACCTTAATAGTGTCTCAGTGATTGTCGTTAATAGTGTCTCAGGGATTGACCTGAATAGTGTCTCAGGGATTGACCCTAATAGTGTCTCAGTGGCTGACCTTAATAGTGTCTCAGTGATTGACCATAATAGTGTCTCAGTGATTGACCTTAATAGTGTCTCAGTGATTGTCTCAGTGATTGACCTTAATAGTGTCTCAGTGATTGTCGTTAATAGTGTCTCAGGGATTGACCTGAATAGTGTATCATGGGTTGACCGTAATAGTGTCTCAGTGATTGACCTTAATAGTGTCACAGTGATTGATCTGAATAGTGTCTGTGATTGACGTTAATAGTGTCTCAGTGATTGACCTTAATAGCGTCTCAGGGATTGACCCTAATAGTGTCTCAGTGGCTGACCTTAATAGTGTCTCAGTGATTGACCATAATAGTGTCTCAGTGATTGACCTTAATAGTGTCTCAGTGATTGTCTCAGTGATTGACCTTAATAGTGTCTCAGTGATTGTCGTTAATAGTGTCTCAGGGATTGACCTGAATAGTGTATCATGGGTTGACCGTAATAGTGTCTCAGTGATTGACCTTAATAGTGTCACAGTGATTGATCTGAATAGTGTCTGTGATTGACGTTAATAGTGTCTCAGTGATTGACCTCAATAGTGTCTCAGTGACTGACGTTAATAGTGTCTCAGTGATTGACCTGAATAGTGTCTGTATGTGGCGTTAATAGTGTCTCAGGGATTGACCTGAATAGTGTCTGTGATTGACGTTAATAGTGTCTCAGTGATTGACCTTAATAGTGTCTCAGTGATTGACCTGAATAGTGTCTGTGATTGACGTTAATAGTGTCTCAGTGATTGACCTGAATAGTGTCTGTGATTGACGTTAATAGTGTCTCAGGGATTGACCTGAATAGTGTCTGTGATTGACGTTAATAGTGTCTCAGTGATTGACCTTAATAGTGTCTCAGGGATTGACCTCAATAGTGTCTTAGTGCTTGACATTAATAGTGTATCAGTGATTGACCTTAATAGTGTCTCAGGGATTGACCTGAATAGTGTCTGTGATTGACGTTAATAGTGTCTCAGTGATTGACCTGAATAGTGTCTGTGATTGACGTTAATAGTGTCTCAGTGATTGACCTTAATAGTGTCTCAGGGATTGACCTGAACAGTGTCTGTGATTGACGTTAATAGTCTCAGTGATTGACCTGAATAGTGTCTCAGGGATTGACCCTAATATTGTCTCAGTGGCTGACCGTAATAGTGTCTCAGTGATTGACCTTAATAGTGTCTCAGGGGTTGACCATAATAGTGTCTCAGTGGCTGACCTTAATAGTGTCTCAGTGATTGACCCTAATAGTGTCTCAAGGACTGACCTCAATAGTGTCTCAGTGATTGACCTAATAGTGTCTCAGTGATTGACCGTAATAGTGTCTCAGTGATTGACCTTAATAGTGTCTCAGGGATTGACCCTAATAGTGTCTCAGTGGCTGACCTTAATAGTGTCTCAGTGGCTGACCTTAATAGTGTCTCAGTGATTGACATTAATAGTGTCTTAGTGCTTGACATTAATAATGTCTCAGGGATTGACCTTACTAGTGTCTCAGTGATTGACCTTCATAGTGTCTCAGGGGTTGACCTTAATAGAGTGATGGACCTTAATAGTGTCTCAAGGACTGACCTCAATAGTGTCTCAGTGATTGACCTTAATAGTGTCTCAGGGATTGACCCTAATAGTGTCTTAGTGGCTGACCTTAATAGTGTCTCAATGATTGACCTTAATAGTGTCTCAGGGATTGACCCTTATAGTGTCTCAGTGATTGACATTAATAGTGTCTTAGTGATTGACATTAATAGTGTCTTAGTGATTGACATTAATAGTGTCTTAGTGATTGACATTAATAGTGTCTCAGTGATTGACCTTAATAGTGTCTCAGGGGTTGACCCTAATAGTGTCTCAGTGATTGACATTAATAGTGTCTTAGTGATTGACATTAACAGTGTCTCAGTGATTGACATTAATAGTGTCTTAGTGATTGACATTAATAGTGTCTTAGTGATTGACATTAATAGTGTCTCAGTGATTGACCTTAATAGTGTCTCAGGGGTTGACCCTAATAGTGTCTCAGTGATTGACATTAATAGTGTCTTAGTGATTGACATTAACAGTGTCTCAGGGTTGACCTTAATAGTGTCTCAGGGATTGACCCTAATAGTGTCTCAGTGGCTGACCTTAATAGTGTCTCAGTGATTGACCTTAATAGTGTCACAGGGATTGACCTTAATAGTGTCTCAGTGATTGACATTAATAGTGTCTTAGTGATTGACATTAATAGTGTCTTAGTGATTGACATTAATAGTGTCTCAGTGATGGACCTTAATAGTGTCTCAGGGGTTGACCTTAATAGAGTGATGAACCTTAATAGTGTCTCAAGGACTGACCTCAATAGTGTCTCAGTGATTGACCTAATAGTGTCTCAGTGATTGACATTAATAGTGTCTCAGTGATTGACATTAATAGTGGTTTAGTGATTGACATTAATAGTGTCTCAGTGATTGACCTTAAAAGTGTCTCAGGGGTTGACCCTAAAAGTGTCTCAGTGATTGACATTAATAGTGTCTTAGTGATTGACCTTAATAGTGTCTCAGGGATTGACCTGAATAGTGTCTGTGATTGACATTAATAGTGTCTCAGTGATTGACCTTAATAGTGTCTCAGGGATTGACCTGAATAGTGTCTGTGATTTACATTAATAGTGTCTCAGTGATTGACCTGAATAGTGTCTGTAATTGACGTTAATAGTGTCTCAGTGATTGACCTTAATAGTGTCTCAGGGATTGACCTGAATAGTGTCTGTGATTGACGTTAATAGTCTCAGTGATTGACCTGAATAGTGTCTCAGGGATTGACCCTAATAGTGTCTCAGTGGCTGACCTTAATAGTGTCTCAGTGGCTGACCTTAATAGTGTCTCAGTGATTGACATTAATAGTGTCTTAGTGCTTGACATTAATAATGTCTCAGGGATTGACCTTACTAGTGTCTCAGTGATTGACCTTCATAGTGTCTCAGGGGTTGACCTTAATAGAGTGATGGACCTTAATAGTGTCTCAAGGACTGACCTCAATAGTGTCTCAGTGATTGACCTTAATAGTGTCTCAGGGATTGACCCTAATAGTGTCTCAGTGGCTGACCTTAATAATGTCTCAATGATTGACCTTAATAGTGTCTCAGGGATTGACCCTAATAGTGTCTCAGTGATTGACATTAATAGTGTCTTAGTGATTGACCTTAATATTGTCTCAGGGGTTGACCCTAATAGTGTCTTAGTGATTGACATTAATAGTGTCTTAGTGATTGACCTTAACAGTATCTCAGGGGTTGACCTTAATAGTGTCTCAGTGATTGACCTTAATAGTGTCTCAGGGATTGACCCTAATAGTGTCTCAGTGGCTGACCTTAATAGTGTCTCAGTGATTGACCTTAATAGTGTCTCAGGGATTGACCCTAATAGTGTCTCAGTGATTGACATTAATAGTGTCTCAGTGGCTGACCTTAATAGTGTCTCAGTGATTGACCTTAATAGTGTCTCAGTGATTGACCTTAATAGTGTCTCAGGGGTTGACCTTAATAGTGTCTCAGTGATTGACCTTAATAGTGTCTCAGGGATTGACCCTAATAGTGTCTCAGTGATTGACATTAATAGTGTCTCAGTGGCTGACCTTAATAGTGTCTCAGTGATTGACCTTAATAGTGTCTCAGGGATTGACCCTAATAGTGTCTCAGTGATTGACCTTAATAGTGTCTCAGGGGTTGACCCTAATAGTGTCTTAGTGATTGACATTAATAGTGTCTCAGTGATTGACCTTAACAGTATCTCAGGGGTTGACCTTAATAGTGTCTCAGTGATTGACCTTAACAGTATCTCAGGGGTTGACCTTAATAGTGTCTCAGTGATTGACCTTAATAGTGTCTCAGGGATTGACCCTAATAGTGTCTCAGTGGCTGACCTTAATAGTGTCTCAGTGATTGACCTTAATAGTGTCTCAGGGATTGACCCTAATAGTGTCTCAGTGATTGACATTAATAGTGTCTCAGTGGCTGACCTTAATAGTGTCTCAGTGATTGACCCTAATAGTGTCTCAGGGATTGACCCTAATAGTGTCTCAGTGATTGACATTAAGAGTTTCTCAGTGATTGACCTTAATAGTGTCTCAGTGATTGACCTTAATAGTGTCTCAGTGATTGACCTTAATAGTGTCTCAGGGATTGACCCTAATAGTGTCTCAGTGGCTGACCTTAATAGTGTCTCAGTGATTGACCTTAATAGTGTCTCAGGGATTGACCTTAATAGTGTCTCAGTGATTGACATTAATAGTGTCACAGTGGCTGACCTTAATAGTGTCTCAGGGGTTGACCTTAATAGTGTCTCAGGGATTGACCTTAATAGTGTCTCAGGGGTTGACCTTAATAGTGTCTCAGGGATTGACCCTAATAGTGTCTCAGTGATTGACCTTAATAGTGTCTCAGGGATTGACCCTAATAGTGTCTCAGTGATTGACATTAATAGTGTCTCAGTGATTGACCTTAATAGTGTCTCAGGGGTTGACCTTAATAGTGTCTCAGGGATTGACCTTAATAGTGTCTCAGTGATTGACCATAATAGTGTCTCAGTGATTGACATTAATAGTGTCTTAGTGATTGACCTTAATAGTGTCTCAGGGGTTGACCTTAATAGAGTGATGGACCTTAATAGTGTCTCAAGGACTGACCTCAATAGTGTCTCAGTGATTGACCTAATAGTGTCTCAGTGATTGACTTTAATAGTGTCTCCGGGATTGATCTTAATAGTGTCTCATGGGTTGACCATAATAGTGTCTCAGTGATTGACCTTAATCGAGTCTCAGTGATTGACCTTAATAGTGTCTCAGGGGTTGAGCTTAATATTGACTCACGATTGAGCTTAGTTGATTAGTTGACCAATGTCTGTTTGTGTCATCAGGTGTATTTGGACTGTGTGTTTCAGTGTCCCAAATGTTATGCAAGTTTTGTGCTTGTAGTCGACATTCTTTTTTTAATAAATGCAAAACAAGTCAATGAAGCATATCAAGTAGGTAAATATCAAGCAATTTGCTAAAGAGCTTTGACCAAAAGGTTGATCCACATTTGGAATTGAACTGAATTGGGGTTTTACGGCGCACCAACACAAGAAAGGTTATATGGCGCTAAACAGGGATGAACATGCCAGGCTCATCCTCCATTTACATCTAGATAAGATATGGAGAATGGGCCTCGAACCTTCTAACCTGCAGAACTGCAGAGTTACTGCAAATTCTATTGTAGAGACTCCATTTACGATGGAGCCATGTTTCCACATTTGCATATGCAGTGTCATAAAGAAAGCCTTGAATGAGCATGATAAAAAAAAAATCAAAATGAACATGAAGCGGGGATCCTACCCCTCTGCCTCTAGCGGGATTTGCAGTGGTTGTAATCTACCCCGGCAACCACATGAGGAGATCCACATTTGGA
The DNA here is from genome assembly GCA_037043455.1 of Cyrtodaria siliqua. Classification (NCBI taxonomy): domain Eukaryota; kingdom Metazoa; phylum Mollusca; class Bivalvia; order Adapedonta; family Hiatellidae; genus Cyrtodaria; species Cyrtodaria siliqua. The sequence continues at coordinate 289,861 of JAWPHD010001064.1, forward strand.
AGTGTAATAATAACTTCAATACCTGATAGATCTTGCATTTCTTCTTTATTTTCAGATCAATCTCAAATAACTGATTACAACATGAACACAATAAAACAGAAATGACATTTTTGATACACACTTTGAAACAGAACGTCCATAAGCACAACACATGCTCTAGGAAGCAACATCTCTCTCTCTCTTCTATTAATCTCACGCACACCTGAATCGTATCACTCTCATATACCACTCTTTATCACACAACCCTCTCTCTTATCAATACCTCTATCACACCCACCTCTTCTTTCTTATCACTCCTTCTCCCACCTCTCTCTCTCTTGCACGTAAATGGATTTACTGAATATTTCTACACATCATCAAGTTGTACATGGTCTTGCTTATTATTTCTCTCTCTCTTAATTAATAAATTAGGTGAAGTTTTAAGGGACACATGCCGATCTTGGGTGCATTCACGCATGAACCTTAAAGGTAAAAGAGCATACAAAAGTGTGCTAAAGGAAAACAAAGATGTGATAAAAGAACACAAAGATGATAAAAAAAACACAAAGATGTGATAAAAGAACACAAAGGTGTGATAAAAGAACAAAGGTGTGAAAAAAAGAGCACACCCTTAGAGATGTTTTGAAATTTCATTTTAAAAAAAATAATTTCAATATTTCTATTGAGTTCCAACATTTAGAGAGATAAGCAATTTCAACAAATTGGGTGAAAATATAACCAAGATTGAGTTGTTTCCCTTTACCAGAACTTTCACAGATTGAGATCGGTTTAATGGTGAACAATATGTTTCAACAAAACTTTTACTTTTTTAAACACACAAATCAGTGAAAAGAAATTAAATCATTTGCTTAACTGCATCTTTGTTCTGTATTGAAATTTTGAATTTTGCTATAGTATACGGTATTAATCCTATAATAGTCACATATGCTTATATTGTTTAATGGTGGCAGGTTAAACACAATTTGCGACCATTTAAGGACTAATAAACTGTTGCAAAGTCAAAATGTAAATAATGATTAAGGCATTTCAATGTTTTTAAGCGCACAGAAATGAAATGGCAAGTTTTTTTTATAGTTTAATGTCACAGGACTGATTTGTGATGGGTTATGCACTATGTAATAGTATTACATGTTTTATAAACACCAACCCTTCTGATTGTACGATTTTTTTACACAAATGTGATAGAATAGCTAATTATTTACTAGGGATACAGTGGTCCATTACACTTAACCCTCCTTGTTTGATCATGTGATACTACCGACACGGAGTGAATTATTGCCAATTAATCTACCCTCAGATCCAATTATATAGCCTATAATCAATATGTAACCCTTAACCCCCCCCCCCCACCCAAAAAAACTTTGTCACATAAATGGAATGGTCTTAATTCAAAGAAAGAACAGTCCATTATGTAGCGGGTTAAGGGTTTAAAATGGACCTGACTGTGACACACTGGAATCATTTTCATTCCAACTTGAGTTTCATCTATTTAAAAGGACAAACAGCAATCTTGATTGTTTTCAAAACTAGCTGCATCACCTTTGCTTTTTTACTTAACTCCCAAATCATTACATATACATGTACTAGTTGTTTGAAAAGTTCAAAGAAAATTGTTTGTGCACGTAAATTGAATTGAATTGGGTTTTAAGGCGCACCAACACATGAAAGGTTATATGGCGCCTAACAGGAATGAACGTGCCAGGCTCATCCTCCATTTACATCAAGATAAAATATGGAAAATGGGCCTAGAACCTTCTTACCTGCAGAACTGCAGAGTTGCTGCAAATTCTATAGTATTGTGCATGTAACTAACTGTTGATTATCCTGCCCCAATAAAACATTTAAATATATGGTGGAATATTGAAGAAACACTGATTACTCTGAATTGTATTACTGGTACCTATTATTTAATTAGCACCTGCCTATTGGATGTAAAACCAGTGTCTTCCACAGGAATATCTTTAGGAGTAGTCGCATTGTAAACATAGGCCTGGGATGGTCATGGGAGAGGGGTTTTCATTCGGTTAAATACAAAAATGAACTAAAAATGAATTTTGTTATGGAAATTCAGATATTATGTCATTTGACTTGGGTGGTATATTTACTTTAGAGACTAAATGGCTTTTGTTACAGATTTTTACCAATTAACATTTTTTATTAACAAAAAAAATGTACAGTTTGGTATTGGATCACGATCGATTTTGGAAAGTTAAGGTATAGTGGCAAGAATTTAAAGAGTAGTGGCAAAATTAAGGAGTAGTGGCAAGCACATGACTGTTTGAAATTAAGGAGTAGTGGTGCCACTATGCCTTAATGGCCTAGGGAAGACCCTGGAAAGTACTGCAAATCAGCATCAGAACATAATACTAATTGTTTGTCTCTTTTCCTTGGTATTCAATGCTTGTAATTTGGGTGCAGCAATACAACGTCCAGTTAACAGCTGTCTGAAGCAATTCAGGAGTTATGAACTGAACTGAATTGGGGTTTTAAGGCACACCAACACATGAAAGGTTATATGGCGCCTAATAGGAATGAACATGCCAGGCTCATCCTCCATGTACATCGAGATAAAATATGAAGAACGGGCCTAGAACCTTCTCACCCTGAACTGTAGAGTTGCTGCAAATTCTATTGTAGACACTCCATTTACGCTGGAGCCACATTATAGTTTTTCTGCCACTGCTCTAGTGATATGAGCGAGATGGCACATGAAACAATGCAGGGGTCATGATGAAGACCTTTAATGAGCAAAAATTGATAAAATTAACATGAATTTGGGGGTGGGGGCGTCTACCCCTCTGCCTTCTCCTCCAACGGGATCTGCAGTGGCCCTATTCTTTGACCAGTAAACAAACGGGGCCCCCGAAACCACACGGGGCTCAGGAGTTATGAACAAGATCTAAACATTTGGTGAAAATCAGTTCTTGTGTTAATGCTATAATTTGCATATTTTTCAATAATCAGGGGCAATAACCTGTAACACAAGTGCCAAGTTTGTTCAGTGTCAAAACTTGTATGAGATTGTACTGCAAACTCAAACCTCACTTAGTGGAAATTGGAAAGTAAATTATTAAAGTTATTGTGTAAACAATAATAAGTTAATTATTTGGACAAAGACATACAATGAACCTTCTCATATGTTCAACTGGCCAGTAGCGGTGAAGATGAATGCATGAGAAAATGTAATAAGTAGTTAAAGGGACACAGGGCAATCTCGTAGAGGTGAAGATGAATGCATGAGAAAATGTAATAAGTAGTTAAAGGGACACAGGGCAATATAGTAGAGGGTGAAGATGAATGCATGAGAAAATGTAATAAGTAGTTAAAGGGACACAGGGCAATCTTGTAGAGGTGAAGATGAATTCATGAGAAAATGTAATAAGTAGTTAAAGGGACACAGGGCAATCTCGATTACTTTAAAACTTCTGGTGTATCGTTAGTTTTCTACAATGAACATTTTTCAAATCATTAATATTAATTATAAGAATAATTGGCAGCAAATTTATTTTAACTGTTGACTATATTGCACAAATAATATATTTAAACATTTGGTAGAATAACGAATTTAATTGGGGTTTTAAGGTGCACCAACACAAGAAAGGTTATATGGCACCAAACAGGGATGAACATGCTAGGCTCATCTTCCATTTACATCTAGATAAATATGGAGAATGGGCCTAGAACCTTCTAACCTGCAGAACTGCAGAGTTGCTGCAAATTCTTTTGTAGACACTCCATTTACGATGGAGCCACGTTTTCACATTTGCATATGCGGTGTCATGAAAAAAACTTGAATGAGCATGATAAAAAAATAAATTACAAAATGAACATGAAGATGGGGTCCTACCCATCTGCCTGTAGCGGCAACCACATGGGGATGGTAGAATAACAAAGGAAATTGAAAACTATTTTTTTAATTTAATTATATGCAAACAGGTTTAAATTCAAAATGATACTGGATAAATAAATCGAGATGCTGATTGTAATGCCTCCATCAAGACTACCATATGTCACTTTTTCTATACTGAAAAAAAAGTTCACTTCCATCTCGATGAATGGGAGAAAACACTAGGGACTACATCACTTGTGATTTCTCTCCTTCATCTAAACTATTGTACAGTTAAACGAAAAAATAAATTGAAAAAATTCAATATAATGACATAATGTACAAGATTTGTTCCAGATTTGTATGGACACAAAAAACTAGGACAGATATAGCAGTATCACTATCATATATAAATCGACCAAGTTAAGATAATATTAATTACCTGCCCTTTTGTTATGTTCTAAATAAATGTAACTGATGCTCACGATGTTCACTCACTGTAAAACAATTTGTTCAAAATGAATCTGATCAGTAGCCAAGTTCTGCTCGTAAAAACAATGGTCACAAGCAAATATAAAACATATTTTTATTTTAGTTTTGTATCAAAATAAACATAATTAGGACAGGTTATATACAGTATTTCATACATTTATAAAAAGTATGACATATACTGAAAGAAAAAAGAAACACATAATCAAAAAATTGCATATCCTACACTATTATATAAACCCAATTCAACGTAATATTCCAGACGTATTCCAACGTGTTTTGTACAAAAAGTGGCTACAACTAATTACAGAAAGGACAACTCGGCCATGTAGTAAACCTTTTAATCAAAGTATACTTTGTTACAAGAAATTCATAAATGTTGAAGTTTCGCTTGAAAAAGTCAAGCCATTTCAGTACTGTATTTAATGTAAAGCGATTGCAACGTTTTAAAGCCTAAGTTTGCTCACCTGCTTGAACCAAATGCGCATTCTGTCGATAATGAAACTTTAATGGGGTAACCATGGGTGTGTTCGTGTTGTTTAAACATTTTTTCCGAAATGACAAGCCTAATGTCGCCCTGTACCATTCGATTAGCAGTAGCATATTTAAACATACAATATATAGCGGAAATACTCATTATGCGTTTCTTTTTCTTTTCAGTATAGCAATTTTGATTATACTTCTTTCAACAAAGATACATAGAAAAAATAAACATGATACTGGAATGCTTTTCTGAACTGGAATGACTAGAGTAGATTCATGAAAAGATGATACTTATCTCACATATTTCATTGTATGTTTTATAGGTCAGTCCATGGGATTTTGAGACAGTACAAGGGACGCTAGGACAGTGCGAGAGATTCTAGGATAGTATAAGTGATACTAGATCAGTCAGTGGGATTCTAGGACAGTACGAGATTCTAGGTCAGTCTGTGGGATTCTAGGTCAGTCTTTGGGATCCTAGGACAGTACAAGAGATTCTAGGACAGTACAAGAGATTCTAGGTCAGTCTGTGGGATTCTAGGTTGTGGGATTCTAGGTCAGTCTGTGGGATTCTAGGTCCATTCGTGGGATTCTAGGACAGTACGGGAGATTCTAGGTCAGTCCGTGGGATTCTAGGTCCATTCGTGGGATTCTAGGACAGTACGGGAGATTCTAGGTCAGTCCGTGGGATTCTAGGTCCATTCGTGGGATTCTAGGACAGTACAAGAGATTCTAGGTGTCTGCGAGATTCTAAGACAGTCCATGTAATTCTAGGACTGTCCTTGGGATTTTAGGACATTTCAAGAGATTCTAGGTCAATCTTTGTGATTTTAGGACATTACAAGAGATAATAATGATTCTAGGTATCTGTGGGATTCTACGATAGTACTAGAGATTCTAGGATAATCTGGAGTTCTAGGACAGTAGGAGAGATTCTATGTCAGTCTGTGAAATTCTAGGACAGTACAAGATATTCTAAGTCAGTCAGTGAGATTCTAGGTCAGTCTGTGGATTGTAGGTCAGTCTGTGGGATTCTAGGTTGTGGGATTCTAGGTCAGTCTGTGGGATTCTAGGTCAGTCTGTGGGATTCTAGGTGTCTGTGGGATTCTAGGTCAGTCTGTGGGATTCTAGGTCTGTGGGATTCTAGGTGTCTGGGGGATTCTAGGTCAGTCTGTGGGATTCTAGGTGTCTGTGGGATTCTAGGTCAGTCTGTGGGATTCTAGGTCTGTGGGATTCTAGGTGTCTGGGGGATTCTAGGTCAGTCTGTGGGATTCTAGGTTGTGGGATTCTAGGTCAGTCTGTGGGATTCTAGGTCAGTCTGTGGGATTCTAGGTGTCTGTGGGATTCTAGGTCTGTGGGATTCTAGGTGTCTGGGGGATTCTAGGTCAGTCTGTGGGATTCTAGGTTGTGGGATTCTAGGTCAGTCTGTGGGATTCTAGGTCAGTCTGTGGGATTCTAGGTTGTGGGATTCTAGGTCAGTCTGTGGGATTCTAGGTTGTGGGATTCTAGGTCAGTCTGTGGGATTCTAGGTCAGTCTGTGGGATTCTAGGTTGTGGGATTCTAGGTCAGTCTGTGGGATTCTAGGTCAGTCTGTGGGATTCTAGGTGTCTGTGGGATTCTAGGTCAGTCTGTGGGATTCTAGGTTGTGGGATTCTAGGTCAGTCTGTGGGATTCTAGGTCAGTCTGTGGGATTCTAGGTCTGTGGGATTCTAGGTGTCTGGGGGATTCTAGGTCAGTCTGTGGGATTCTAGGTTGTGGGATTCTAGGTCAGTCTGTGGGATTCTAGGTCAGTCTGTGGGATTCTAGGTTGTGGGATTCTAGGTCAGTCTGTGGGATTCTAGGTTGTGGGATTCTAGGTCAGTCTGTGGGATTCTAGGTCAGTCTGTGGGATTCTAGGTTGTGGGATTCTAGGTCAGTCTGTGGGATTCTAGGTCAGTCTGTGGGATTCTAGGTGTCTGTGGGATTCTAGGTCAGTCTGTGGGATTCTAGGTTGTGGGATTCTAGGTCAGTCTGTGGGATTCTAGGTCAGTCCGTGGGATTCTAGGTTGTGGGATTCTAGGTCAGTCTGTGGGATTCTAGGTGTCTGGGGGATTCTAGAACAGTCCAAGGAATTCTACTAAGGACAGTACAAGATATTCTAGGTGTCCGTGGGATTGTAGCTAAGTCTGTGGGATTCTAGGTCAGTCCATGGTATTCTAGGTCAGTCCATGGGATTCTATGTCAGTCCATGGAATTCTAGATCAGTCCATGGGATTCTTGGTCAGTCTATGGCATTCAAGGTCAGTCTATGGGATCTGAGTTCAGACCATGAATTCTAGGTCAGTCTATGGAATTCTGGGTCAGTCCATGGGATTCTTGGTCAGTCTATGGCATTCTAGGTCAGTCTATGGGATTTGAGGTCAGACCATGGATTCTAGGTCAGTATTTGGGATTCTTGGTCAGTCCATGGGATTCTAGGTCAGTCCATGGAATTCTAGGTCAGTCTATGGGATCTGAGGTCAGACCATGAATTCTAGGTCAGTCTATGGAATTCTGGGTCAGTCCATGGGATTCTTGGTCAGTCTATGGGATTCTTGGTCAGTCTATGGCATTCTAGGTCAGTCTATGGGATTTGAGGTCAGACCATGGATTCTAGGTCAGTATTTGGGATTCTTGGTCAGTCCATGGGATTCTAGGTCAGTCCATGGGATTCTTGGTCAGTCTATGGCATTCTAGGTCAGTCTATGGCATTCTAGGTCAGTCTATGGGATTTGAGATCAGACCATGGATTCTAGGTCAGTATTTGGGATTCTTGGTCAGTCCATGGGATTCTAGGTCAGTCTATGGGATTTGAGGTCAGACCATGGATTCTAGGTCAGTATTTGGGATTCTTGGTCAGTCTATGGCATTCTAGGTCAGTCTATGGGATTTGAGGTCAGTCCATGGGATTCTAGGTCAGTCTATGGAATTCTAGGTCAGTCCATGGTATTCTATGTCAGTCCATGGGATTCTATGTCAGTCCATGGGATTCTAGGTCAGTCCATGGAATTCTTGGTCAGTCTATGGCATTCTTGGTCAGTCTATGAGATTTGAGGTCAGACCATGGATTCTAGGTCAGTATTTGGGATTCCAGATGCTTTTAAAACTGGGCGTGCCAAGTCTCAAAACTGTAGGTCAAGTATTTTCTTGAATATGAATGTAATTCAAAACTTTAACTGAAAAATCTAAGCAGATAATGGGGATAATTCTGGTAAAATACATGACAGAGTAACTGTGCTTGTCTAACCTAGTTCTGTAATGATAATGAACATGTGCAACAAGTTTCAATGCTTTGTATTTGTTTTTGAGACATATCAAACCATGATAAAAAGTTAGGACATTTAGAAGTAAATGAGTCTGATTCTAATACGAGTACATGTACTTTTTACTGCAAAATATATGGAAAGAGGTTGACTGGAAGGTATACAGGAAAGTGTTGACTGCAATGTACAATGAAAGGGGTTGACTGCAAAACATTCAGGAAGGGACTGAATGGAAAGTAAACAGAAAGGGTTGACTGGAAAGTATACAGAAAGAGGTTGACTGCAAAGTAAACAGGAAGGGTTGACTGGAAAGTATACAGAAAGGAACTGACTTCAAAATATACAGGAAGGGGCTGACTGCAAAATATACAGAACAGGTTGACTGGAATGTATATTGCATCATTGCTGAATAATCAGTTACCAGTTACCTGTTCTCAAGTCAGTCAAATAAAAGTTCAATTGCCATTTAATTGTTATGGGGATAATGTTCCAGGTCAGAATTCCAACATGAATAAAACATGCAATCCCAACAAGCAGGATCACCTGTTGTTAGTGATCTGTCACAAACTGGGGTTACATCTTCCGTGTTTCTGGATTATCTGGCAAGTATGACTAGACCTGTGATTCACCTCTTTCACTCCTGTGAATATCTTCACTGTTTTCAGCATTTTCAAGATTTGCTGCTACGCTATCACTTTCTAAAACACTAATCCCTGAATTGCACTTTTCCTTTTAAAAGTTGGGTTTTTTAAACAGATTTGCATATCGCTATCTATGCTGAATGGATGATAGTTCATGCACAGCTTCCTGGATTAATTCTGTTACCATGTCAATCATGGTGTAGACTGGTTCCACATCTTTAGTCAAAATGTAGTTGTCAACTGTATCAGAAGATATGAGTAGAGAATCATTCTTCCCACTGGAAGACAGAAGGTAGCTTTGAGTCCTGAAAAGAATAAATTAAATATGTATTAAGTAAATTTATAGCACTTCCCAGAATGTTCATGTAGATGAGATATACTTGGTAGAATATTCCTTAATGTTTCTTTTCGGGACACATTAACGAGGTGGTACATATGACAACATCAGTGTTGTCTGGAAGTGGGAGGAAATCGGAAGAACCTGGGTAAAAACCATTAGTCAGAATGGGCAACCACTTTACCATTCCCTGGCACAATGCCGAGACGTGGAATCAAACCTCGGTTTGATTGGCTGAGAAGTGAGTGGGTGACCCACTGCGCTCCCCCAACCGAGATCTAAAATTCTTATTCATGAGCGATGAATAAAAATAACTATGTTAAAAGGTATTTTATCTTAATGATCATTTTATAAGGTTTTTAGTCCCACCCATAAGACTATTGGACTATTGGGCCACTGTTTGAAAGATAAAACCTCCTTCAAGCATGGTCAATGTATCTGAGAGGTAGTCCTTGTGTCTACCAGTGTACTGATTGTACTGATGACATATTTCAAGTTTCATTGACCAGTGGTTGCTGAAATAACAGGCCAACAACTGAAAACAAACCTCGATGCAGACGTTGAGTAGACCTACAACAGCTCTTATCTTACGAATAGTACGAATAGTAAAACTTAAAAAAAATGATAGAAAACTCTGTTGATAAAGTTTGTAAGCTCTTTGTACCCTTGATATAGAAGCATACATTTATTTGGTTGTAAAGTAGAGAAGGTAAAAAAAACATTATGCAAGATTTATATCAAATTTTATCACATAACGTCCCTTGTTAGCAGTGTCGAACACCCATATCATATTCTATTGTGTGTACATGTAATACAACCTAGAACGACTTTCATTGGTTGAACATGAAATGCATTAAGTCTGTAACACTACGCACATTTTACCAACTGAAACTATTTTATTTATTATAAATTCCTTCGGATAGAAGTGATAAACTTATTATTTACCAACAACTTTAAAAACGTAATAATTTTAATTTTTTAAATGTCGGCATAAAACGCTCTTTGTAAAGAGATGAAAAACAAAATCTTTGATGCCCAATCTTGTGTGCGACTGTTAAGCAATGTGATGAAAAGGATCTTAAACTCATCCCCAATCCAAATAAGATTTATGAAACTTATGAATTAGTTTTAATTTTAACTCGCAAAATTAAACTTGCCAAAAGCCTCGTTAAAATTAAAATAATTCATAATCCGTTTCATAAATCTTATATGAAATGGGAACTCGTTTAAGAGCCTATATATAAGACATGTATTTTGTAATTAACCTGTACAAATAGGTCAGTTACATTTTGGAATATAAACATTGATGAAATGAAATATTAAATTATCAAAATACACATTATGCAAGATTTGAGCAACTTTTATAGATAAATCATTGAAAATATAATGTTATTTATTGTACTGTGTTCTTTACCAGTAATATTATGTTAAACATGACATACCTGGCCTCAATATGCCTCAATAACAGATACAACTATTCAGTCAACTACAGATAACCCTTAAAGGCAGTCAAGACTCTGTTATAAGATTTGTCTCCCTTACATCAAATCAGTATTTGTACTTTATCTACAGGGATTATACACATAAATGTAACACTATTTCAGTGGTATCACGGCAGTGTCTACTTGTAGCAGCGAGCTCTATGCCCCACATTACAGTGCTGCCACTCTGGAATACCACGCTGTAGACAGGTGATATGATAACCCACCCAGTTATATTAAATAGACACCGATTAGATTTTTCACATATAAAACCAGTAAACCATCCAGAGAATGCAGATAATCTACAGGATAAATAGATGACTATGGCAGCGCCTTTTACTATTAAAATATATTAAGCTTGACACAAAAACACAAAAAAGTGGTCTTCTTTCTAAGTCTTGCCTAATAAACCTGATACTAAAAGCCATAAAATAGCAGTCTTCTTTCTAAGTCTTGCCTAATAAACCTGATACTAAAAGCCACAGACACAGTAGTCTCTATTTCGTTTCTTTCCTTCTCAAATATAGTGTATATGTATATATGTATATAAATTATACACATAATGCATATTTTTATATTTTGACAGGTTCCTTTGTTAGAGTGCTGGAAGTTTATATTTACAGGTGTTTGTTTTTCCTGTTTTCCAGACTTTTATCAATCATAAAACAAAGATGACATTTTTCTTAAAAAACATAAACAAAATATGATTATGCTTATTACTGGCAAGGGTAAATGTTAACCTGCCATACCAGACTTGATTTTACGCAATAGTGGACCAATATAACCAAAGGATTATCGATAAAAAGCCGACGATTTATTCAAAGTTATGTAAACATACAAAGTTATGTAAACATACACAGGTGTTTATTGTTCCGATCCATACTGACGGGTCCATCGTGACGTCAAACAAGACAAGATATGACATTGCATTATTTTGTCAGTGTTCATCTGACTGAAGTGAGTTATAACTTATTATAATTATGAGTGTTCAGTTACTTAAAATACATACTTAAAGGGACACATGTCAATTTTGATTTAAAAACTCACGGCATCCTGTTAGTTTTTCTACATAACCTGCATTTGTTCAATCATTAATATTAATTATTAGGACAGTATAAAGCAAATTGTGTTTGTATATTACTAACTGTTGATTATAGCATATTACTAACTGTTGATTATAGCATATTACTAACTGTTGATTATAGCATATTACTAACTGTTGATTATAGCATATTACTAACTGTTGATTATAGCATATTACTACTGTTGATTATAGCATATTACTAACTGTTGATTATAGCATATTACTAACTGTTGATTATATCATATTACTAACTGTTGATTATAGCATATTACTACTGTTGATTATAGCATATTACTAACTGTTGATTATAGCATATTACTAACTGTTGATTATATCATATTACTAACTGTTGATTATAGCATATTACTAACTGTTGATTATAGCATATTACTAACTGTTGATTATAGCATATTACTAACTGTTGATTATATTGCACCAATAATATATGTAAACATATGGTAGAATGACAATTTTTTTTATTTAATTAGGCCAAATAAAAATTATATGTGTGGTTCCTATTACATACTATAAAAAATAGGTAGGTAGGTAGGGAAAATATTTTATATTTTCCTTTTTTTTTTCTTCACTCAATACTTTTAAACTCTAATAAACTAGCTCAAAATATATTCGTTGACATAAGGTACAAAATATATTTAACAATTTGTAAGAAAACAAAACTTTCTGCATAAAATGTTTTAATAGGGTCAGCCCTTAAAAAACGAAGTCAGTCGGGAAACCGGAACCACATATATACTTTTATTTTGCCTTATATGTTGTTTAAAGTAACAATGATACCGGATAAATAAATTGCAAGGCTAATTTCAATGCTTGATAAATACTTCAAGATAGTCTGTGTCCCTTTAAAGGGTGATAATTCTGCCTGTGTCCCTTTAAAGGGAGATATTTCAGTAAAGCAATGTAAACTTTATTTTAGTAATTAACCTTGTAAATCTCACCTCAGTAATGGGTCTTTCTCCACAAATATGCTGTCTAGTTTCATCATCACGTCATTCTGTTGCCTCAACTTCAACGGACAGTCTGTATGGTGTACATCAGAAAATGTCTCCCCTACTGCCTGCAGATTCCTCAATATACTAACTAAGGATTCTGAAAGATACACCAACAATTCTGAAACTATATTAGCTTCTCTTTTTTTACACTAATTTTGTAAAAAAGTAATTCATCCATTATTTGCTCCCAAATGTTTTCAGTTTAAGACATTATGTGCAAGACAGGAATATTCTACTCTTCTGCTCGTCATGTCGAGTGCTCACTGATGCAGGACGAGTAGAAATTCAGTTAAATTCTTTAACAATTTATCAATTTGACCATTTAAATATTACGTAGAACGAGTAACTCAGAAACAAAGTTTTCCTGTGCTGATATACACTACTGCTTTTATTTACTGTTCTAACTTCAAATTCAAATAAAAAATTTTTATGAAAAACATATAAACGTCTATACTAGAAAATTACCAATAGAAGAGAACACTTGAATGCAGATTGCAGATGCAAAATGATAGGTACCAATCAGATTGCAGATGCAGAATGATAGGTACCAATCAGATTGCAGATGCAGAATGATAGGTACCAATCAGATTGCAGATGCTGAATGATAGGTACCAATCAGATTGCAGATGCTGAATGATAGGTACCAATCAGATTGCAGATGCTGAATGATAGGTACCAATCAGATTGCAGATGTAGAATGATAGGTACCAATCAGATTGCAGATGTAGAATGATAGGTACCAATCAGATTGCAGATGTAGAATGATAGGTACCAATCAGATTGCAGATGCTGAATGATAGGTACCAATCAGATTGCAGATGCTGAATGATAGGTACCAATCAGATTGCAGATGTAGAATGATAGGTACCAATCAGATTGCAGATGCTGAATGATAGGTACCAATCAGATTGCAGATGCTGAATGATAGGTACCAATCAGATTGCAGATGCTGAATGATAGGTACCAATCAGATTGCAGATGCTGAATGATAGGTACCAATCAGATTGCAGATGTAGAATGATAGGTACCAATCAGATTGCAGATGTAGAATGATAGGTACCAATCAGATTGCAGATGTAGAATGATAGGTACCAATTAGATTGCAGATGTAGAATGATAGGTACCAATCAGATTGCAGATGTAGAATGATAGGTACCAGTCAGATTGCACCTATGTTATATCCCACAGACAGCTATTTACTAATATTAAATATTTGTCTCTGATTTGTATATGAAATACTGGGAATAGAAAAGCTATATCTACTCGTTTGCTCTACTGTGAAATATCTGCCCCTCTGCCTCTATTGGGATTTGCAGTGGTTGTATTCTACCCTGGCAACCAAACGGGGATCACATCAAAGTAATATATATATAATGGTGTCATCTACTTTTTGTCTACTGACCTGAAGCTTCACTGCTATAGCCATGTAAAAGGCAACACAAAAAATTAAACCATATTATGGTCAAATATTTCAAAATATTGTACGAAAGTACTATGAAATTGAAACTACTACTGAATTAATCTGATTGGTTCCTACCATTCTGCATGTGAGTACTCTGCAAAGGAATCTATGTTAAATCATGTTATTTAATAATTATATCAGGGATGTAAAATTTTCCAAAAAACAACTTGCCCTTATTTTCAATATTGTTATTTTGAATGCTGAAAAACACAAAATTGTATTAAAAAACAAGAGGTCAATGACCTTGAAGCTCTACTGATTGATTTTGATTTCAGGAAGTAGTCGCTACAGACTTGTTTTTTGAAAGATTATTTTTAGCCGTGGTGGCCATCTTGAATTTCCGGCCGACCTGAAATTTTGCTAGGATCAATTAGACATCAAGAGCAACATTCATGTGAAGTTTCATGAAAATCCGTCAAGTTGTTTCACAGGAATAGTCGCTACAAGTTTTCATTATATAACTCTATGTAAACAAAGATGGCCGCTGACAGCCATGTTTAACGTCGAATCAAAATAATGTTTGACTCTGATAACCATTATGTCATGCTGATCATTTTACAAAAAGTCCCATATCAATATCACTTATAGTTTTCAAGACGTAGTCACTACAAACTTCTATTTTAAAAAATCTAATTTTAGCTGTGGCGGCCATCTTGAATTTCTGGCCAATCTGAAATTTTGCTAGGATCAATTAAACATTAAGAGCAACATTCCTGTAAAGTTTCATGAAAATCTGCCAAGTAGTTTCAAAGGATTAGTCGCTACAAGTTTTTACTATATAACTCTATGTAAACAAAGATGGCTGCTGGCAGCCATGTTTAACGTTGAATCAAAGCAATTTTTGACAAGGACCAACATCATGTCATGCTGATCATTTTACAAAAAGTCCAATATCAATATCACTTATAGTTTTCAAGTAGTAGTCGCTACAAACTTGTATTTTGAAAATCTATTTTTAACCATGGCAGCCATCTTGAATTTCCGGGCGACCTGAAATTTTGCTAGGATCAATTAGACATCAAGAGCAACATTCCTGTGAAGTTTCATGAAAATCCGTCAAGTAGTTTCAGAGTAGTAGTCGCTACAAGTTTTCATCATATAACTCTATGTAAACAAAGATGGCCACTGGCAGCCATGTTTAACGTCGAATCAAAATAATGTTTGAATCTTATAACCATCATGTCATGCTGATCATTTTACAAAAAGTCCCATATCAATATCACTTATAGTTTTCAAGTAGTAGTCGCTACAAACTTCTTTTTTAAAAATCTATTTTTAGCCGTGGCGGCCATCTTGAATTTCCGGCCGACCTGAAATTTTGCTAGGATCAATGAGACATCAAGAGCAACATTCCTGTGAAGTTTCATGAAAATCCGTCAAGTAGTTTCAGAGGAGTAGTTGCTACAAGTTTTCATTATATAACTCCATGTAAACAAAGATGGCCGCTGGCAGCCATGTTTAACGTCGAATCAAAACGATTTTCGACAAGGACCAACATCATGTCATGCTGATCATTTTAGAAAAAGTCCCATATCAATACCACTTATAGTTTTCATGGAGAAGTCTATAAACTTGTTTTTTAAAAACCTATTTTTAGATCTGGCGGCCATCTTGGATTTCACATCAACATGAATTTTTGCTAGGATCAACTAGACTTCATGGGCAACATTTCTGTAAAGTTTCATGAAAATCCATTCAGTAGTTTCAGAGGAGATGTCGCTACAAAAAAAAGTTTACAGACAGACAGACGGACAGACAGACGGACGGACAGACGGACAGACGGACGACGGACGCCGCACCATGGCATAAGCTCTGCTGATCTCTGATCAGTAGAGCTAAAAATTAGAAAATGCCACTTGCCCTGCCCTCAAATTGTTGTGTTGGGGCGAGTGGAATTTTACACTCTTGTATATTTTTTAATGTTAAACCATATACACTTAAAGCCATTTCTAACCCGACACCTACATATTACCTTCTAATTTGGTCATTTGTTGACGGACTTCGCTAAAATTTAGAACGTAAATAACTGAATACATAAGACATACTTTTGTGAAATTTCATTACAATCGATAGACATTAAGATATAAAAAATAACAAAAAACAAAAATCACTGCGAAATCAAAAGTCACAAAAACTGGTATCTCGCGAAAATCTAACCCGCTATTTTGAATTCCGATTTCTAGGGTGTAATTAAATTAATTAGCTTAAATCTTTACATAGAGATGTTTGGCAGTTCCAAATGTACAAACATTTGGAAATCAATCAACCATGACCATCCGATGGTGCGTGTCAAGATGTCATCATTTTGCACGAGAAAATGGTGGTAAGCTTTGATTTTTTTAATTAAGCTATTCTAAATTTCAATTCACCTAAAACATTCATAAACATTATTAATTTAATAAATTTGTTATGGCTAGGATGAATTTACAAGAGCGGGGTCGTGCAATCGGCATGTTACAAGCCGGGAACTCACTCAGACACGTAAGTTAAAAGGATTTATTTAGATATTTAGATTTTTTTAAAGCTAAACAAAAATGAATCTTTTTACGATAAATCACAAAATAAATGAGATTTTGATATCGAGTTATTTTCTTCTTTCAGGTTGCCCGAATCTTCGGCAGACATGTGTCCACCATAGTAAGCCTTCGTCAGAAATTTCAGCGTACAGGCAGAGTGGATGATGAACACAGGCAGCCTCGCAGAAGGGTGACAACGCCTGCACAGGACGCGCAAATAGTTAATGATCATCTTCGAGACCGTTTCAAGACCGCGACAAGCACTGCAAGAGTGACCATAGGGACGCATGCTAGATCCGTTAGTAATCACACAGTTGCCAGGCGTCTCCGAGAACAGGGAATCAGAGCTCGTCGTCCATTCAGGGGACTTATTCTGACGCCTCGTCACCGACAACTGCGGGAGCTATGGGCCCGTCGGCACCAACGTATGACACGAGCTGAGTGGTCAAACGTTCTGTTCACGGATGAGAGTCGGTTTAACTTGAACCACAACGACGGAAGGATGCGAGTCTACAGAAGACGAGGCGAAAGGTTGAATGATGAATGTGTGTTTCAACGAGACCATTTTGGCGGGGGTTCGGTGATGGTATGGGCCGGCGTGTCTCTACACACTAAAACAGATTTAATAATAGTTCAGGGGAACCTTAATGCAATAAGGTACCAACAGAATATCTTGATCCCTGTCGCAATTCCACACCTACGAGCCGCTGGACGTGGCATGCAACTGCTTCAAGACGAAGCACCAGCCCATACCGCTCGTACGACACAACAACTTCTGCAACAACATAACGTGCGACAGTTGCCTTTCCCACCTAAGTCACCGGATCTCAATATTATTGAGCACCTGTGGGACGAACTTGACAGACGAGTTCGGAGTCGACCGGTGGCCCCTCGTAATCTCCGTGAACTTCAACAAGCCCTTACGCAGGAATGGCGCAATATTCCTCAAAGGTTCATCCATAATTATGTACTGTCAATGAGACAGAGATGTCTTCAAGTTGTGAGAGCCAGGGGAGGACATACTAGGTATTAATTACTCGATACGTAAAAGTTGTGCTGTGATAAACTGACTTTTCAGATTGTTAGAATTTTGTGACTTTTTATTTCGTAGTGATTTTTGTTTTTTGTTATTTTTTATATCTTAATGTCCATCGATTGTGATTAAATTACACAGAAGTATGTCTTATGTATTCAGTTATTTACATTCCGAATTTGAGCGAAATCCGTTAAAAAATGACCAAATTAGAAGGTAATATGTAAGTGTCGGGTTAGATGTGGCTTTAAGTGTATAATAGACCATTTACCAAATTTCTCTTCCGGTATCTGAATCATCTGCTCCATGAAGGCAACGGATTCCATGACAGATTTCTTGATAAAGTGTGTGTAGAATGGAACATCAATAGGCAGGCTGGGGCGGTCTACCAACTTCAGTAATATAAGGGAAACAACTCTTGCAGATGCAAGATGGTACTTAAAATGGTGATTTATGTCCCTTTGCATGAAATCCTTTGCAATCTAAAAAAATAAATTTATTGTTAAAAGTTGGCATGTTTAGTAACATCGATGAGCCATTTTATCATATTGTGCCATATTTCGGTATCAAATATACTGAAAGGAAAAAGAAACGCAGGGTGCGTATTTCCGCTATATATTGTATGTTTAATATGCTACTGCTAATCGAATGGTACAGGGAGACATTAGGCCTGTCCTTTTAGAAAGAAGGTTTAAACAGCACTGAACACACCACTGGTTACCCCTTTAAAGTTTCATTATCGTCAGAATGCGCATTTGGCTCAAGCAGGTGAGCAAACTTAGGCTTTAAATGTTGCAATCACTTATCATTAAATACAGTACTGAACTGGCTCAATTTTTCAAAGAGGAACTTCAGCATTTATGAATTTCTTGTTACAACGTCTACAACGTCACAGTTGTGTCCTTTCTCTAACTAACTGCACTTTCTCTTTTTACAAAACATCTTGGGATTTCCTTGGAATATATATGGAATTAAGTGTGCAGTATATACAATATATAGCGGAAATACGCACCCTGCGTTTCTTTTTCCTTTCATTATAGGTGTAAACCCCAAGTATGAATGTCCCATACTGAATACGTGTTGATGAACAACTTATCATTTTATTTCAATTTTTTTTTTTTTTTTTTTTTGGTCCACCTTCTCAACCCCTTTTATCTGCTCCTTTCTTTTGCCTCCCCTCACTCCGTCTTCTCCAAGCTCTGCCGTTGTGTCGTTCAATTTTAAACAATAAATTCACTCACTCGCCTTTCGGACCCGTGAAATTATTTTTTACAATTGAACTCCAAACGGTGATATATTACACGATAATTCACCGTAAATGATGTTCTATTTCTTAAATAAGATATAATAATGAAGAAAATTTAAACTTTTTTTTTTTTTAATTATATGCAACCAGTTTTAAAGTCAAAATGATACAGGATTAATAATTTTCATGCTTGATATGTAACAAAAGTTTGCCGTATGTCCCTTTAAAAGTACCAAAGTTTATTTAAATTGACTGAAACTCCATTTTATACTACGGGGTGTTAGAATTTCCTATGTCAGAGTATAATAATAGTCCGACAAGAAATAATTACTCCTCGTCAAACGTGTATTGTCAGGTTCCATCACACGTGCTTGACACTAGTGGACATCTGCTTTTTGAGTGTTAAATATTTTGTATAAAACTTGTTTGACATGAAATAACATCAGGTGTGAAACTACAAATAATGTGTTTGTATTGAAATATTTTGGATTTTTCGTTCACTAGAAAATAAATCAATGTTTCCAGGTGTGACCAGTAGGTATCTGTCCTTAAGTACTTCCCTTATTGTCACAGCTGCCAATAATATTTCCTTTTCATTGTTTAGCATCTCCTACCTCATGTTCTTTGACTTGAGCTGACTGTACCACCACTGTGGGAATACCCAACTGTTGCAGCATGGGATACATCTCAGTGCTGCCACTGTAACTGTGTACTGGACTCTGATTGGACAAATACCAGTCATGTGACAGCTCTGGCCAACTTTCAGCCAATGACAAATCTGAATTTGAAGGATCTGGCACCTGCAAATATAGTTTGTAATTTGAACCTTTCTTGCATGCATATACTGAACACATCATGTTAGTATATTACATACAATTGGTCATGAAAGAAATAGACAATGTTTTACATTCAAGATAACAGTAGTATTTACAACTGGGACGAGTAATAGGCTTTGTGCCCATCTGATGACACATCTGGAAATGAAGCAGCCATTGTAATATTTTTAGTCTCAATTTCAAATATTTACTATTTCTGTGAATGGCATATTTAAGTGGAAAAAAACAAAAACACTTCTGCGGTTGGTAATCTCAGCCATGATTGTGAACACTATGAAAATAAACAGTGTCCATCCATTCTACAAAATAAGAATAGCTATATCCTACTACATGTATATAGAAGAATGTTATGCGTATAAAACTTCACTGGCATTACCATGCCTGCAGCATTTGTAATGGCGTTTACAAGTCCAGGACTAGACACACACTTCATGACATTACTTCCCGTCTTATGTAGGTCAAGATCAATGTATGTCACAGCTTCCTGTTTCAGTATGTGGCTGTTTGCCTGGAACATAATAACAAAACTGGTGCAAGTACTGCACTGGTGTCATGTGGGGTGAGAGTTTAGAAAGACTACTTTTAGAGATATTAAGATTTAGCTATAATAGGCATACGAGGGTTGTTCCATTAATAATGCGACTGCTGTATTATTTCACGTAACTCGCGCAATATTTACATGAAACCACTTCGTATCGCTAGAGATAACTGAAGCATGTCAAAGGTAAAAATCTCATTCATACATTCACTCACCTTGGTGCAATGTATATTACTTTAACATTGCTTTATAGCGTATTTGTTACACTATATGCAAAATGACTGGCAAACGAACAGAAAATGTGCTTGAAATTAAGGCCTATATTAGAGGTAGGTGATTACTTGGGTTGAAGCCGAAAGACATTCACCAAGAGGTGTGTGACATTTACGGGGATGGTCAAATGTTGTATAGTACTGTTTGTAGGTGGGTGGCCAAATTTAAATCCGGGCAACAGCGTTTGAAAGATACTGCTTGCCCTGGTCGTCCTGTAACATCAACGAACAAGAAAAAAGTTGAAAAAATCCGTGAAATCCTGAAAACTGATGCTCGATACACAGTAAGACAATTAGCACGGATGACAAACTTGTCGTTAGCACGAGTTCATCTAATTTTGAAAAATCAACTGAAAGTTAAAAAAATAAATGCAAGATGGATACCGATTTTGCTGACAGAGGACCAAAAGAAGTTAAGGGTTACAACATCAAAAAAACTTCTGAAAATGTATCCGAAATACAGCAAAAAATCGTTTGAGACTTTAGTTACAGGTGATGAAACTTGGGTCCATTATTATGAGCCAAAAAGAAAAGTATCTAACCGAATCTGGGCCACGAAAAATATGAAACGACCAATTATTGCCAAATGAACGCGAACTGTTAAGAAGGTCTGTATACTATTTTTTTCACTACCAACGGTCCCGCCATACAGACAGCGGTGCCAAAAGGCAGAACTGTCACAGGACGGTTTTACAAAAACGTCGTATTGAAACAATTGAAGTACTACAAACAGCATCGTCCTATAACAGGTCTGAAGTATGTTCGTCTTCTGCATGACAACGCACCTGCCCACAAAGCCCGTATTGTAATGGAATTTTTGGAATCAGAGAAGATCACCGTTCTCCCGCACCCCACTTACTCAACAGACCTGGACCCCTGCGACTATTTTCTCTTCCCAAGACTTAAAAATCACTTATCTGGGAAGAGATATAACTCGAGGAATGCCCTGGGATCTGCTGTTTACCAGTGTCTTAAGGGTGTACCTGTTCATGAATACGAAAAATGTTTTCAAAAGTGGATTGCCCGGCTCAAAATGTCTGTTTCGGCTAAGTGGGAGTACTTTGAAGGAAATCGCAAAAACAATGTATCAAAAATGACTATAGTATTCTAGTATCAATACCAATCGCATTATTTACGGAACACCCCTCGTGTTTTTCACTCTACCAATATTTTAACCCTTAGCCCGCTATAAATGTATAATGGACTGTCTTTTCTTTAAATTTAGACCATTCCATTTAACAAAGGGTCATCAGGGTGATGGACGCAAATGCTATTGTAGTCGCCCTTAGCAGGCTAAGGTTAACATATTACATCAATTTTTGGACCTATATATAAAAGTGTAATCCTTTATGATAAATCTCTTTATACAAATAAAACCCTGCCATTTATTTTATGATTAGTTACTAAAATTATTACTTTTAAACTTAAATAACATAAATATGTTTAGATTTGGGGAAGTCGGATGTTACATAAACTTACAAACCCGTATCACTAAATTTCATCAGCAACCTTGATTATTGTACTCATAAATATTTAAAATGTTTTATTTCATTTATTTTTTATGATGCACATATGGAATTTAGTCATTTATCACATAACGTCCCGTTAGCAGTGTCGAACACCCATTTAATATTCTATTGTATGACACACGTGTAATACAACCTGGAACAATTTTGATTGGTTGAGTTAAACCTGTAACACTTCGCAAGTTTATCAACTGAAACTATTTTACTTATTACAAATTCACCCAGATCTGAGTCATAAACTTTTTATTTGTGACAGCTTATAAAAATAATGCACGTTATACAAAACATTGTTGTTGGTTTGTTAAAAAGTTGGCGTAAACTGCTATTTTGTAAAGCGGTAAAACACGAACTCTTTTATATGCAACGTTATGTGTGAGACTCGTTATGAATTATTTTTAATTTTAACTAGCCAAAAGGCTCGTTAAAATTAAAATAATTCATAACTCCTTTCATAAATCCTATATATATAATAAACTTATGCATGGTTTAACATAAGAATCATGTACTGCTCCATTTATATGTGTATCATATAATTTGTGTATCATATAATTTGTGTATCATATAATTGGTATCATATTCGAACCATATTAGCCTTATGTGTGGCACAGTTGGTGGTGATAAACCTCACTTATGTGCTGCTTTAAATTGTTCTCCTTAAACCAGATGAACAGGAAGCTCACCTTGATGTACTGCCAGACTCCAGCATGGGACAGGTGGCTGCCACCCCACGAGTTGACCTGTATACTTCGTCTTGGCCTCCACCCCTCCGACTGACTAATGTACGTCAAACTTTTAGCCAGTTCCATTAAGATGCCAATGTTCGATAGCGAGTCCAATTTTGATGATTGCCAACTTTGACGCCCAGATCCGACCATAATCACCCGATCTGTGAAATGACAGAAGTTCAAGGAATTAAATGTATAGAGTTTAATAACCAGTGTTTTGAGATACCGGATATATCTCCTGAGGTAGAGAAATGGCCCCGATATAAGAACGAGAGCGGAGCACGAGTTCTTATATCGGGGCCATTTCTCTACCGAGGGAGATATTTGAAGTATCTCAAAAACACTGGTTATTAAACTATATATTACATAATTTAAAATGATATTTTATTAATATTTCTAATGATTCACGCCTTTTTACACCAGTTTGCACGAGAACGCCAAGATGACGTTACGTCATACAAACAAAACAAGTGGAATCGGAACTCTTCGTTAATTTCCGTAATTGTTATTCCCTAGTGGCGGAATCTGAAGACGACGTCCGTAAAACAATCGGAACGTCATTTGGCGTTCCCACCACTGACGGAAAAGGCCGGCGCGAGCAATGTTCCGTACTGGGAAATAGTAGAGCAAACGCGTAGATATAGCTTTTCTGTTCCCAGTATTTCCTATACAAATCACAGACAAATATGTAATATAAAAGAGGGAATAATTTTATCAGCATTTGCCAGCACTGTTATTGATAAAAAATATAAATGGAGCAGAAATGTGTATATATATGTAGCTTTTATTAACTAAATCTAAACAAATACGAAAATTAAATAATTTTACTCCATCAAAATTCCGAATACCCAATTACAAAAGTATATGCGAGTAAATCTCCAAATGAGAAAAATGCTTATGTAGATCTGTAGCTGCCAGTGTATGTAGTCATGGTTTGTACTTGAACACTGTGTAGGCATAGCATTACAGGTTCAAAGCCACAAGATGGAACTGTTTATAATTACAGAATTTATTATTTGGAAAAAAATAATAAATCTGGTTTGTCCACTAATGTTCTCCATTCATAGATTCTAATTCCATCTAGTAAAGAAACTACAAGTGTGTGACCAAATATTAGACACCAATGACAAGAAAGAGCACTCTACCATATCTCTGTCAACAGTAATAGAGAGTTATGTCCCATACAATGTTGCACTTGACTCTTACTGCTAGTAAGCATACCTGGTTCTTCACTACCCACTATGGTTCCCACAACATTGCAAATCTTTTTGTTAACTTGCTTGTTGTTTACCGTCAGACGTAGGTTAACGTTGACATCATCTGTAATACAGGATAGGTTTACAACTAAATAAATGCTTACTTGAGTGAAGCTGTACATGCATAGAATGAAGCGTCTGTATTTTGTTTGTTTGTTTGAATGGTGTTTTACATCATTTATTGGACATTTTAGGCCATAAAATTATACGAGGGAGAATCAAAAAGTAACCGGAAAAAATTCTGAGACATAGAAAGCATTGATTGATCAAAGCGAAAATTATTTCTAGATATTCGACATGTATATTGCGTAAGTTTAGAAAAATCCATTTAAAATATTGAAAAATAATATGTTTATGACAGTTTAAAGACAACGTTGTACGGCTCCACGGAGCACCTTTATACGACGTTGTGTTGACGTTGTCAATTTTAAGTAAGCTTTGACTGTTCTCACCATAAACTAATATCTCACCATAAACTAATATCTCAGCATAAATTAATATCTTTATAGTTTCTTAAACCTTCTCAAAATAGTTTCCTGTGTTATATATATATTTCACCAATCTGTGAACCCATGAATAAAATTAGCGTAATCTTCTGCTTGAATGGTCTTAAGAATGTTCTGAACTTCTACTGGTAGAATATCAGTTGAGTCGTACCACGGAATATTTCTATCAACGTTGGAAAAAGAGAGGTCATTCGGAGCCAAATCTGGTGAGTAGGGTGGATGTTCACGGGTATTAATGTTCATGGATTCAATTGTGTTAGTTGTTTCACTAGCATTATGGGCAGTGGCGTTATCACGATGCAGAATAAAATTGTTTATTTGGGTTGCTCGCTTTCAGAATGAAGCATGAATTTGTTTTTTTGTTCCCGATTTAATTTCATATGACAAATTCAACTTGTTTACAATGTTCTGAATTCATAATCCTCTGTCTTCCTCAAGTGATTTGACACACTTTAAGTTATTTCTTAGCGACGACGTTTTTGGACGTCCCGATTTTGTTGAATTCTGCAAAAGATTCCTCCAACCAGAAAACTGTCTATACAAGTTATAATTGTGCGATGTATTCAAGGAATTGTTGCTATAGGATTTATTAATCAAAGCTAGCGTCTCACTTCTCGTTTTTTCTAACAGTACACAAAATTAAATTGTACAACGCTGCTCGATGTTCATTTTTTTGGTTAATCTTCCTTTTTTCCTTAGAAAATGGAGGCAAGGGAAGATAATGCTGCATTTGCCTTAACTGATCATAAAGACCTCATATTTTTATTGACCATGCCGTTAATGAACATAATAATTGAAAGAACGGTTTTGAAATGAGAGTATACTTTAAAAAATACGAAAAAATGCCAATTTCACAGATTTTTCACTGCTATTATTGTGCTCTGCTGGCACCTGACCTGCGTTTCATATGTAACCATAGGAACAAGCACATTTGTTGTAGAACTGTTATACTTGGCCATCTATTATGTACAAGTGTATTATACTCAAGTGTCAATACCTGATTACAAAAATTACGTCTTTTAGAAGGTGTTTACGGTTACTTTTTATCCTCCCTCGTAAGACGGTCGATTTTTTTTTTTGTGGTAGATGCAGACCACCCCCATTTTTTCTGGTTAGAACCAGTACTGTATACATATCTCCCACCATACGTAAGAATCAACACTTTTTCTCACTTACAAGTCAAGCTCCCAGTGGAATTCGAACCTCTAGCGGTGAGAGGGGAAAAGGTTTACAACACAACATCATTAACCCCTCAACCATGGAGTCTTCATTTAAACTTTTGTAGGAAATTTTAGAATTTTATACCTCCACTTTTTCGTATAGCATTTTGCGATGTATTTGTGAAGATATCTAGCAGACTGGTCCTCCATATTTCTGGTAGACTGGTTGCAGGGACGTAACTCAGAAGTTGTGTGGCAATGATGAAGGACACAGTCTGGACAGGAAGACTGGGTATGATGTCATCAACAGTGCCTGTAATAAACAACATCAAGTAGAAATATTTAGCAAGTGCATGAATATCTGATTTCAAGATCGCCTTGGCAGGCTAGTGGTCTGCAAATGGCAGGCTAGTGGTCTACAATTGGCAGGATAGTGGTCTACAATTGGCAGGCTAGTGGTCTACAATTGGCAGGATAGTGGTCTACAATTGGCAGGCTAGTGGTCTACAATTGGCAGGCTAGTGGTCTACAATTGGCAGGCTATTGGTCTACAATTGGCAGGATAGTGGTCTACAATTTAATGGTAATAAATACAGAACTTTAGAAACGTACACTTGAAAAGAGTCTACGAACATGAATGCCTCCACTGTAAGCTATCAGCTGAAATAAGACCGTAACTCTGCCGAAAATTAATGGACCGAAACAGATGACAATATGGGCAACTATTCTTCATACTGATGCTTCCGACCAAAAATAGACAAAATCTGTTGAGTTCAGAAGGTATAGTCCGGACAATTAAGTGTGACGTACTTACGAAAGTGTGATGTATGTACAAAAGTATGATGAACATTTGATTTAAAACAAACTTTGAGGTATATGATTCACTGAAAACTTTCCAAAGCTGGGAAATGTTTCTTTTTTCTTTTTTTTTTAGCTATTAACAAAAGAATGCTTTGTTTCTTGTCACCTCACCCACTTTCTTTTTATGTTTTCATAGTGATGGGAGGGGAAAGTTGGGAAAGTTGGGAAGTTTGTAGAATAAATATATTTTCGTTCTATTCACCTTTGCTTCATTCACAATTTTAATGGTAATTATTTTGTCCGATTTTCCGGTATACTTATAGGCCTAGTGTGTACCGTTAATTACCATGGAACCATGTGCTCGATTTTAAATTAGTATAGAATGCAAGAATTCAAAACATTATAGCTTGTTACAGATAGGGAAACATTCGCTTTAAGATATATTATAGCATGTGTGAATATTTAGTGTTGTTTATCAAACATTTAAACTGAATAAAACAACTGTTTGAACGTTTTAAAATGTTATTTTCTTTAAATATATATACTGAAAGGAAAAAGAAATGCGACATGGGAATTTCCGTTATATATTGTATATACTGCACACTTAATTCCATTTATATTCCAAGGAAATCCCAAGATGTTTTGTAAAAAAAAAAGTTGCAGTTAGTTAGAGAAAGGACACAACTGTGATGTAGACGTTTTAATCACAGTACACGTTGTAACAAGAAATTCATAAATGTTGAAGTTCCTCTTTGTAAAATTGAGCCAGTTCAGTACTGTATTTAATGTAAAGAGTTTGCAAAATTTTGCATCCTAAGTTTGCTCATATGCTTGAGCCAAACACGTACTCTGTCAATATTGAAACTTTGCAGGAATACTATTTGCTTTGTTATGTGTTGTAGTCTTTTTTCCGAAAAGAAAGATCTTACGTAGACATGTAAGCAGCATATTGTACATACAATATATAGCTGAAATCCCCATGTCGCGTTTTTTTTCCTTTCAGTATATATCATTTACATTGTATTATTATATTTTGTATGCTTTCTTCTTTATTGCTATTTCATATGTACCACAACATAAAATGAAAGTGTTTCAGTGAATAACAAGTACACACTGTGTAAGATCCTTGTGTGTCACCATGTCTTCCCAGCAACAAAGGAATGCTCAGTGAGATACCTATCTTAATTGCCTCATTAACCCGTCCACTCTGTCCAGGATCGGCCAACATCAAAGCTGCCTGCTGTGACAATTATCAGTCACAGTGCTGGGGTATACAGTGTTGGATAAATTGAGCAAATGTTGATCAATATTGAGGACATTAAGATTTAAATATTATCAGGGGCGTAGCTGTGTCTAATTCAGTGTGTAGGCACAAGCTCTAGTGGGGTCTGTGGTATTTTAAGCAGCAAACAATATGTTTTTAACCTGCCATTTCAAGCTTTTTTAATCTCCGATTTCACAACAAAAACATCGGAACAGAACAAAATAACATATACAAGTATTCATATGAATAATTGCTTTCTGACAATCATTCGAAATTTTGCACAATCATGGTGTGTTTGGTTCTGAAAGATCACCAGCGAAAACAGTTACTTTTATTTTCTGAAAATACGAATAAAAATTGGTATGAGCTGACCATATCCCTCCACCCTCTACCTCCCTCAGTTTTTATTGCATTTTCGGCATTTTTATTGTTTTGATTTCTGTGGACGATGTGTAGGCACATGCCTACAGTGCCTATAGGCAGCTATGCCACTGATTATGTCACATTTAATAGTTTTCTACATATTAAGCTTGCATATCTTTAAATCATTGTTAATAATCATTTGAACAGTTTGAAGTAACTCCTGTTCGGATATTACTAATTATTGATTATATATATTACTAATTATTGATTATATATATTATTAATTATTGATTATATATACAGTCGATTCCGTTTAATCGCATATCGGTTAATTGCATATTTCGGTTAATTGCATAAAATTTTGAAACACAAAACCATTCGTATTCTTTTGCATGTAAAAAAACCCGTATAATCGCATAGGTTTTTGTCACATTCCGGATAATTGCATAACGAATATCTGGCTAATTGCATACTGAAAGTCAAATTTACCTGTATTTTGCAACTGTTAATTGATTGACGCGGTCACAGAGATAAGCCTGAGGCAAATTGATTGACAAAAGGTGCTAATTGGCTTGCCGCGAGAGTTTGCCATTTTGTGCGGTTTCCATAAAGCTTTCACGCCATGACGATCGCTCACCAATAAGCATACACGATTTAATAATAAGTTTGTACGCAATGTAAAGCAATGTGTTGTTAATTATTTACTGCTCTCAGTTTGCTAGTGTCGGTAGAGATGCATATGACATTGAGTAGCTCATAGAGGTTACTTAATAAATGAAAAATAAAATAAGCTTTTGCGTTATTATCATGGCTATTCACACTACAAATAATAGCAAAGCGACGCAGGTTGAAAGAAAACAAATACGCATAAATATTGCATAAAATCTCTCAAAGAACGGTAAATACAAAATGGATATGCACAATAATAATCCTATCAAACATCTTACATAGAATTAACTCGCTTTTATGGAGTTTCTATGTAAGTATTAACAGAACAGTAAAACGAAAAGTAGAAACTTGCACCGCTACATGTACAAAATGTTCAGTTTCGGTTATTCGAATACTCCGGTTAATCGCATATATATTCTTGACAAATTGGCTATGCTAATAACCGAAATCGACTGTATTACTAATATATATTACTAATTATTGATTATATATATTACTAATTATTGATTATATTGCATATATTTAACCCTAAGGCAAAAATTAATAATGAAGAATTAAAAACTCTGAAATTGTGCTACTTTTTAATTATTTATATGAAGCAGCTTTAAAGGGACACATGGCAATCTTGATTCTTTAAAAAAAAATCTACATAAATTCCATTTGTTCAATCATTAATGTTAATTATAAGAATTGTATTAAGCCATTTGTTTTTGCATATTATTAATTTTTGATATTATTGCACCAATAATATATTAAAACGTATAGTATAATAAGACGAAATAGTGAATATTTAAAATTTGATTTATTTCAATGTAACCAGAGTAAAAGTAAAAATAATACTAGATATATAAATGGAGACACCGATTTCATATTCTTCAAGATTGCTGTGTGTCCCTTTATAAGAAAAAATAATGCTGCGTTAATAAATCAAGGGGCTTAACTGGAAGAATGCTATGGTACTCCCATGGGACAAAGTAAAATAGTTATTTTGTATCCTTATTTTATTATGCTTGATGTCCCATCTACAATTTTTATTTTATCTATTACAGTTCCTGTGATACAAGGAAATAACACTGAATGGATTTATGTCTACAGGGTGCCCTAACAGATTAACCTACCTCCAAAGTTTACCGCCTAAAGGATCGACCCAGCCTTATCAAATGCTGTAGTACCCTACCTATCACCAAATTAGTGCCTTACTTATTCCAGACAATAGTAACATAAAACTATATGGTGGTTGTGGATGCAGGCAATTTGCATGATGTCCTCAGAAATCTCGCCGAAATGTGTGGATGGAGTCGTGCTGCATGCATACTCTACCTATATCAGCCATAGCACTATGGTAGGTGCTGAATATAAATCCATAAGAGCTACGATTCTCACAGCTAGGGGCGTTACTAAACGTGATCTGTTTTCAACATACTCAAAATAAGAGGTGCCCCTTCCACAACAGGGGTTTGGGGGCCTCCCCCGATATATATTTTTTATCTTTGGACCAAAATGGTGTGATATCTGTTAGGAATATAGACATGCTTTGGTAATTGTTTATTCTTGCCACTCTCCTCCCTCTGATTTTATTGCATTGTCAACTTTTTAGGATTTTTTATTGATTTTTAGTTTTATTTTATCCAGGTTACTCCCGGGAGTATGCCACGCTACACCCCTGACAGCTGGCAATGATGAAGAGGTTGAGATGCACCGATAAAAAAACTATACTGCTGTTAAAAGCAGTCAAAAATTATAAAATTGCATTAAACCTCTCTTTACACCAGATTTATTCCTTGTTGTCAAGCAAGTTACTTATTAAGAAATAAAAAAGACGGTAACTGAATATGAGTCTATACCTTTAAGTTTACACTCGAAAGTGAACTGAACAGTTTGAGAAAACCCCTGTCAAAGTTTCACAACATTTTCTGAAGACCTGAGGCCAAAGCCATAAAGATATTCGCCTCATTGGTTCACGCATATTTGTGCACATGAGCGCCAATATCATAAATATTTAATATTCCAAGTTCACCCGCGTACAAGTGAATAAATCGAACTGTAATCTTTAACAATCTGTATTGTCCTCAGGTGGTAACAACAGGGAAAATGCACCTTCAGTCTTAAAGGAACACAGAGTACAATCTTGAATTACGGTTTTCCTGTTTTTTTCACTCAAAATTATTTTGATCTTTCTAATAGTATGGTGTATAAGTGAAAGTTAATCACAATAGAGGTTTTATAAGTATCCTTTTTAATTTCAAAATATAACGGATTTCCCATAATAATGTGGCAAAATCTAATTATTCATATTTCATACCTTGTATTCTTTATTGTATATTATCAGGGGCAGGTTTACATGGGGTGCTTTGGCCCGAATGCTTCCCGCAACTAAAATATAACTAAAATGTTATGAAAATTCAAAGTCTTTTGTGTGTTTTTTTGTTGGTCAACAATTTTTTTTTTGAAGTTACGCGCTCCAATATAAAATTGAGAAGTTATGAAAATGCATCTGAAAAGCGGTATCTTTTTCAGTTGTTTCAGTTTTCAGTTGTCAATTGTTTTTAAATGTTTCACACCCCTAATCTCCCCTCCTGATTGTAACCAATCATCACTCGTTCTTATGACTGAGGTACTTTACCTTAGGAGAAAATATTATGCAATTTAACTAATTTCCTCCCCACTCCTCTACCCTATTAATTCTTAAAATTATCTTTTAGAAATACTACAAAATAATTCGACAAACCAAAAAAATATATTAACAAAATATACATTTTCCCTTTTTGAATACGGGGGTTAGGTCACGCAAGATTGTCATGTGTTCCTTTAAAATGACTTGAGGACATAACCAAAAGTCCTTCCTAAGTGGAAATGAAAAATCACCATAGATTAAAGTATGGAATTTCAAACTTATACTTCTCTCTTATTTGAATTAAAACTACCAACAAATGAACAATATTATTGTATTTCTCTTCAAATCCAAATTTTGGGTGCGTTTATTCAGAGATCAAGATTTTCAACCGAAAACAAATGCGGGGAATAGTAGAAATGTTGTTGGGTTCAATTCATTTATTGCTCTTACTTATCCATTGGTGACTTATGTTTATGGGCAAATTATGGCCATCCTGGAATGAATTGTTAGCTATTTCCCATAAAGGATTTGGCACATAGGTGATTTTCTCTCTCTTGAAGACAGCAAATTTACCTTGGTGAAATTAAAGAAAAATATACTAAAGATAGCAAAGAAACTAACAATTAAATAAAGAATTACTATAAAAAGTTTGTGTAGGGGCTTTTCCGTGAAAAGCTAACTATTTTTTATGAATTACCCTGATTTTTCAAAAAAGATGAATTGAAGAGAGGTCTGAACAGATTTTTTGCAACAAAACATTAATGCGAATGAACTTCTCTTGCATGCCAGACTGACCGACTGACAGTAATGATGATGCACAGTCAATACATAGAGGATCTTAAACGAGTTCCCATTTCATATAAGATTTATGAAACGAGTTATGAATTATTTTAATTTTAACGAGCCTTTTGGCGAGTTAAAATTAAAAATAATTCATAACGAGTTTCATAAATCTTATATGGAATGGGAACGAGTTTAAGATCATTTCTATCACATAACATTGCAATCAAATTAGTAAATAATAATTCAGATGGACATAGAACCGCCACGACGTCAGACACACTTTAGCGCCAAAACGTCATAAAATCGCGTCTCACACATAACGTTGCGTATAAAAGAGTTCGTGTTTTACCTCTTTACAAAATAGCAGTTTACACCAACTTTTTAACAAACCAACAACAATGCTTTGTATAACGTGCATTATTTTTATAAGCTGTCACAAACAATAAGTTTATGACTCGGATCTGGGTAAATTTGTAATAAATAAAGTAGTTTCAGTTAATAAACTTGCGTAGTGTTACAGGTTTAACTCAACCAATCAAAATCGTTGCAGGTTGTATGACACGTGTGTCATACAATAGAATATTAAATGGGTGTTCGACACTGCTAACAAGGGACGTTATGTGATAAAATTATTTATAGATGGGTCCAACACAATTTCTGCTGGCAATAATATACACAGTTAATAGTTGAGGTCGACAGTCAGGATAACCATTTATTAGAGGTACAAATTAGTATTCAGTTTCTGTTAATATGGCATTCTAAGCATGATATTCTTTTTCTAATTTGTTTTCTTCAGCAATCATTTATTCAGTGTTGCCAGTACATCAGTCAAATAAAATTCCCCGACTTTCCCCTGACCAAATGTAAATTTTCACTGACCAATTTGACATAATATATTTATGGATCTCCTCCACTACAGTCATCCATTCCACCAATTTTTACTTTTACTTTTCCATTAAAAAAAGATTGTTGTACAGAAAAGTAATCAATGATGACTAAGTACTGGTTAAGCCATCAAGAGAAGAGTATAAATGATTATTAACTCAATAACTGAAAGACTGCCATAGCCATATTACAAGAATTCTCAACAGTTTTTGTTTTTCCCGGATTTATTAGAAATTTCAAAATTCTCTGATCATTTTTCAAAATTCCGACCTCAAAAAAAATAATCCCTTACTGTTCAACGTCACTGACAACTCCGTATTAAATATCAATCTGTATACAACTATTATTTTGCTGACAGATTAACACCCTAAATGATGTTTCATATCAACTATTTCTTCTCTTAGTTTTACTGTCAAATTTACCATTGCTATGGCCAGCTTGAAGACCGACAGCCATGTTAGGAAGTAAACGACTTCAGCCTTTAATGTTTTGAATGTTATTCGGTGTCCCCGCACTGCAACCATTAAATTCATACCTTGGTACATATACATGTCATCATATAAAAGTGTTTTTAATGGAACATTAGGGTCGTATGGCTTTATGACAGCTTCGTTTATGACACAAGTTAAACACTTGCCATATTAAATTATTTATGACTGCATTTTAAGGTACTACAACTAATATACAACTGGTATGTTTTTGTGTTTTTTTTTTAGATTAGATTTGTAAGAGGATCTTATACAATCTATGAAATGATATGGGGCTTGACGTCCCGTTAACACGTCACATTAGGTATTGTCAGGGGTTTTTTTTGGCTGTTTTTATAGCCGAAATTCGGTCATATTCCCAATGCCAAAACATATCTTTTTTTCCCAATTAAGAGGAAAAAATACCCAATTTAAAAAAAAAAAAAAAATTGTGTTTTTTTTAAGTGTGCCATTATCCAGCGATTGAGGTTCAAAAGCTTAAATAAATGCTTTTGTTTATCTTGGTGTACAGAAAACAGTATTAAAGATATAATTATGAAAGGAATGCTTTACTTTATATTTTTCCGAATTTTATTAAAAATCGCGCTAAAATTCCCAATTTTATGAAAAATCGCGCTAAAATTCCCAACTGAGAAGATATGGGTTATGTTCCCAAAAAATAGAAAAAAAAACAGTGTAAAACATTGTTTTTTTCCCAATTTTGAGTAAAATGCCGCTAAAATTCCCAATTCCAGGGGAAAAGATCATGTTCCCAAGATCATGAAAAAAAAGCCCTGTATTGTGAGGGTCTCGTTGAATAGAGATTCAGATCAATTCTATTTGAACATTCAAGTATGATGCAGGACAAGAACATAAAACAAATTTTCCTTCTCTGCAATATATTATCATACTTCCATCTCTTGAGGCTGAATCGTTAACAATACTCATTTATTCTATGGTATATGCCCCCCACCACACCCACTCCACCACACACACTCCACCCCCCAACCCCACCACACACACAAAACCCAATTCCACTTTCTTAGATAGTTACAAAAACTAGATTTTTAAATATTAGGCTTACATTTTTATAGAAATTACAGATGGTGTATGCCTAAATTACACAAACATGTAGTTGAAATTCAAAAACATCTGAAGACATTAATCTTGTTTATTACTAAGAAGAGTTCATAAGTTACTGACCTAGAATGTCGTACTTATTTAAATTTAAAAAATACTTCAGTTTGAGTAATGGCTATAATTATCTGCCATCCTTTAAAGGGGGTACATCAGGATTTTTCTAGAAATATCTTAATTATAAAAACGTTCCAATTCATGATAAAACACTTATATCCATCAAAATATGATGTTCGAACCATATTTTTAAGGTTTAAACTTCGAATACACCATATAGCTAGGACGGAATCGGGCATAAAATGCTGAAATTAACCCTGGTGCGTAACCTAGGATAGCACGTATTACTGTACAGAATGAATTTCCTTGTAACTAAGGGGTCATTTTTAGGATCATTCATTATGTTTAGGCGCTTTAAAATAGAAAATATTATTATTTGTCAATTTTAAGTCGGACCCTTAGACCCCTTTGAAAAACCTGATGTATTCCCTTTAAAAAAATAAGAGTTTGCATTCAAAGGTAGAAGCTCATACAGACTAATGCAGAAGCATCATTTTAGTACCTTTAGAATTTACTGCATTTATTTCTACACATTTATTAGCATTTGAAAGAGGTTTTTATGTCTGTATAACAATGCCTGACAAATCCTAAGTTATACCTGGTGATTGTACCACATATCTGCATGCATAACAACTTCAAACACAAACAACCCTGGGAATGCTTGAGGAGGGTATATTAATACAGTCATAATTCAGTGGATGAGTGGATGTCCCCAGTAACAAATCCTCAGTTGCACACCAACAAAGTTAACCCTTAGCCCGCTACATATATATAATGGACTGTTCTTTCTTTGAATTAAGACCATTCCAATTATGTGAAAAAGCGGTGTTATGGGGCAATTGACTGATCAGCAGCTGGACATTGTTAAGCCTGATCGTAACTCGCAGGCTGATCTGGGTTTACACGGACATTGTAAACCCAAATCAGCCTGCGAGTAAAATAGTAAACCCTGATCACTCGCAGGCTGATCTGGGTTTACAATGGTTGCAAAGGCTATTATAGTCCTGCTTAGCGGGTTAATGGTTAAAAACAGTTGGATTTAATAAACTTTATTGCTTCCTGTATGTCCTTAAAAGGTGTTTATATAGAGTTTAATTAACATTGTTGAAGTGATACAGGAAATAATTCCCGAGTGAGAAAGATTCTTGCGATATAGAAACGAGTGCGTTTTCGCACGAGTTTCTATATCGCAAGAATATTTCTCACGAGTGAATTATTTTCCGTATCACGACAAAAATGTTAATTAAACTATATAATATATATTCTGTGATGAATTTCTTTTCAATCGTCTTTTGACACAAGTATTCCTTCTTCTGTCACTCCTTTGGCGACAGCGCGGAGTAATATCATGACATCAATTCGTGACGTAATATCGTGACGTCTATCGTTTAGTTCATAACATTTGACTACTGTGCCATCTTGCGCACTAGGCGAGATAGCACAGTAGAGGAAGGGATATGTTATAGATTTGCTCAAACTGGGAAATTTCTAGAATTCATCACAGAATATATAATATAATCAGATAACAACATTTAAAGGGATACATGGCAATCTTGATTTTTAAAAACTCGAGAGATAACCATGCTTTTGTCAATTTGGGATGGTATCTGAGTGGTTTTAATGTATTTTTTCTACATGACTTACAGATTCAGATTAATGGATAGTTTAAAGCAAATTGTTTCAACTACCAATACAGCAGCAGAGCATCGTTTTCGTACGCTACCCGGCTCACTCAACAGCATGACACTGATAAAAATAGTTCCCTCACGAGTACGTACCTCTTTAAAATGATCTAAAATATGAGGGACATTCAAAATGTAATGTTATTCGTCCCATAACTATTTAACTGCAATGTGCAAGTCGTGAAATTTCACGTGTTCGTAAATCTATTCATTCTAAATCCAATGATACCGATGACAGGTGAGTGCGAGTTTTATAAATAAAATATTTTTAGTTCGTTAAAACACCTAGTCATATATACACTGTAGTAAAATATGGTTGGAAAGAGAACTGAAAATAGTATTCAAATATGAGGGTACATTAAGGCGCATTGAAAAATTGGATTACGTGCAAAAGAAGTTTTCAAAGATGTATGTAGTGTTTATGGAGATAAAGAAGTATATGACTGTTACAAGATGGAAATCGGAAATTTAAATCTGGTCAGGAATCCATTTTGGATGGCTTGAAATCTGGCAGACCACGCTCGGCTCCGCCATCACTCCAAAAAACATTAAAAAAGTCAAGCACATATTAAAGCAAGATTCGAGATTGACCACTCATCAGATAGCACGAGTTGCAGGGATCTCATCAGGAACGAATTATAATATTCTTAAGAATATTTTGAAAGTGCGACGCATTTCAGCCAGATGGATACCTCATCTTCTGACGCAGGAGCAAAAGTGATACAGTGTTTTAGCTGCTCGTAAACTTTTAAAAATGTACCCAAAATACGACACCCGGAAATTTGCAGACATAGTAACACGAGATGAAACCTGGGTTCACTACTTTGAACCACAGCGAAAGGTCAATAATAAGATCTGGGCCACAAAACACGGACGGAGGCCATAAACACGTACGGAGGCCATAAACACGGACGGAGGCCATGTATTGCTAAAAGAACACAGAACAAAAAAAGGTTATGTATGCATTTTTCTTTACCAGCCAAGGTCCTGCAATTCAGGTCGCAGTTCCAATAGGAAGGTTGGTCACTGGACTATTCTACAAACATTATGTACTAATCCTACTACAAGAAACGCTGACCAGCCACTGGAATGCGTCATATCCAGCTATTGCATGATAACGCCCCTGCATGAAAGTCGGCCATTGCGACAGAATATTTGAAAGAAGAAAAGGGGACCGTGTGACTTTCTTGTTTCCAAGATTGAAAAAAAACATCTATCTGGACGGCGCTACACCTCGCGACAAGCACTCGGGTCAGCCGTGTATCAGTGTCTGGCGGGTATCCTAAAACAGACTATGAAGATGCCTTCCGGAAATGGTTGAAACCACTGAAGGTGTTTATTTCTGTAAATGGAGATTACTTTGAAGGTATGAAATAACCCAAATCACGATATCATTTTTTCTCTTTTCATTTTATTTCCAAAATAAAATTACTTTTTGAACGTCCCTCGTATGATAGAAACAAGAGGCCCAAGAGGGCCTGTGGACGCTCTACTTGCTAACATGGCTCTTATAACATCAATGAAGCGAGTGACTTCCATTTACGTTTTTTTGAAAGTTTCGGGCAAAAAACAGCTTTTTGACTAAATCAAGGGCCATAATTAAAAATCTGGTAAAGTTTGGTAAAGATCAGATGAAAAATGAAGGCTATACCGTATTGAGGCAAAATATAGCATTTTTAACTAAATCAAGAGCCACAACTCCTCTGTTACTGGTCCGACTGGTCCAACATAGAGCTAAAAAAAAAATATATAGATACATATAAAAAGGAATAAATTCCAAAAAAAAAAAAAAAAAAAAAATCCAAAAAAAATAAATAATTTAAAAAAAAAAAAAATTAAAAAAAAAAAAAAAAAAATTATAATTAAAATAGAATTTAAAATAATATAAAAAAGACGGTCGTAAAAGCTGGTAAAGTTTGGCAAAGATCAGATGCAAAATGAAGGCCCTTTCGTACGACGAGGCAAATTATAGCATTTTTAACAAAATCAAGGGCCATAACTCCGCTGTTACTGGGCCGTTCTGGTTGTTTTTCAAACCTGATCAAGCTTTCATAGACATTAACAATATGATGAAGTTTGGTAAAGATCGGATGAAAAATGAAGGCCTTATCGTCTTAACGAGACAAAATATATCATTTTGAAGTAAATCAAGGGCCATCACTCCGATGTAACTGGTACGATATGGCTGGTTTTCAAAATTGTTCGAGCTTTCATTGATATTAACAATCTGATCAAGTTTGGTAAAGATCGGATGAACAATGAAGCCCCTATTGTCTTAACTAGGCAAAATATAGCATTTTTAACTAAATCAAGGGCCATAACTTCGCTGTTAATGGTCCGATATGGCTGTTTTTCAAACTTGTTTGAGCTTTCAACGACATTAACAATCTGATAAAGATTGGTAAAGATCGAATGAACAACGAAGCCCCTATCGTCTTAACGATGCAAAAAATAGCATTTTTAACTAAATCAAGGGCTACAACTCCGCTGTTACTAGTCCGATATGGCTGTTTTTCGAACTTGTCCGAGCTTTCATTGATATTAACAATGTGGTAAAGTTTGGTAAAGATAGGATGAAAAACGAAGGCCCTATTGTCTTAACGAGGCAAAATATAGCAATATAGCATTTTTAACTAAATCAAGGACCATAACTCCGTTGTTACTGGTTCGATCTGGCTGGTTTTCGAACTTGTCCGAGCTTTCATTGATATTAACGATGTGGTAAAGTTTGGTAAAGATAGGATGAAAAAAGAAGGCCCTATCGTCTTAACGAGGCAAAATTTAGCAATATAGCATTTTTAACTAAATCAAGGGCCATAACTCTGCTGTTACTTGTCCGATCTGGCTGGTTTTCGAACTCATCCGAGCTTTCATTGATATTAACAACCTGTTAAAGTTTGGTAAAGATCGGATGAAAAATGAAGGCCCTATCGTCTTAACGAGACAAAAGTTAACAACGGACGGACGACGGACGACGGACGGACGGACGACGGACAACTCGGCATCCCATAAGCTCTGCTGGCCTTCGGCCAGTAGAGCTAAAAATTGATATCCTGAGATATGTAGTCATAATCCCAAATCATACCCAATTTGAACTTTTTTATACGAATGAAATTAATTTGATAACACAAAGCAAATATCAAAAAAAATATTCAGTATTTTCAAATTGAGCATAAAACATGCAAAAATAGAGCGATTTTTACAACAAATTTTTCAGTCAATTTTAAAAGACTAATTCATGATTATGTATCCAGCTAGTGCCATTTATTCTGTCAACAAGCTATTTCGCAGTGTATTGGAGTAATTTTTCTACATTCAAATTAATGGAAAGTACAAAGCAAATTATTTTAACTGACTGTAATGAATCGTTGATTATGCTGCATCAATTGTATATATTTAAAACCTTTTACAACAAAAAAACACACACTTCTATTACCACTTATTTAGTCCAAATGATACTGGATCAACGATCGAGGTGCTGATTTTAATACTGATAAATGAATTGAATGTTGTTTAACGGCTCATCAACACAGTATAGGTTATTTAGAGACGCCCCAGAGAGAGGGGAAGGATACATAGGAATCCGGGAACCTGCCCTACTCTTATTATCGAATAGAGTCCTATGGTTCTTTTACGTGCTCGGAGGATAGACCGATACACGGGACCGCCCGGTTTACGTCCCCATCCGACGGACGAGGCTGAGGGAAAGTGTCTTGCTCAAGAACACACCGACGGAACTCAGTGGCACCACAGAGGATTGAACCCGGGGCCACACTGCCATGTGTCCCTTTAACTTTTACACACATGAAGATAAAAAAACAAAAATTATTTAAAATGAAGAACAAGTAGAAACTGGAACACTGTTTACAATATTTAATTGTATTTTGGATACAGATAGTCTGATAATGATAGAACAAAAATTGAAGAAGAAATATTTACCGATCAAAATGACCAACACCACAATTATGACTTATCAACACTAAGACACTTGTTATCAACATAACAGAAACATAATTATATACAGGATCTTACATGAGTACTCATTCATTATTAAATTTATTAAAGGCAAAATGATATAATGCGAGGCTCTTGCAGAGCATTATACTGTTTTTGCTAACGAATTTAATAAATTCAATAATGAATGAGAACGAATGTTAGATTCTATTTATCACATAACTTATAACGTCACATAACGTCAGAAAACGTACATTAACGTGACGTCCATGACGTCATTAACATTATGTTATACCACTAGTGGAATATCGAAAATACTGAATGGTGTTATTACGCATGGTATGTGATAAACCATGATATAACACTCAGGGCACTAGTCGGCTTTTAGGGGACTGCGGCCAGGGCCCCCAGGAAGGGGAATTTTGCGTTGTTTTCATATCAAAGGGGAATTTCTGAAAAACACAATTTGTGTTTTTTATTATATAAGTGGCACCAATAACGTACCATTCCAAATTGCAAAAAGTATGCTGTTTTCCTGTATTGGAGTTTAAAAATTTATAATAAAAAAAAAAATGTTTTTTTTAAGAGGGGAATTTTTTCACAGGATAAGGGGAAAAAAATAGACTTTTAGGGGAGGGGAATGGGGCCTAACGAATTTGAATTACCATGTTATTTCATCCATCAGTACCCAAAACCCTTTAAATTATGGCTAACGTGCAAAGGCTTTAAAACAGGCCACATTAATATTCAAAATGGATAAAACAAACATTATAAAGTTACTAATGTATTATTAAAACATCTAGACTGATATTAAAGATTGCGAATAATATATCTAAATCTGAAATTATTTGAGTTCAGAATATTTAATTTTCAGTTTGAACATTTTGTAAATCGAATACTAGAGAATATAGGGGAGTTAGATATGTACATCAGACAGTATGATTGTATGTAAGTACGTTGGAAAGTGTTAGTGTTTAACTTTGTTTGCTTGTTTGTGTGTTTTGTTGTTATTGTTTTTCAAATAATTAATAATCCTTTTTTTTTGTTGTCTATGTTATCAGGTATCTACATAGGGGGCACTCCACAGTTTAATGTACATTTCTCAATCATCAAACACATGACAAGCTCTTAGCCTGAATCCTTGAGCAAAAATAAATCACATCATCATTGTGTCATACATTTCTTAGAAGAC
The DNA here is from genome assembly GCA_037043455.1 of Cyrtodaria siliqua. NCBI lineage: Eukaryota > Metazoa > Mollusca > Bivalvia > Adapedonta > Hiatellidae > Cyrtodaria > Cyrtodaria siliqua. The sequence goes on from JAWPHD010001064.1 coordinate 331,437, forward strand.
AATAAAATTACCCATGTTTCCATACCAAATAAACATGGAGTATCTCAAGATAAATTAGACATATATCGAGATATCTCAAGATACGGTGCATCGCGGAGTATTACAATATACATATTTTACCGAGGTGTTCATAATCTGGGTTTCGTAGCAATGCGGGTTTGCCTTATCGACAAATTACATTCTAACCGAAGTAGTTCTCTTCACAAACAAACCGAATGGTAACAAACTTTGAAAATATGTTGAAATACAGACAAAAAATCCTTCATTTGACTGTTTTAGTAAAAAAAGGTTTGACCCTTAAGGGGGCACTCCACAGTTTAATGTACATTTCTCAATCATCAAACACATGACAAGCTCTTAGCCTGAATCCTTGAGCAAAAATAAATCACATCATCATTGTGTCATACATTTCTTAGAAGACAATAAAATTACCCATGTTTCCATACCAAATAAACATGGAGTATCTCAAGATAAATTAGACATATATCGAGATATCTCAAGATACGGTGCATCGCGGAGTATTACAATATACATATTTTACCGAGGTGTTCATAATCTGGGTTTCGTAGCAATGCGGGTTTGCCTTATCGACAAATTACATTCTAACCGAAGTAGTTCTCTTCGCAAACAAACCGAATGGTAACAAACTTTGAAAATATGTTGAAATACAGACAAAAAATCCTTCATTTGACTGTTTTAGTAAAAAAAGGTTTGACCCTTAAGGGGGCACTCCACAGTTTAATGTACATTTCTCAATCATCAAACACATGACAAGCTCTTAGCCTGAATCCTTGAGCAAAAATAAATCACATCATCATTGTGTCATACATTTCTTAGAAGACAATAAAATTACCCATGTTTCCATACCAAATAAAAGTATCAAAAAGCATTTTCTGTACAACTTTAGTCCCATTTCTTTAAGATTACCCCACCCCTTAAAACATGCTAAAAATGCAATTTTAGCAATATTTCAAATGTCAATAAATAAAAATAAAAAAAATTCCTACACATATCAGGGTCATGTCTGCACTCATAATGCTCTTGCATATCAGGAAATGCTAAATTTTACATACCTAGTCCGGCATTTTAAAAAGTTATTCCACGCTGATCTACTCGTCAGTGAAAATCAGCCATTTTAACTACTTTTAGGAAGTTTTTGATTGGTTCACATTTTTCTATTTATAGCCTCCAAAAAACCCAAAGAATGCATATTCCAATACACCAAAATAAACTTAGAAGTAATCAAAACTGAAAAAAACATCAAACATGTGCTTCATAATTATTATAAAGACCATCCATGGACCTAAAAGATGCTTAGTTGATTTCTTTCTGATTTACACCATGGACATTCATGCGAAACTGAGGAGTGCCCCCATATATGTTATGATGTCATCATGTTCATGTTTTATGTTTATTAATTAATTATTATTTAATATTATTATTATGTGTGTGTGTATGTGTGTGTGTGTGTGATTTTTTTTTCTTTTTTTTTTTTTTAGTTTGTGTGGACAAAAGCTGAATGTGAGGTGGCTGCGTACACACGGGTGTGTGAGGCTGGCTGCTGATATCTTATTCTCTTATGTTTAACCAATTTAACAATAAGTACTGTACATGTGTAAATAATAGAGGGCCACATTGAAGATTAGTTAAATTGTAACTAAATGTGTATTACCCTTTGTAAATAAAGTCTATTATTATAATTATTATTATTTACATTTTTGTCTGTCAGGTAGACGACACAAACCAGTGTTCAATACGAGGGTATTATTGGTCTACATCATGTTTATAATTTTTCAGTTAAAGTAATATTATTATACTTGTTGTTTTTATCTCTATACAAACCAATAACCCAATAATAACAAGAGGTCAATGACCTTGAAGCTCTACCGATAGGTTTTTGATAGCTAGATCAGCATTCCTGTGAAGTTTCATGAAAATCTGTCAAGTAGTTTCGGAGGAGTAGTCACTACAAGTTTTTACTATAAACAAAGGCGGCTGCTGGCATCCATGTTGAATGTCGAATCAAAATAATTTTCAACAAGGACCAACATCATGTCATGCTGATCATTTTAGAAAAAATCCCATATCAATATCACTTATAGTTTTCAAGAAGTAGTCGCTACAAATCTATTTATAGCCATGGCGGCCATCTTGAATTTCCGGCCGTCCTGAAATTTTGCAAGGAACAACTTGATATCAAGAGCAACATTCCTGTGAACTTTCATATAAATCCATCAAGTGGTTTCAGAGGAGTAGTCGCTACACGCTTTTACTATATAACTCTATCTAAACAAAGATGGCCGCTGGCAGCCATGTTTAATGTCGAATCAAAATAACTTTCGACAAGGATCAACAACATGTCCTGCTGATCATTTTAGAAAAAGTCCCATATCAATATCACTTATAATTTTCAAGAAGTATTCAGTACAAACTTGTTGTTTACAAATCTATTTTTAGCCATTGGCCATCCTGAATTTCTGGCCGGCCTGAAATTTTGCTGGGATCAATTAGACATCAAGAGCAACATTCCTGTGAAGTTTCATGAAAATCCGTCATGTAGTTTCAGAGGAGTAGTCGCTACAAATTTTATTATATATAACCCTTATGTAAACAAAAATGGCCACTGGCAGCCCTGTTTAATGTCTTATTTTCACAAGAATCAAATGATTTTCGACAAGGACCAACATCATGTCATGCTGATCATTTTAGAAAAAGTCCCATATCAATATCACTTATAGTTTTCAAAAAGGAGTCGCTACAATCTCGTTTTTTAAAAATATATTTTTAGTTGTGGTGGCCATCTTGGATTTCACATCAACATGAATTTTTGAAAGGATCAACTAGACTTCATGGGCAACATTTCTGTAAAGTCCAGTATTTTCAGAGGAGTAGTCGCTACAAAAAAAAGTTTACCGACGAACGGACGGACACCCCACCATGGCATAAGCTCTGCTGATCTCTGCTCAGACGAGCTAATAATATACCGAGTCAAAAAAGAAAGTGTGCACTCAAATTTCCATAAAATCAACTTCATTACGAACATGACATTGTTGTAAACCTTTATGTCTTGAATGAGTTCGAACAGCACAGACGATGAAGTATTACACTGATCAGGAGACATTCCTCCACCAACTAACAAAGACTGTTATCTTTCCCTTCAACTCCATGCATTTTGCAATTTTAGTTTTTCTCTCTTTTGGCTTTGACGAACTCAAACTCTGTTAGTGAAGGAACTTTTTATACAAAGTTATCACTAATTTATTAATGAAAACATTTTGTATGTTTAAAAAAAAAAAAATCTAAATTTTTATCGTAACAACATTTTGAATATTTCCAAATTAAGACGTGACACTTTCTCTTTTTTTTTTCTTTTTTTTTTTTTTGTTTGACTCGGTTTATAAATAATAATAAATAGTGTACTTTAATAAACCAGACCGCAACAGTATAATTGTCCCATTTAAGACATCTGGAATGTGGGCAAAAGTTTGGCACAACTAGATCCGTTCCAACGATAACCTTCTATTAACCGCACGTATTATAATCCCAGGCGCAAAAAAGTAAATAATTACGCTTTAAAAAAACGTCAGTAATACGATATGGACTTTTTTGTTAACCACTATTTTAAGTATTGGTGTGATTTCTAAAATAATGCATGAAAATTGATATAATAAATCGTACTTAACAATTTATATCACTTCAACTGATAGGTGTGTGTTAATCAATCTCTTTATAGACTGTGAACATGGTCTAATAGGCTACATTTTTAAGTGTGGTTAAAAAAGTCTATCTTCTCATAATCGATGACAGAGATAGTTTGGTCAAATTTACACAAAAAAGTATATGAAGGTAGTAACCTATTAAAATATTTTACGTCTAATGCACTAAAACTCTTCCCAAATAATTCAAATGAAGTCACCTTAATATATGAATATTGGTTGAATTTTTGTTCTATTTAGTTGTTTATCTGCACGACAATGGCCGTGTCATGCATTTTGAACATACTCTTTACTTGTTATTACATACTTATATTCTTTCAAGTCTAGTGATCAGTCCATTTTCTCCATGGTTTGTAGTCAAGTTGTCTGGAGTTTAGATCCTGGCCAAGAATAGGGACAGGGGTAAAATCGGCCCCACAACCCCGATATTTTGTCATTTTTGCCATGTTCCGATATTAAAGGTCTTCATCATGATCCCTGTTTTGTTTCATGGGCTGCATGAGTGGTGACATAAAACAATGATCGTGGCTCCAGTGAAACATGGAGTGTTTACAATAAAATTTGCAGCAACCTTGAAGTTCTGCAGGTGAGAAGGTTCTGGGCCCATTCTATGTAATATTATCTCAATGTAAATGGAGGGTCACTAATATTTATAATTATGTGTAAATAATCGTCACTAACATTTATATCTGTAAATAATGGTCACTAACATTTATACCTGTAAATAATGGTCACTAACATTTATACCTGTAATTAATGGTCGCTAACATTTATGTCTGTAATTAATGGTCACTAACATTTATGTCTGTAATAATAGTCACTAATATTTATAATTATGTGTAAATAATCGTCACTAACATTTATATCTGTAAATAATGGTCACTAACATTTATACCTGTAAATAATGGTCGCTAACATTTATGTCTGTAATTAATGGTCGCTAACATTTATGTCTGTAAATAATGGTCACTAACATTTATACCTGTAAATAATGGTCGCTAACATTTATGTCTGTAAATAATGGTCACTAACATTTATACCTGTAACTAATGGTCACTAACATTTATACCTGTAAATAATGGTCGCTAACATTTATGTCTGTAAAAAATGGTCACTAACATATGTCTGTAAATAATGACCGTGACTAACATTTATATCTGTAAATAATGGTCACTAACATTTATGTCTGTAGGGTCTCAAAAAAATATATGTGTGTTTACGGTTTCCCGACCGACCCTACCTTTTCACCGCCGACCCTAAATATTTTTAGCGAGATGAAAAAGAAAAAGAAATAAATATATATATATATATAATTTTATTATATATATATTGTTGTTTGTTTTTTTCATCTCAATCTTACAATCAAACAACAAATATTTTTATTCAAATCATAGTTTTATTAGCATCAATTTAACATGAATTCATAGTTTAATCTTAATAAGTGTCAAACAGTTTGTATCCTGATGAGACACAGAGTTGTTAAGCATCTAATCTGGATCCAAACTGTTTGCAAAGGTTATCAAGAAGTTGCCTTAGTACAAAAATGGCATAATATATGCTAACAATATATATAAAAAAAATATCTAAAAAAATACCTTTTTCCTACCTACCTACCCTAACTTTTTGACAGGGTGAAACCAGAAACACACATATATTTTTTTTAGGCCTAACTAATGGTCACTAACATTTATGTCTGTAACTAACGGTCACTAACATTTATGTCTGTAACTAATGGTCACTAACATTTATGTCTGTAACAAATGGTCACTAACATTTATGTCTGTAACTAACGGTCACTAACATTTATGTCTGTAACTAATGGTCACTAACATTTATGTCTGTAACTAATGGTCACTAACATTTATGTCTGTAACTAATGGTCACTAACATTTATGTCTGTAACTAACGGTCACTAACATTTATGTCTGTAACTAATGGTCACTAACATTTATGTCTGTAACTAATGGTCACTAACATTTATGTATGTAACTACTGGTCACTAACATTTATGTCTGTAACTAATGGTCACTGTAACTAATGGTCACTAACATTTATGTCTGTAACTAATGGTCACTAACATTTATATCTGTACCTAATGGTCACAAACATTTATGTCTGTAACTAATGGTCACTAACATTTATACCTGTAACTAACGTTCACTAACATTTATGTCTGTAACTAATGGTCACTAACATTTATGTCTGTAACTAATGGTCACTAACATTTATGTCTGTAACTAATGGTCACTAACATGTCTGTAACTAATGGTCACTAACATTTATGTCTGTAACTAATGGTCACTAACATTTATGTCTGTAACTAATGGTCACTAACATTTATGTCTGTAACTAATGGTCACTAACATTTATGTCTGTAATTAATGGTCACTAACATTTATGTCTGTAATTAATGGTCACTAACATTTATGTCTATAAATAATGGTCACTAACATTTATGTCTGTAACTAATGGTCACTAACATTTATGTCTGTAACTAATGGTCACTAACATTTATGTCTGTAACTAACGGTCACTAACATTTATGTCTGTAACTAATGCGCACTAACATTTATGTCTGTAACTAACGGTCACTAACATTTATGTCTGTAACTAATGGTCACTAACATTTATGTCTGTAACTAATGGTCACTAACATTTATGTCTGTAATTAATGGTCACTAACATTTATGTCTGTAAATAATGGTCACTAACATTTATGTCTGTAACTAATGGTCACTAACTTTTATGTCTGTAACTAACGGTCACTAACATTTATGTCTGTAATTAATGGTCACTAACATTTATGTCTGTAACTAATGGTCACAAACATTTATGTCTGTAACTAACGGTCACTAACATTTATGTAAATAATGAGGCAACAATCTGAAGATGTTCGTATTGTGGCATAAGACTACTATTGAAGTAATTGCATAAATCTTGTGCAAAAATACTTTTTATTTTGTGACAAACCTACTGACAGGCAAGCATAACACTGTGTCTGGTAAACATTTGCATCAGGGGCTAGGGGCCTGTGATGTGCATCAGAGGACATGTGATGTACTATCAAGAGTGGGCATGTGATGTACTATTATGAATGGGCATGTGATGTACTATCATGAATGGGCATGTGATGTACTATCAAGAGTGGGCATGTGATGTACTATCAAGAGTGGGCATGTGATGTACTATCATGAATGGGCATGTGATGTACTATCAAGAGTGGGCATGTGATGTGCTATCATGAATGGGCATGTCATGTACTATCAAGAGTGGGCATGTGATGCACTATCATGAATGGGCATGTGATGTACTATCAAAAGTGGGCATGTGATACACTATCATGAATGGGCATGTGATGTACTATCATGAATGGGCATGTGATACACTATCATGAATGGGCATGTGATGTACTATCATGAATGGGCATGTGATACACTATCATGAATGGGCATGTGATGTACTATTATGAATGGGCATGTGATGTACTATCAAGAGTGGGCATGTGATGTACTATCAAGAGTGGGCATGTGATACACTATCATGAATGGGCATGTGATGTACTATTATGAATGGGCATGTGATGTACTATCATGAATGGGCATGTGATGTACTATCATGAATGGGCATGTGATGTACTATCAAGAGTGGGCATGTGATGCACTATCATGAATGGGCATGTGATGTACTATCAAGAGTGGGCATGTGATGTACTATCAAGAGTGGGCATGTGATGTACTATCAAAAGTGGGCATGTGATGTGCTATCATGAATGGGCATGTCATGTACTATTATAAGTGGGCATGGGATGTACTATCAAGAGTGGGCATGTGATGTACTATCATGAATGGGCATGTGATGTACTATTATGAATGGGCATGTGATGTACTATCAAGAGTGGGCATGTGATTTACTATCAAGAGTGGGCATGTGATGTACTATCAAGAGTGGGCATGTGATGTACTATCAAGAGTGGGCATGTGATGTACTATCAAGAGTGGGCATGTGATGTGCTATCATGAATGGGCATGTCATGTACTATTATGAGTGGGCATGTGATGTACTATCAAGAGTGGGCATTTTAACTATCATTTATTATTTGCATGATATCTGTACCTGAACATACCTGAGAAGTCTGCTGCAGAGGTGAATGGAGCCTCATCAATGTTGCCATGGTTACAGTTGTCACTGTCATCATCTGGGTGACAGAACAGAAGGACCCCAGCAGCACCGAACTGTCCTGCCCATCTCACCTAGTAATGGAAGGTAGTCGTATAACAACATTGTAAAACATAACACTTCCACATTATCTCTGCTACTTGAAACAGCTAGGGGTCCGATATATTTGTTTATATTCTCAAACTGTGACACTCAAATAAATTATCCTTTTTTTTTAACATATACATCATGCATTAACAAACATCAGTGAATGTTACCTGAATTGTTAACTTGCATTTTTGAATATGTCTTATTCGATGGGGTCCCTTTTATCAGCTGTTATCTAGTGTGATGGCAAAAATGTCCCACTTCAAAGTTTGACATAAATAATATTACAGTATAAGTGGGGTTTAACATAGCTTTTAACATTACAATCTTTTAGTCACATCGCAACGGTGTCAACTTGTAGCAGTGAGCTAAATGCTCAATGTTATATTGTGCTGCCACACAGGAAGACTACACTGCAGACTCATGACACGATACCCCACCCACTCACATTATAATGACACCACGATACCCCACCCAATCACATTATAATGACATCACGATACCCCACCCAGTCACATTATAACGACATCACGATACCCCACCCAGTCACATTATAATGACATCACGATACCCACCCAGTCACATTATAATGACACCACAATACCCCACCCAGTCACATTATAATGACACCACAATACCCCACCCAGTCACATTATAATGACACCACGATACCCCACCCAGTCACATTATAATGACACCACAATATCCCACCCAGTCACATTATAATGACACCACAATACCCCACCCAGTCACATTATAATGACAACACAATACCCCACCCAGTCACATTATAATGACACCACAATACCCCACCCAGTCACATTATAATGACACCACGATACCCCACCCTGTCACATTATAATGACATCACGATACCCACCCAGTCACATTATAATGACACCACAATACCCCACCCAGTCACATTATAATGACACCACGATACCCCACCCAGTCACATTATAATGACACCACAATACCCCACCCAGTCACATTATAATGACACCACGATACCCCACCCTGTCACATTATAATGACATCACGATACCCACCCAGTCACATTATAATGACACAACAATACCCCACCCAGTCACATTATAATGACACCACGATACCCCACCCAGTCACATTATAATGACACCACAATACCCCACCCTGTCACATTATAATGACATCACGATACCCACCCAGTCACATTATAATGACACCACAATACCCCACCCAGTCACATTATAATGACACCACGATACCCCACCCAGTCACATTATAATGACATCACGATACCCCACCCAGTCACATTATAATGACACCACGATACCCCAGGGCCACCCTGTCACATTATAATGACATCACGATACCCACCCAGTCACATTATAATGACACCACGATACCCCACCCTGTCACATTATAATGACACCACAATACCCAACCCACTCACAATATAATGACACCACAATACCCCACCCAGTCACATTATAATGACACCACAATACCCCACCCAGTCACATTATAATGACACCACAATACCCCACCCAGTCACATTATAATGACACCACAATACCCCACCCAGTCACATTATAATGACACCACGATACCCCACCCAGTCACATTATAATGACACCACGATACCCCACCCAGTCACATTATAATGACACCACGATACCCCACCCAGTCACATTATAATGACACATGTATACAAGCAGGGAGTAAGTATACGTATACTCCTTGATAAAAGAGATGACAACTGTTGAAATGTGAGTATCATAAGTTCACAAGCAAGGTTTTACGCAAGCGTAAAATTGCTGCCGAGAGACAAAAAGTTAACATAATAATATATCAAATCACGGGTGTTAAAACAATATTGAAAACAAAATAATGTTGTCACGGAGACATAAACATGCCACGACCGCTTTTTCTTACATTCTTCCTGATTTTTACCATCAGTTCTTCCTACCAAGCCTTTTAAATCAATGTGGGCGACCTCCCTTCTTTCCTTTCCAATACCTTGACATGCCTTACATATTGATTACAATTACCTTGTAACACGACGTGCTAGAAGTACACATCAGCATACTACAGAATACAGTTGTTCACATGTAAGGGATACGTGTGCGTTAGAGTGTGCATTACAACACATATAAACTGTTCACTGTTACCATGTGTAATTATAAGATTGCATTATCAAAGTGAAAAATGTAAAGGAACTGTTGCTACCTTACCATCAGCAATAATGAAAACCAATGAAAATTTAAAAAAAAGAAAGAAGAGAAATCACCTTCCTAGGCACTAACACGGCGCCTCGATCAACTGCGCTATCGAGGCTTGTGAATGTTTCGTCCCTAATATACATATAATAGTAATGATTACATGCTACATTTTCAGTAGACTGGTTTACGAAAACGTCATTTCAGCAAGTGAAATGGTGACCTTTCAACATTACAAAATATGTGTTTATACCATTCAAGTTTTTCAGACGAGTTCTCTAGGAATTCAAGTTGTAAAGCATGCTTATTGCCACTTACATAAGTCACAGTCTGTTAACCATAGACAATTATAAAACCCATATAACATACAACAAAACTGATGATAAACATAAAATCTTTAGTGATTATGGCATCTTTGTATTGTGACAGAATTTACATTTACCGATAAGTTTAAATAGACAAATTGTACGTAATATACCGTATATTCCCCCTTTAAGTGCACGCCGCCCACAGCACCACCCCAACCAACCGACGCGTAGCTAGATTACTTTTCGTCATACAGAAGGTTGATTGCCATACTAATACATCATTAACGTTGCTTTGAAATCCATTATTATTATATTTTCTTGTCAAAATGTTCGTATGCAGCTGCTTTAGATATTATTCTTATTATTTCTAATGTCCTCGTATAAATGCCCCACTTTTGTAAAATGCAACGCTCCTAAGGGGCATTTAAATGGAGGTATACAGTATATATATATTTATATATACAAATATGCATGATGTGAAACCCAAACATGTCAGAGCTATTCAATCCTTACAAATAATTTTATGATAATAATTTCTCACAGTTAAGTCTTACAATTGAGTAATACATTTTATATTTGATACATTGAAATATACATAGAAACAGACTTCAAGTACCGTAACATAAATTTATACAGATTAAATGAATACAGTGTCAATGAAAGAAAAATCTATTTTGCAAGTTTTATACCTTGAGGCATCACTTTTTTGTGCGATAGCAAAACACTCATACTTAATGCAGAATGAATAGCAAACATCACTCTTCTTACAACTAACTTTAGACTGATTACAGGTAGATTAGATGATAGCATTATAAAACTGTCAACAGTAAAAACCATCTGCTTTTGAGAAATACTTCTTAATGTTTACATATGAACATAGCGCTATGACACTTGTGATGAGTCGGTAGCTCTGTCGTGGATTCTAGCCATAACTAGTGTATCAAGTCTGGCACACACAGACAGCTTATCCATGACTCCTTGACCCTTGATAGCTCTGTCGTTTCTAGCCATAACTAATGTATCAAGTCTGGCACACACAGACAGCTTATCCATGACTCCTTGACCCTTGATAGCTCGATCTGTCGTGGACTTTAGCCATAACTAGTGTATCAAGTCTGACACATGCAGACAGCTTATCCATGACTCCTTGCCCCTTGATAGCTCTGTCATGGAGTCTAGCCATAACTAATGTATCAAGTCTGACACACGCAGACAGCTTATCCATGACTCCCTGCCCCTTGATAGCTCTGTCGTGGAGTCTAGCCATAACTAGTGTATCAAGTCTGCCACACACAGACAGCTTATCCATGACTCCCTGCCCCTTGATAGCTCTGTCGTGGATTCTAGCCATAACTAATGTATCAAGTCTGCCACACACAGACAGCTTATCTATGACTCCCTGCCCCTTGATAGCTCTGTCGTGGATTCTAGCCATAACTAATGTATCAAGTCTGGCACACACAGACAGTTTATACATGACTCCATGCCCCTTGATAGCTCTGTCATGGATTCTAGCCATAACTTATGTATCAAGTCTGCCACACACAGACAGCTTATTCATGACTCTATGCCCCTTGATAGCTCTGTCGTGGAGTCTAGCCTCATTAATGTATCAAGTCAGGCACACACAGACAGCTTATTCATGACTCCATGCCCCTTGATAGCTCTGTCGTGGATTCTAGCCATAACTAATGTATCAAGTCTGCCACGCACAGACAGCTTATTCATGACTCCATGCCCCTTGATAGCACTGTCGTGGATTCTAGCCATAACTAATGTATCAAGTCTGCCACGCACAGACAGCTTATTCATGACTCCATGCCCCTTGATAGTTTTGTCATGGATCCATGACTAATGTATCAAGTCAGGCACACACAGACAGCTTATATGTGTTAACATATCAAATATGTTAAAGGGTGTACATCAATTCAAGCTAATTTATTAAAAACATTCCAATTCATGGTAAAATGTCATATCAACCATATAGTGTTGAGTTGTTCAGGACTAAACATTGAATTTATGTATTTGTTTAATGACATCTGGCTTAACCCTTAACCCGCTAAGCAGGACTATAATAGCCTTTGCATCCATTGTAAACCCAGATCAGCCTGCGAGTAACTGATCAGTCGTTTCCCCCAAAACACCAATGGAATGGTCTTAATTCAAATAAAGAACATATATATAGGTATCGGGCTGCGCACAATATGACCTATTTATGTGCCGACGTGGCGTAAAACACCATTCATTCATTCATTCAGTTCTCTCGTCGTTCCAATGTGTGGGAGTCTAACATGATAACCTAGGACAACATGTTACTGTGCAAAATGAATTTTCTTGTATAAGAGTTAATTTTTAGGCTCATTCATTACATTTAGGACCTTAGAATAGAAAATATCATTATTTTTGATCAATTTTGGGTCAAACCCCTATAAAAACTCATGTTTAGTAATTAAATCACAGGCTCTTTATAGAAAAAGGAAAGAAATAAAGCTCAGCAAGGGTTCACAATCAGATTTCCAGTGTGGAATGCTGTATTTTAAATTTAAACAAGAGGTCAATGACCTTGAAGCTCTACTGATTGATTTTGATTTCAGGAAGTAGTCGCTACAGACTTGTTTTTTGAAAATCTATTTTTAACCGTGGCGGCCATCTTGAATTTCCGGCCGACCTGAAATTTTGCTAGGATCAATGAGACATTAAGAGCAACATTCCTGTGAAGTTTCATGAAAATCCGTCAAGTAGTTTCAGAGGAGTAGTCGCTGCAAGTTTTCATTATATAACTCTATGTAAACAAAGATGGCCGCTGGCAGCCATGTTTAACGTCAAATCAAAACGATTTTCGACAAGGACCAACATCATGTCATACTGATCATTTCAGAAAAAGTCCCATATCAATATCTCTTATTGTTTTGAAGAAGTAGTCGCTACAAACTTATTTATTTTAAATCTATTTTTAGCTGTGGCGGCCATCTTGAATTTCCGGCCGACCTGAAATTTTGCTAGGATCAATGAGACATCAAGAGCAACATTCCTGTGAAGTTTCATGAAAATCCGTCAAGTAGTTTCAGAGGAGTAGTCGCTACAAGTTTTCATTATATAACTCTATGTAAACAAAGATGGCCGCTGGCAGCCATGTTTAACGTCAAATCAAAACGATTTTCGACAAGAACCAACATCATGTCATACTGATCATTTCAGAAAAAGCCCCATATCAATATCTCTTATTGTTTTGAAGAAGTAGTCGCTACAAACTTATTTATTTTAAATCTATTTTTAGCTGTGGCGGCCATCTTGAATTTCCGGCCGACCTGAAATTTTTCTAGGATCAACTAGATATCAAGAGCAACATTCCTGTGAAGTTTCATGAACATCCGTCAAGTAGTTTCAGAGGAGTAGTCGCTACAAGTTTTTACTATGTAACTCTATGTAACCAAAGATGGCCACTGGCAGCCATGTTTAACGTCGAATCAAAATAATATTCCACAAGGATCAACATCATGTCATGCTGATCATTTTAGAAAAAGTCCCATATCAATATCACTTATAGTTTTCAAGAAGTAGTCGCTTCAAACTTATTTTTTGAAAATCTATTTTTAGCTGCGACGGCCATCTTGAATTTCCGGCCGACCTGAAATTTTTCTAGGATCAATTAGACATCAAGAGCAACATTCCTGTAAAGTTTCATGACAATCTGCCAAGTAGTTTCAGAGGAGTAGTCGCTACAAGTTTTTAATATATAACTCTATGTAAACAAAGATGGCCGCTGGCAGCCATGTTTAACGTTGAATCAAAACGATTTTTGACAAGGATCAACATCATGTCATGCTGATCATTTTGGAAAAAGTCCCATATCAATATCACTTATAGTTTTCAAGAAGTAGTCGCTACAAATTTGTATTTTAAAACTCTATTTTTAGCTTTGGCAGCCTTCTTGGATTTCACATCAACATGAATTTTTGCTAGGATCAACTAGACTTTATGGGCAACATTTCTGTAAAGTTTCATGAATATCCATCCAGTAGTTTCAGAGGAGTTGTCGCTACAAATAAAAGTTTACGGACAGACGGACGCCGCACCACGGCATAAGCATCAGTCGAGCTAAAAATCACTTCAAGTACTAAAATGAACTTTTGTTAAGTGTTGTCAGACAAAATCAATATAAATTCCAGGTGTCTTCCTGGTCTGTGTACTTAAAGAAACTATTTAAGGCAGTCTTCAGATAATCTTTATGTTCAACTTCTGTTATTGTGTCGGCCAATCTATTGTCCTGTAGATTTAAGGCGGACCAGATATAATCTTTATTTTCATATTCTGTTGTAGTCGCAGCACAACTATTGTTGTGAAGTAAACCATGTAATCTTGTTCACTGCTGTTGCCATTTCCATTTTCAAAAACATAAGAATTGTGAAATTATCAAAGACCATACATATCATTTGAACCTTCTACCGTGTGGTCCATGTATATTTGTGCCATTGTAGAAATGTGTCTCTATTTTGGCTTAAAAAGAACAAAATATGAATTATTATCGAAGAAAGAAATGTGCAGTGAACTATAAGCATGATGAGGTATGGGACATAAGTTTTGTCTGTGTTTTAAGACTCTCTCACGCAAAATCAATCCCACGAACCCGAACATCCCTGCGATCACGAGTGATTTGTATAATGAACCATCCTTACTGGTACAATTCACAAACATTCTTTGAGATTGTTCGATGGTCCATCCTCAATGATACAATTCACCTCGCCTTCTGGGAGACTGGTATCTGGTCCATCCTCAATGATACAATTCACCTCGCCTTCTGGAAGACTGGTATCTGGTCCATCCTCAATGATACAATTCACCTCACCTTTTGGGAGACTGGTATCTGGCCCATCCTCAATGATACAATTCACCTCACCTTCTGGGAGACTGGTATCTGGTCCATCCTCAATGATGCAATTCACCTCACCTTCTGGGAGACTGGTATCCGGTCCCTCCTTAATGATACAATTCACCTCACCTTCTGGGAGACTGGTATCTGGTCCATCCTCAATGATACAATTCACCTCACCTTCTGGACGACTGGTATCTGGTCCATCCTCAATGATACAATTCACCTCACCTTCTGCGAGACTGGTATCTGACCCATTCTCAATGATACAATTCACCTCACCTTCTGGGAGACTGGTATCTGGTCCATCCTCAATGATACAATTCACCTCACCTTCTGGGAGACTGGTATCTGGTCCATCCTCAATGATACCATTCACCTCACCTTCTGGGAGACTGGTATCTGGTCCATCCTCAATGATACAATTCACCTCACCTTCTGGGAGACTGGTATCTGGCCCATCCTCAATGGTACAATTCACCTCACCTTCTGGGAGACTGGTATCTGGCCCATCCTCAATGATACAATTCACCTCACCTTCTGGGAGACTGGTATCTGGTCCATCCTCAATGATACAATTCACCTCACCTTCTGGGAGACTGGTATCTGGTCCATCCTCAATGATACAATTCACCTCACCTTCTGGGAGACTGGTATCTGGCCCATCCTCAATGGTACAATTCACCTCACCTTCTGGGAGACTGGTATCTGGCCCATCCGCAATGGTACCATTCACCTCACCTTCTGGGAGACTGGTATCTGGCCCATCCTCAATGGTACAATTCACCTCACCTTCTGGGAGACTGGTATCTGGCCCATCCTCAATGGTACAATTCACCTAACCTTCTGGGAGACTGGTATCTGGCCCACCCTCAATAGTACAATACACAAACCTTCTGGGAGACTGGTATCTGGTCCACCCTCAATGGTACAATTCACCTCACCTTCTGGGAGACTGGTATCTGGCCCACCCTCAATGGTACAATACACAAACCTTCTGGGAGACTGGTATCTGGTCCATCCTTAATGGTACAATTCACAAACCTTCTGGGAGACTGGTATCTGGCCCACCCATAATGGTACAATTCACCTCACCTTCTGGGAGACTGGTATCTGGCCCATCCTCAATGGTACAATTCACCTCACCTTCTGGGAGACTGGTATCTGGTCCATCCTTAATGGTACAATCACAAATCTTCTGGGAGACTGGTATCTGGTCCATCCTCAATGGTACAATTCACCTCACCTTCTGGGAGACTGGTATCTGGTCCAACCTCAATGATACAATTCACCTCACCTTCTGGGAGACTGGTATCTGGCCCATCCTCAATGGTACAATTCACCTCACCTTCTGGGAGACTGGTATCTGGCCCATCCTCAATGGTACAATTCACCTCACCTTCTGGGAGACTGGTATCTGGCCCATCCTCAATGGTACAATACACAAACCTTCTGGGAGACTGGTATCTGGCCCATCCTCAATGGTACAATTCACCTCACCTTCTGGGAGACTGGTATCTGGTCCATCCTTAATGGTACAATCACAAACCTTCTGGGAGACTGGTATCTGGTCCATCCTCAATGGTACAATTCACCTCACCTTCTGGGAGACTGGTATCTGGCCCACCATTAATGATACAATTCACAAACCTTCTGGGAGATGGTATCTGGCCCATCCTTAATGGTACAATTCACAAACCTTCTGGGAGACTGGTATCTCGCCCATCCTTACTGATATAATTCACAAACCTTCTGGGAGACTGGTACCTGGCCCATCCTTACTGATATAATTCACAAACCCTCTGGGAGACTGGAATCTGGCCCATCCTTACTGATATAATTCACAAACCTTCTGGGAGACTGGTATCTGGCCCATCCTTACTGATATAATTCACAAACCTTCTGGGAGACTGGAATCTGGCCCATCCTTACTGATATAATTCACAAACCTTCTGGGAGACTGGTATCTGGCCCATCCTTACTGATATAATTAACAAACCTTCTGGGAGACTGGTATCTGGCCCATTCTTACTGATATAATTCACAAACCTTCCGGGAGACTGGTATCTGGCCCATCCTCAACACCATGATGGCCCCCGCTACAGAAACGTTGTACACCTTCAGCTGTAGGAAGTCCAGGTATGTACCTTGGTTACCATACAGAACAGGTCCCTGAAAGTGGAATACCAACACATGGATGTAATTAAACATGTGTAGTATATCACGAAATGCTGAAAAGTTAGTGATGCCACAATAATGTTGTCACAAAATATAAGTTGAAAGTAACTTCGGAGGAGCCCATGAATTGAAATTGTAATGTACTCATCCTTTAATTGGAAACCATCAGAATTCAAGTAAATATGCTTAGACTGGGATGGAATGAAGCTGAGTTTACAGTTTAAATTTATGTTTTACGAAACTACCGCATCAACATAAAACAAATTTCAGACATTAGACCGTTGACCACTCGTGCAATTACCATTCTAAAAAGGTTATCTCTCACAAATATTGATCATCCCAATCGTTCCTTTGCAGAAATTTTCTACATCTGACAACAGAATATGAGAAGGTTCTAGGCCAATTCTGCATAGTTTTTAAATGACGAGAGGACCTTATGTTTTCATTCCTCGACTTTGTGTTGGTGCAATACAAAACCAAATTCAAATCTCAACTCTTAGTTTTGCCTTTGCTCCAAATATGAATCAAATTAATTAAATTGAATTTTATTTTATAGTCGCACCAACAGCTAAGGTTATATTGCAACTTTCCAGCTTCCATTAGTGGAGAAAGACCCCAGGTTCGCGTTTGGGCGAATTTCGTGCGGGCATCTGGGTAGAACTAGCTGACATTCAGCAAACCAGCTGGATAGATTCATCACATAAAAATTCCTAAGTCCCATGAGGGCCTAAACCCACAGCGATGAGTGGCAAGTGATTTCAAGTCAGAGACTCTAACTTCTCGGCCATGGATGCCCTAAATATACATCAAGATGACATTCAGATCTATGATAATAAATTACCTGTACTTTCCCAGGAGGTGAAAATGCTACAAAGGGGAACCCTCCTTCAGTTTCAACCTCTTGTTCATCCCTGTTCCTATTTATAGTTAAATTGTCTTTGGTGCTGCCATCTGGGTGCAGAATCTCCAGTTTATTGGGATGTTCCGGATCAGGGTAGGTAACCACCAACTCTTCTTCTTGGGTTTCCACGCGATCAAATCCAAACTTTCTAAATTCTTTTTCGACAAGTTGAGCAGACAGTTTATCCCAATCAGGGTTTGACACTGAGTCAGTTAATGCAGATAAATCCCTGGAAAATAAAATATTAATATCTATGTATAAAAAAAATTATACAAACAAATCTAGGATTCAGATCTTGGATTCAATACCGACGACAGTCACAATAGTTGGCTTGTTATATCCATGTGGGAGAAAGAGTTCCGCCTCTCCACTCTCAAGGATTACTGAAGAACAAAATCCCCCTTTAGGTCTCACTAAACAGTTATTTCCCTTACCAGTCATGGTAGGAACTTTCTTGCGCTTAAAAAAATAATCTGTTTATTCAGTTCTTGTTTATTTCTTAAAATGTGCAATTTTTTTCTCTTTTTTTTTGTTGCAGGTAACAAGAATGGGACAACTTCATGATTTCATACATGTTTGGATACGCCTGAATGTTTTTGAGCCCAGATCTGAGATTCTTGCATACCGGACAAGGAAATTCGTCATTTTACCAGGGCTAGATATTTCAGGGGTGTTAAAATTTGGAAAAATCCACTATCCAAAACATCATCGGTAAGCATCCTGTAAAGTTTATAATGAAGCAATCGGCTGAAACATGTGGGAGAAGATAGACACACAAACTTTTCGGGACAGACGGAAGGACAGACGGACGGATGGACATGGCTAACGCTATATGCCCCCTCACCATTCGGTGGTGGGGGCATAAAAGGTAGCATAAAGTAATTGAAAGCTTATAAAACACCCAATGGAATTATTTGAAGTGCTAGCTTGCTGCCACTTCCTTGCAGGGCTGTACAAATCCTGTAGCCCGACGCCCGGGACTAGTCCAAAACCAAAGTCGGGTGTGTCACTTTTTCAAAGATTTCAGTCCCGGACTAGTCCAATTTTAAACAAGAGGCCCAAGAGGGCCTGTGGACGCTCTACTGGCTTATATGGCTCTTATAACATCAATGAAGCGAGTGACTATCATCTTAAAGAGGCAAAATATAGCATTTTTAACTAAATCAAGAGCTATAACTGCGCCATTACTGGTCTGATCAGGCTGGTTTTCGAACTTGGCCAGTAGAGACAATAAAAATAAAATAAAAAAATTAAAAAAAAAAATTAAAAAAAATTTAAAAAAAATAATGGAAAAAAAAAAATCAATAAAAAAAATAAAAAAAAAAATAAAAAATTAAATTAAAAAAATAAATAAATAATAATATAAAAAAAAGTCGTAAAATCTGGTAAAGTTTGGCAAAGATCAGATGCAAAATGAAGGCTCTATCGTATGACGAGGCAAATTATAGCATTTTTTAACAAAATCAAGGGCCATAACTTCGCTGTTACTGGTCCGATCTGGCTAGTTTTCGAACCTGACCGATCTTTCATTGACATTAACAATCTGATAAAGCTTGGTAAAGATCGGATGAAAAATACAGGCCCTACCATCTTAACAAGACAAAATATAGCATTTTGAACTAAATCAAGGGCCATAACTCCGCTGTTACTGGTCCGATATGAATGGTTTTCGAACTTGTTCAAGCTTTCATTGATATTAACAATCTGATAAAGTTTGGTAAGGATCTGAACAATGAAGCCCCTATCGTCTTAACGAAGCAAAATATAGCATTTTTAACTAAATAAAGGGCCATAACTCCGCTGTTACTAGTCCGATATGGCTGGTTTTCGAACTTGTCCGAGCTTTCAGTGATATTAACAATCTGATAGTGTTTGGTAAAGATCGGCTGAACAATGAAGCCCCTATCGGCTTAACGAGGCAAAATATATCATTTTTCGCCATTACTGGTCCGATCTGGCTGGTTTTCGAACTTGGCCAGTAGAGACAATAAAACTAAAAAAAAAATTATGAAAAAAACATTAAAAAAAATTCAAAAAAAAAATCAAAAAAAAAAATAATGAAAAAAAAAAATTATGAAAAAAAATAAATCAATAAAAAAATAAATAAAAAAATTAAATTAAAAAAAAAAAAATAATAATAATATAAAAAAAAAAAGTCATAAAATCTGGTAAAGTTTGACAAAGATCAGATGCAAAATGAAGGCCCTATCGTATGACGAGGCAAATTATAGCATTTTTTAACAAAATCAAGGGCCATAACTTCGCTGTTACTGGTCCGATCTGGCTAGTTTTCGAACCTGACCGAGCTTTCATTGACATTAACAATCTGATAAAGCTTGGTAAAGATCGGATGAAAAATGAAGGCCCTACCGTCTTAACGAGGCAAAATATAGCATTTTTAACTAAATAAAGGGCCATAACTCCGCTGTTACTAGTCCGATATGGCTGGGTTTCGAACTTGTTCGAGCTTTCATTGATATTAACAATCTGATAGTGTTTGGTAAAGATCGGCTGAACAATGAAGCCCCAATCGTCTTAACGAGGCAAAATATATCATTTTTACCTAATCAAGGGCCATAACTCTGCTGTTACTGGTCCGATAAGGCTGGTTTTCAAACTTGTTCGAGCTTTCAACATCATTAACAATCTGATGAAGTTTGGTAAAGATCGGATGAACAATGAAGCCCCTATCCTATTAACCAGGCAAAATATAGCATTTTTAACTAAATCAAGGGCCATAACTCTGCTGTTCATAGTCCGATATGGCTGGTTTTCGAACTTGTCCGAGCTTTCATTGATATTAACAATGTGGTAAAGCTTGGTAAGGATAGGATGAAAAACGAAGGCCCTATCGTCTTAACGAGGCAAATAATAGCAATATAGCGTTTTTAACTAAATCAAGGGCCATAACTCCTTTGTTACTTTTCCGATCTGGCTGGTTTTCGAACCCATCCGAGCTTTCATTGATATTAACAATGTGGTAAAGTTTGGAAAAGATAGGATGAAAAATGAAGGCCTATCGTCTTAACGAGGCAAAATATAGCAATATAGCATTTTAACTAAATCAAGGGCCATAACTCCGTTGTTACTTGTCCGATCTGGCTGGTTTTCAAACTCATCCGAGCTTTCTTTTTGATATTAACAACCTGTTAAAGTTTGGTAAAGATCGGATGAAAAATGAAGGCTCTATCATCTTAACGAGACAAAAGTTAACGACGGACGGATGACGGACGACGGACAACGGACGGACGACGGACAACTCGGCATCCCATAAGCTCTGCTGGCCTTCGGCCAGTAGAGCTAAAAAAGAGAAAGTCGGGCATGTCACTGTTTGAAAGATTTCAGTCCCAGATTTGTCAAATTTACAATGTCGGCCACCTGTCATAAAACAACCCCCGCACACTTCTCAATGTAATCCTTTAATTGCACTTGCTTATGTAATGCAATTAGCATCCACAGTGGCGATCATCCAATACCCCGGGCAATTTTATCAACAATCTACCATGCCGGAAGTCCCGCCTCCAAATTACTTAAATTGACAGTGGGCATTGTCGACATTATCCAATCAATTGACCTGATCTATTTTAATCCAGACCCGCTAGCCAATGAAACGACTACCACATGTAAATCACATGTTCGTCACGTGATTACCTGTTTGTCACGTGGTGAGCTGAAAATGGCGATACATTGAAACAATAACACTAACACGTTGATTAATTCGCAATCAGGCCGATTTGTCGGCAATCTTTCGATGAGTAAAGAAACTCAGGACGTTTGATAATGGAAGCATGTTTGATATGAAACGGTAGGTGTGATTTTTTATTGTTTCTCAGTGTATTGTTGAGCGTAATTGTAACAGACTTGAAAGGCGGGTGGGGTAACGGTTTGTGCATAGTTAGTGTACTAATTACGTTCGAAGAATTGAGTTGTCAAACAAATAAAATAAAAACAAAACGAACTGATACACATAATCAGTTTGATTTCGTATTCGGCAGTGCTAACGTTTACATTTCAAAAATGAGTTTGTTGAACTTTTTCAGTGTTAAAAATAAGGAAAATTTTCAGAGTGAAAGCGAAAGTGAAAGTAAAAATAAAAAGAGGAAAAATGTAGAATGTGATACACAGCCAATCAAAAAGTCAAAATCATCTGGTGTAGTGGACAAAAACATAAAAAGTAAAAAATGCAGATGTGATTCTTACTATTGCTACTGTTTCACCCAATGGCAGTCTACAATCTATACCACTGAAACATACATTAATTGTCTGAAGAGTAAATAAGGATTGTTTCCTTTACTGTGTGTAATGAATTGTAATGAGTATGCAAGACGCAGTTTTAACATACTGAATTGAATGTTGTTTAACGGCTCATCAACACAGAACAGGTTATTTAGAGCCGCCCCAGAGAGAGGGGAAGGATACATAGGAATCCGGGAAATGTGCCCTACTCTTATTATCGAATAGATTCCTATGGTTCTTTAACGTGCTCGGATGATAGACCGATACACGGGACCGCCCGGTTTACATCCCCATCCGACGGACGAGGCTAAGGAAAAGTGTCTTGCCCAAGAACACACCGACGGAACTCAGTGGCACCACAGAGGATTGAACCCGGGGCCTCCGGTTACAAATCCGCATACTGAGAAATCGAAAAAATTCAGGACTTGTGTCCATTTTTTGGGATTATTCCCAATTTTTTTGGGACTAGTCACTTTTGACAGGGTGACTAGTCCCGGACTAGTGGCTAAAAAAACTATTTGTACAGCCCTGCCTTGCATAATTTAAGCTGACTATGGTGCTGACAAAACCAACAACAGCACAATTAAAGTCTCATATTCATTTGTAAAACTGGGAATAATTGGTGTGAAATAGCACCCCATTTACACTCTGTTATGAGGTATTATACAGACCATTATGGCATAGGTAGATTTATAGGTGTCATTATGGTAGATTACATCGCTGGTAATTCATGTGCAGAACAAATTCATTCTTGTGGTAGCCCACATTTAATTATGTGGTAACTGCCTTATTTTGTAATAATAACTAAGGCATAGTTTACTTATATATTGAGTCGAAAATGAAAGTGCCCACTCAAACCTTCATAATCAACCCATTATGAATTATTGCATTGTCAGGAGCTGAGTTTTTGAGTATTTTACTCATACTTTGTTACAAAACCCCTCAGTTGTTTAAAATTGTGAGTATCATGAACTTCCTACAAAAACTCATAAATTTTAAAAATTATGAGTATTATATTTGTATGTATTGTCCTGTAGAACAGTTTATTTTATATTTACATGATGAAAATTGTTTCAAGCATGTGTCTAATATATATATCTTACTGTCATATAGTGTTTCTTTTGTTTTTACTTCAATTCCATTTAATCAGAATAGTTGTTTCTTTCAAATGTATTAATTCAAACCCATTTTGAAGGCATCAACTATTTTATTTTTTTTTTACTCTGAACGAGTTCCATGTTACTCATTCATTTTGAATGTGATGAGTAAATACTCACTGAATGTGATGAGTAAATACTCACTGAATGTGATGAAATACTCACTGAATGTGATGAGTAAATACTCACTGAATGTGATGAGTAAATACTCACTGCATGTGATGAGTAAATACTCACTGAATGTGAGGAATAAATACTCACTGCATGTGATGAGTAAATACTCACTGAATGTGAGGAATAAATACTCACTGCAGTCAAAAATTGTCTACAGCTCTGATTGTTGTAAACGTTTACGTCATATATGTGTTCCAACATCGCAGAAATTAGAAGCATGACCAGAAAACCACCAGTTAACAAGTTGGCTGAATATTACACGTACGTATCTTTGTGTTTTCCCATTCATTCCAAGCATTTTGCAATTTTTTGTTTTGCTCCTTTTTTTCATACAGACCTTGTATATTTTAAAACTTGTTTTGCTGAATTTGTCAATACAACTTTTTGAATATTTCCACTGGCAGCCACGTTCAATGTCGAATCAAAATGATTTTCGACAAGGACCAACACCATGTCATGGTGATCATTTTAGAAAAAGTCCTATATCAATATCACTTATATGTAGTTTTCAAGAAGTAGTCTCTACATAAACTTTTTGTTTTTTTAATTTTTTTTTTAGCTAGCCTTTGGCAGCCATCTTGGATTTCACATCAATGTGATTTTTTTCTAGGATCAAATAGACATCATGGGCAACATTCCTGAAAGTTTCATGAAAATCCATCCAGTGCTTTCAGAGGAGTAGTAGCTACAAAAAAACAAAATGGACAGACGGATGGACGACGGATGCCGCACCACGCCATAAGCTCTGCTAATGTTTGATCAGTAGGAGGAGGAGGAGGAGGAGGGGAAATATTTGCCAATACCATGCCAAAGTTCAATGTGCCTCTGAATATATATGTAAACGATTGTATTAATATACTGGACATTCTTCATAAGACTTCAGTCTCTATGTTAATGTTAGTATATACTATATAAGCGTGCAAATATATGTTTAACTGAATCAAAAATAGAATGACCATAGGTGGTCAACTACAGACATCCAGCAATAAATAAATAATCTGTCACTACAATGTACAAGTTAAGTTCAATGGTCATTCAATTGCACTCAATAAACAGTGGTCTCCAGTAACAGATGTCCTTATGAGGGTTGTAAATACATTAATCTGTTTGGATATGGATTCAGAAGTACTTACACTCATTATAAAGTACACAATCAACAACCTCTGCTAATAGAATAGAAATATTTCAAACACTGTCTGCTAGTGCAGGAAAATTAACAAAATGCATTTTTATTTTTTTTGCCTTTGCTAATATAATACACAGGTGCATTAAAATTATTTTGCACAGTCAAACTTTATTTGTGAAAGGAAGAAGCCAAACTAAAGCTACCATTAATTGATTTGCGGTTACTTAAAAAAACTAACCCACCATTTAGTAACTGCAAATTACACTATAAACCGTTTTATCAAAACTCTATGCAGGTGTTCAGGTCATATAAGTGCTGATTAAAAGCATAATTTTTTTGACGGGTTCTTAAAATTCGATTGTTTGAATATGCGTAAAATGAATTAGTGAGTTGGTAACTTAATCTGAGGCTCCAGTTTTGGGGTTTGGCTAAAATGGCTGGTTAAATATGTTTAAGATTATATTGTCACTTGTGTCTATAGAGTTTGGATTCTCAAAATATGTAAAATATATAACATTGGTGTTAGTAGGTTTAGAAATGGTGTACATATGACATAAGATGTGGCTGTTGTTGGCAGGACAGCTGGAAATGGTGTACATATGACATAAGATGTGGCTGTTGTTGGCAGGACAGCTGGAAATGGTGTACATATGACATAAGATGTGGCTGTTGTTGGCAGGACAGCTGGAAATGGTGTACATATGACATAAGATGTGGCTGTTGTTGGCAGGACAGCTGGAAATGGTGTACATATGACATCAGATGTGGCTGTTGTTGGCAGGACAGCTGGAAATGGTGTACATATG
This sequence comes from Cyrtodaria siliqua, assembly GCA_037043455.1. Classification (NCBI taxonomy): domain Eukaryota; kingdom Metazoa; phylum Mollusca; class Bivalvia; order Adapedonta; family Hiatellidae; genus Cyrtodaria; species Cyrtodaria siliqua. The sequence continues at coordinate 357,373 of JAWPHD010001064.1, forward strand.
CCATAAGATGTGGCTGTTGTTGGCAGGACAGCTGGAAATGGTGTACATATGACATAAGATGTGGCTGTTGTTGGAAGGACAGCTGGAAATGGTGTACATATGACATAAGATGTGGCTGTTGTTGGCAGGACAGCTGGAAATGGTGTACATATGACATAAGATGTGGCTGTTGTTGGCAGGACAGCTGGAAATGGTGTACATATGCCATAAGATGTGGCTGTTGTTGGCAGGATAGCTAGAAATAGTGTACATAAGATGTGGCTGTTGTTGGCAGGACAGCTGGAAATGGTGTACATATGCCATAAGATGTGGCTGTTGTTGGCAGGATAGCCGTTTTAATGAATGCATTGTGATCAACCAGTGACTGTTCACTTTAGATACCCTGTATCTCTCAAACATAATTTTAACTGAAGATAATGACCAAGTTACAATGAACCAAGAATCTAAATTATTAATGACTTCCAGATCAAACAGACTCTTAGAGAATTGGATATTCATGATTATTTTGAGAAAGTTGCCAGTGTTTAGGGGCCATTAAATCTAAGTTACAGGTGTGTTAAAGTAAGATTGGGTCATTCATTATAATCTGAGGAATGATTTCTTACAAAGCGGCAGTATATTTATGTTCGAAGTTCACACAGATGATACAGACTTTGTGTCAATAATATTACCGTCAATTTTGCATTAAATCACCGATGTACCCAGACCTTAATTGTTTGTTTGTATGGTGTTTTATGTCATTTTCAACACATGTAAGGTTATAGATGACGGTCGATTTTTTTTGTTGTTGGTGGAGGCAGACCACCCACTCTTCCTGGGTAGAACCAGTACTGTACACCTCCCGCCATCTGTAAGAATCGACACTTCCTCACGTACAAGTCGAGCTCCCAGTGGGATTCGAACCTGCAGTGGTGTGAGGCGAGAAGGTTCACAACACACCATTTTTAACCCTTCGGCCACGGAGACCTTAACTGAAAAAACCCTTTGGTAAAGTCATATAAACTTTTTAACTCCCCTGTTTCCATATTATTTAGACATATTCTTGTGCTATAAATACACTGTTTGGCCCAGCAGCATTGAACTGTTTGCCGTAGTTTGTAAAATTTAAATCTATTCTGTTGATTGGATAGCGAAATGCTCTAAGTTGTAAGACGCCCTAATACTTCATCAACTGCAGTGCCTTTTACACTGTAATTTATAAGCAATTACTCTGCCTTAAATGGGATGATGCACTATTTTTAAACTAGATTTATTTAAAAGTGCTCTGAAAAATTTGAAAAAAGCTGAAAGTTAATATCAAAATGCCATGAAAAAATTATATGATCTTAAAACGATGATGTCATCATGCCTGTTAACTGTATATGGCATACTGAAAATGTCCCCATTTAACATGTCATGGGATTTAAATGACTAACCTAAGCTGAAGGTCGAACATTTCAGTTGAATTAATGTAATAAAATCCACCAATTAAATGCATTTTTTTATTTAGTTTTTATTCCAAACAGACATAAAGAAAGCAAAAACCATGTTGCGTTATGACATTTTTTCAACACAATTTGACTATATAAATTTGCTATAAAATCAAATCATACCAAATCATTTCTCAAAATGTTTAATGGTTTAAATAATAGATTCGAATGTTGTTTAACGGCTCGATCATCAACACAGTATAGGTTATTTAGAGCCGCCCCAGAGAGAGGGGAAGGATACATAGGAATCCGGGAACCTGCCCTACTCTTATTATCGAATAGATTCCTATGGTTCTTTAACGTGCTCGGAATTGAAATGAATGTTGTTTAACAGCTCATCAACTAAGTATAGGTTATTTAGAGCCGCCCCAGAGAGAGGGGAAGGATACATAGGAATCCGGGAACCTGCCCTACTCTTATTATCGAATAGATTCCTATAGTTCTTTAACGTGCTCGGAGGATAGACCGATACACGGGACCGCCCGGTTTACATCCCCATTCGACGGATGAGGCCTAGGGAAAGTGTCTTGCCCAAGAACACACCGACAGAACTCAGTGGCACCATGGAGGATTGAACCCGGGGCTTCCGGTTACAAATCTGCCACGCCAGCCCTCTTACTGTGCTCGGAGGATAGACCGATACACTTAATATATATAATAATCAAGAAATGAGTAATCTGTCATCTTGCTTGGCATGTATCCATTTAAAGAAGAACAATTCTTGGCAGTGACTGTAAAACATCGACAATGTAGAAAACAAGAGGCAGATCCAATTACTGATTTAAGTTTTCTACATATTTTTGCATGAGATCACCAAATTTATTTTAAAAATAATATTTTTCCTTTAGTAACATTTTTAATTTTGCAGGTAAAATAGTGCACCTGTGACGAATACTTTGAGACAAATATGCTTTTTTTTCTTTTCAACAGTTAATTTATCTCCCATTGCAAATATAATACTTTTCAGTGATTCAGGTCACATAGCTGCATGCACTGCGCTTTTTGATTGAGGCTTCAGCCAGATATCAAAATGTGCACTTAGCAATGAATAATGGGAAATAATGGTGCATGTACAACAATGAAGTCTGAGCATCAAGGGAAGTAATTTACCCAGACATTATTCAAACTTCCGAGAAAGGAAAGAAAACTTATTTTTTTAAATATCTCCTGCTTATAAATCATCGAAACACATCAAATCCATGATTGTTAAAGTTTTGGGGAGCTAACTTTTATCGGTTCACCTGTGGTAATTAGTACCTTTATAGTGTGACTATGACATCAATACTTGTATCCCTTTGGCAAGTTTAGGGGACTGTAATTATGAAGTAACCAGCTGTGCCTTAAAAGTCATAATTGGTTACACTGCATTGTAGACAGACTAGTAAATTACAGGTCATGTCTTTGAAATACTGAAAAATTCCAATACATCGTGCTATAGAATTACCATATATACCTGAAAGGTCAATTTCAGAGAAGGAAATTAGTACAAAAAAGATCATGATTCATTTAAGATAAAAATAATTCAAAGATTCTTTTAAGATAAGTTTATATTTGGAGAAAAAAAACTTCATCTGGAAAGGGTTTGCAGCTGTTTCGTAAATGTCAGAATACAGATAAATAAGCTTTGCTGAATATAATACAGAGAAACAGACATTTCTCTCACTAACTCAGGGCTCCGGAAATATGGTTGCCCGACGCCCCGGGCAAGTGGATTTTGGGTGCGGGCAGGTGACCTTCGTAAATCTGGTTGTCCGTCACTTGCCCGATGGACGTTTCATTATCAGATAAAAATCAAGGGAAAATTTGCCTGGACTGTGAAGTTTGCCGATAATTTCGTAGTAATTAACCACCCGTCGCCTTCGCCGCGAGCAATTACTGATAAGTGTCATAAAACTGACCTGTTAAAACTGACCTGTGTTGTTCGTTATTGTTTAATCCCTCCCACTTGACAGTTTATCAGAATTTGATTGGCCGAGGAACGCTTGGGGTGCCAATCTTCAATTGAAGACGTGCGGTCTTTAGAATTCGTATACCGTGTGAAATATACCACAGTAACGAGCCCCTCTATGCAGGAAGTAATTAAGTCATGCGCCAGATTAGTGTGAAATACACATCAGTGTGTAAATCAGTTATTGAGATGGTGTTGTCGCTTTGTATGTCGGTCGGTGTGTCGTAGGTAATATATTCTGTTCAATAATTAAAAATCATGACGCAACACTTAACCTAGTACTGTATCCATATTATCCAATCAAATAACCGATGTATTTTTATCAGCCAATGAAACAACTCCCGTTCACTACCACGTGGTAAAGTGAAACAATGGCGATTCAATCAAACCAATTTGTAAACAAGTAGGACAATTAAACGATTATGGCAATTTGACGGCGTTGTTTGATGAGCAAAGAAACTATCGACGCATGTCGCTATCGACGCATGTCGTAATGAATAGCTAGGTGTGCATCTGTTTCTATTTCAAAATGCCATGTTTGTTTTGAATGAATCCGAGATCAATGACGGAACGGCGTGTTTTTGTTTTGAACTTGTATCGAAGATGTGCTTCGACCTTGGCTAGTTTCGATAATTATTCGAAGAAATGCAATTTGGCATCTCAAAAGATATTAACAGAAAAACAACTACAGTACCAGTCAAATTTAGGCATAAACCGTGCTAATAATTTCCAACACATAAGATTTATCTACATGAATTATATAACGAAAGTGAAAGTAGGAAAAAAGTTCTGTTTGACCTAATGCATCATTCTTTTCATTCTTTTTATCTGGTGTAGTCTATAACAAATGTAAAAGTAGAAACAAGTTTTGTTCGACCTAATGCATCTTTTTTTTGTTAACTGCCTGCCCTTTTGCACTAG